>JASAUF010000674.1:8402500-8797500 GCA_030180095.1 Magnolia changhungtana | reverse complement strand
TGAGTCTTAGCGGATCAAAGTACCAAGGTTAAACGAGCTTTTCACTGGTAAGTTTGGTACCTTAGATTCAAACAGTAGCGTCCATACATGGTGAACATACATTGGGCCAATCGGGTAACTTAACAAGCTCGACTAGTACGAGCGTATGTTGAATTATTTGACATGAAGCGTATATGCACTTCTCGTGGCCTAACTATTATCGATAATCACCGTACGACTCGAATTCCTCGAACGCATCTGTCATGGTTAAAACAGTTCGGCCACCGATCGTAAACCATTACCGATTGCCTGGACTACATTGTAGCCCCAAACACACTTCAAACAATAGCATTCCATGTTTTATAGTCAAAATAGCATGTAGCAACCAATTCAAATATAAATCTTATATAAGCATTTTAACGAACACATAAAGTACATGTTATCATGCATAGGCATTCATCCATAAGTCACGTAGTAGTAAGATAGGTTACATGAAGGAAATTATAACTATAGATAAGGGAATTGAGAATCACATCTCAACACCCTCATTAAATATATTACAACAAGCAATTTCTCATTCAGGCATTTTATCAAACACTTAGACTACACATATCATATACATGTACTATATTAGTTAAAACACATATTATAACAATTCCTTCCAGATAGGAGTCGCCACACGTACAACAATCATGTATTTCCAACCATCAATCATAACAAGCCCAAATCATGATTCCATATTCATTTAGACATTTCAACAAACACATGGAATGCATTAAAATCAACCTAGTTTACATACATATGTAATATATGGAAAACGTCTGATCTAGACACATGTGATAGCAATCCAAGTTAGTCATAAATCATTAACTGACATTAAAAGCCTTGAAAATTATAACCTAAACGTTTATAGTCCGCACCTTTTGTTGAAAAACTCGTTTCGAACTCGGTTCATACACTACGTCGCCGTCTACAGCACAACAGCAACCTAAACCATGAAATAGGTTAGCTATTTCGCCATTTACTCTATTTGAATCCCTAAATCGAGATTAGAGTTAGGATTTCTTACCTAAATCGGAATCGAAACAAGTTATGTACGTAAGAGAGAGGTGTATCGCGCGTGGTGTGGCAAGAGAAGATCCCGACAACGATCTCCAAGAATCCCTCTTCCTTTCTTCCTCATTTCTCTCCTTTTCTCTCTCTCTCTCTCTCTCTCTCTCTCTCTCTCCCTTAGGGTTTTGAGAAAATTCATATATGAGAGAGGTGGGGTGAGATAAGGGCCTTATATAGGCCCAAAATTGATGTAAATGGCCCCATGGCCATGGTATACTTAGGTTATAGCCAAATAGTGGCCGTTTCGGTCCAATAGAGCACATCTGGAGGCCCCTTTTCTGCATACGGTCTAGAGAAAGTTCCCTGACATTGGATCTATGCCAGGTTAAGTTTTCAGTCCGATCGAGTTTATGGATCGACTGTGGCCGACCAGTTTCAATTCAACGGTCATCGTCACTCGATCAGGGCCACAAGTCACTGACCTGTGTAGGAAAATTTTCATGATTCGAGGGTGTATTTGGGTCAGATTCTGATAGTCTGAAACCTTATATTTGATCCACAAGCGAACGGTCCAAATCACTTAAATCTGAGTTCATTTTCTAGAGATATTCGCGTTTCTCACACACTTTGCTCCAGGCTCAAGTTGTGCATTTCTAGATACTATTAGGACTTGATTTCTGAGAATATTATCAAGCCCAGTAAGGCGGTCATAACCATATAGTTTCGCGGTAATCAAACTTTCGACACGCGGTCCAGGTCCGATACGGAGTTTCAATATGCTCCCAAGAGCAACTAGGTTTAGAGATTGATCCTAGGTTTTTAAGTAATATAGTATTAACGATTCTACTAGTTTTATGTCTTACAGTTCGTATAGAAAGTGGTTCAAGCTAATTCTACTGATTATTCAGTTTAGTACTTAAGTAAATTATGCCCTAATTACGATAGAATAAGATCCTAGGGCAGTTCTACGCTTGTTTCTGGCACTTTTAATTAGTATATTATTTTAATTATTTTTCTACTAGTTCATCATCAAGTCTACTTCATCTCTACCAAATTTCATTAGATTTCGCATTGTAGAAAAATTCTAAAAATTCTAGGAGTAGCAGCTATTCAAACTAATGATTTTCGGATAGTTGTTACAATGACCCATATTTAACTACATTAAAAATTTTATTATATTTTTCACTTATTTTTATATGAAATTTGACTTATTGAGCTTCAATATATCTTTTGGAGGAAGATATGACTTTTTGAAGTTTGGCTGAAAATTACAAAAAGGGGCGAAACAATGACAGAATTATCTACGGCCATTCCCGGGCTACGAGAGGTCATCGCCGACTTGTCCGTCTTTCGTCTGGTGGTGGTTTTGCCATGTGATTTTTGAAATGAACATATCTTAAAAACCAGAATGAGTTATTTGATATGCGATATATGATTTTAGAGTAGGAGAAGCTGCTCTATCCAAATAACCTATTTATTTTGTCAGATTTCAGAAGGTTAATGGTCAAAAACTCATTTTATTTATTTATTTACTATTTATAGTAATTTTTAGTTTAAGTATTGTTCTTCATCACCTAAACTTTAGAATTTGTGTCTAATATGAAAGTACTTAAAAAAATTTGAAGACTAAAGTGGTGAAAGGTGAGATTTTGAAGGAAATGGGTTAAAAGGGGATTTTAGACTTTGGGATTGAGTTCTGAGAAGTTAATAAGGTGTTATGATCGACCCATTGTCTAAGGACGTCTATTTCCAAGTTGGCAAAAAATTCAGGATGTTACATCCACGCTGGCCATGAGCGGTGAGGCCTACCTTGATGGCACGTGGTGTCCACACGTGTGGACCCACCATGATGTAGTTGTTATATCTCCACCGTCCATCCGTTGGACAGTGGATTCCACCTTGATGCATGTGGTGTCCACATCGTCCAGCTAATTAGGATGATGGGACCCACTAGATGTATATGTTATATCCACACTGTCCACGTGGACGGTGGGACCCACCTCATGTGGGTGTTGTAATCCACGTCGTCTAGTCCCTGGACGTGGGATGTGGACCCCACTATGATATATGTTATATATTCACATGTCCAGTTGGGATGGTGGAACTCAACAATGATGTATGTGTTATATCTACACCGTCCATTGGCTGGACGTGGGACCCACATGATGTAAGTATCTACACCGTCCATTAGCTAGATGTAGGACCCACTAGATGTAAGTATCTACACCGTCCATCTGCAAGTAGCAGGGCCTACCTGTCTGTCCAGCGACAGTAGGCCCACCTCTGATGTATGTTTTGTATGCACATAGTCCAGGCCGAGGGCAGGCCCATTTTGATACCACTATGTATGTGTGAGGCCCACCTGTTGTGTGTGAAGCCTGCTGTTGTATATGTAAGGCTCATTGATGATGTATGAGGCCCACTGATGAAGCCCACCTTATATTTATGTATTCCATCCAGCCCGTCCAGTAGGCCCAGCATCCTGTTGGGCTGACCGCCCACCATATGGCCCACCTTTCTATGTGCATTGTTAAGACATGCTGGCCATCGATATGGGGGCCCATTGGTGATTATGTGGTGTGGGCCGCTCTATGGTGTGTGCCCATACAGCTATAGCAGATCCAAATCTCAGGTGGATGCCCACTAGGATATGTGTCAAGCTAGGGTGTCCCACCTTGGGGCTGCCTGATGAGGCCCACCTTGTTGTATGTGCTATATACATGTTGTCCATCCCTTTTCTCAGGGCCATGGGCCCAATTGGGAGTAGGCCCAATCCCAAGTGGACTACTCTATGGATGGTGGCGGTTGAGTGTCCACCGTGGGTAGCCTTACGAGGCCCACTTTGTTGTATGTATTATATGTACACTGCCCATCCATTTTCTAAGTCGTGGGTTGCCTTATGAGGCTCAATATGATGTATGTGAGACCCAGGTGATGAGGCCCAATGTGATGTATGTGAGGCCATGTGATGAGGCCCAATATGATGTATGTGAGGCCCATGTGATGATGCCCAATATGATGTATGTGAGGTCATGTAATGAGGCCCAATATGATGTACGTGCGGCCGATGTGATGAGGCCCAATGTGATGTATGTGAGGCCCTTATATGAGGCCCATGGTGATGCATATGAGGCCCTTGTGTGAGGCCTAATGTGATGTATATGAGGCCCTTGTGATGAGGCTCATTGTGGTGCATATGAGGCCTATGTGTTGAGGCCCAATTGTGATGTGTGATTCCACCATGATGTATGTGATGATGTTTATGATGCCCATCTATCTCCTAGTTGGTATAAAGACCATGGACCCCATTATAGGATAGGTTCTAAGTGGGCCATACCCTGGGAGTAATGATGGTTAAATGTCTACATTGTAAGAGCAATGATGGTTAAATGTCCACATTGTAACTCTCCCTGGGCCTATTTTTAGGCCCATTCTCATCTCCTTTTAGTGGGCTAACCAAAATCGTTGGGCCCCCCACTGTTATTAGTATGACCCATCTCATCTTATTGGGCTAACCCAAAATGTTGGGCCCCTATTATGGATTATGCTTCCACCATGCCTTATAAGGCCCACCTTGTGCTTATTGAACCCTTAGGAAGCCCAGATTTCTACATGATGGGATGGGCAAGGAAGTCCACTCCTTGTTCTTAGGCCCATTCTTGATATAAGTAGGCCATCTATTTATCTAAGCCCATTCTTGATACGAGTAAACCATCTAGGCCCATCCTTGATATGAGGAGAGTATATCATCACCATAGATGGAAAGGTCAGTGGTATCAGGTTCAATATATCCACTGTTGAGGACCGATCCCCATGTTATGGATTAGATCTGCAGTCCTTTTATGGACCCCGCCATATATATAGGCCGATTATCGATTTCAACTATGTTAATATACACACTGAGTATGTGATTAGCATAGCATTATGATTGTATAAGGCCCATTAGAATTGTATGAGGCTCATTGTGATTATATGAGGCTCGTTACGATTATATGAGGCTCATTGTGATTATATAAGGCCCATCGTGATTGTATGAGGCCCATTATGTGATTGTATGAGGCCCGTTGAGATTATACGAGGCCCATTGTGATTATATGAGGCCCATTGTGTGATTGTATGAGGCCCGTTGAAATTATAAGGCCCATTGCGATTATATGAGGCCCGTTGTGATTGTATGAGGCCCATTGTGATTGTATGAGGCTCATTGTGATATGTAAGGCCCACCATGTGTATGTGATTATGTGCACGCCACTCGTTCATTATCACGGGCCATAGGCCGCCTTATACAGGCCCACCATAATGTATGTGATTATAATCATGCTTAGTATACTTCATAATACATGCTCATACGCATCATTCATATACTTGTTATGAGGAGTGTTCAGCATAGCATGTGTCATTGGGCTGAGATGTTTATAGAACTCCGTGAGAAATGAAGTTGTCCCACATGAGCACGCGGTACATGCAAGTTTGATGCATGACTAGATGGTATGACTCATGCATCTCACATTGTGCGATATGACCACTGTATGCCCTAGCGACATCAGGGTCATGGCCTCCATAGGCTTATCATGGATGGCCAGATGGGACACCAAAAATATTTGGTTCGAGCATATGGGCACTTTGGATGTCCGTGGGTGAAAGTCCCTAAACCCCTGTGGCCAAGGGATGCTCTAACATCGAGACCGAGTGAATATATATATATATATATATGTGAGCGCAGGAGTACCGAATACTAGAAGGTCGCGTCTCCCACTGTGTCGTGGTTGGTTGGAAGGGGGTGTGGCCTTACTTGCCTGAGGGTAGGGGGCATAGCTAGGCTAAGTTTGACCAGCTCGTAAGTGGGTCCACTATCGACGAGTCTGGCCGATATTGGCAGACGGGTAGTGAGGTCTTTTTCACTCGCTGGGCTGCGCGGCTAGAGAGGACGGTAGCCAGTTTAGAGTGTACTAGACTTTGGTGATGATCCCAAAGATGTACGATACTAACATATGGACTTACTGAGTAGGAGTTGCGTGCTAAGCATTTGATTGATTCATTCATGCACTATCCACTCTGGCTGGTGGTGCGCAACCAAATCGTTATGTGTACTTTCGCAGTGACCAGGATTTTGTTTGGGGCGTGTGACCAACCTGAGATCAAGAGTTTACCACATTAAGTCTGACTATCCAAATTTAGGTATGAGACTGGTTTGGATAGAAGTCCTTTGTGATGGACCCATACCCTGCGATACTACGTACTATCATCCCGACTTCACACTCTAGTGTGGTCATTTCTTTCACACCGTTTATTGCATTGCATCGCTAATACATGATATTTGATTTACCACGACCCCGCATTGCATGGTCGATCTGCATTGCTTACTCTGATATTGTATGACTCATGTACTTGTCAGTATTTCTGCTTACTCTGATATCATATGATTCATGAACTTGCTAGTATTTCCAACATTGTATGATTTATGGACTTGTATTGTATACTTGGCACCTGCATTGCACACACGCGTATATCACCCTCTGAGCTTTCTATAAGCTTATGTATGATGATGGGTGCAAGTGATGCTAGGACGAAGTTAAGTTGAGGCAGGAGCGTGTGGCAGAGCTTCTAGAGTTTTGATACCTATCTTGTATTTCCCTTTATGAATTGTACTCAAACGCTTTAATTATAGTGGATATGTGTTGATGTTGTTGACTGTGTCTGGGTTATGCTTCTTATAAAGAAATTTTTGTACTGAAAATCCTCCATGTATGATCCCAGGATCGGAATTTGGCATATGGGTGTCGGAAGCCAAGAATGGGGTGCTACGGAGGCTGTCAGCGCCGAATTCGGTGATCCGAAATTTTGTGAGCCTGGTTTCCGAGTTTGGGGCATGATAATGATTATTATAGATATATCAAACAACAATTTTGGGGTATGATAGGTGATGAAAAAAATTGTTGAGATTGATTGGAATTAGGCTAAACGTTGACAATGATCTCGAGAGAATATAGATCTAAAGAAGATAAATAATTTCATAATAGTTGCTTTGGAGTGTGTCACAGTGCTTTGCAACAATGACAATTACAAGTTTTAGTAACAACAGTAAGAATTGGGAGGACATAAGGTAATGGTAAGATCTTATCAGGAACCTTGTTAGAGTGTTGAATTCATGTTACTTATGCGAGGGTTCAGTTGTTGAAAGCACGTCTACCACACTATGTTTTGATGACAAGCTAAGTATGGATCTACTATAGAACAAATTCAACGTGTGTTGTTGTGTTCAATGTTTTTGGGGATGATATCAATGCTAAATTTTGATAATGAAAATCAACTTTGAATGAAAAATTATAGGAAAAAAAAAAAAAAGAACCGGCCAAGATGGTAAATCAAAGAGATGAATTGGATTAACAAGGCTATAAAATTAAAGGCTAAAATTAGGGCTAAGATCATGACTTTGATACTATGATAATATATAGACTAAATTGTGAAAATCTTGGTTATAATTACTTCATAAATAATACCAAATATAAAGGAATTGCATCTTAAGCTATAAATATAAATTTTTTATTACTATCTATAGTATATAAACTATATGCATACATCCATATCCTATTCTCTTAAGTAGAAGTTCCACTACTATACAAGAGAAGAGAAAATGCAGTTACGAAAAAGCATGTCAATGGCTTATAAAATTTGTAAACATTTGATTGCTAGCATTTTTTATATTAAATAGTTGTGGGACTTCCTCAATTATAAAAAAATTGTGAGCAATTTAAGTTCTCATGTATAGAGACTCTTTCATGTAAAAGTTAAAAAGTTCTAGCTGGTGACGTGTTCGACCATAAGACTTTTATATACATGTAGTTTCAATTTGTACAAATTAGAAACATAGGACACTCATCTAAAAAGACCCAATGGGTCTAGAATGAACAGGGTAGAGACTGTTGAATTAGCCTGATGCTTTGGTAACTCTGGTTTTCTACAAGTGAGGCACATAGCTTAAGTATTTATAGTTCAAACAATTGTTATATTAATCTTCACTGTAGACTTACCACTTAGTTAGGTTGTATTCTGGTACATAGTTTCACAAGTTAATACTAATTTAGAAGATTTTTTGTCCTAGTCCACATATGGTGGAGGCCTAACATACCAAAAGTGTTAATTGTTTAATGGCTCCAATTATACTGACTAAAATTTTGAGTATACTAAGAAAGTCTCTATATTAATGTTGATATACATCACAACTGGTTATTTGGTCGATTTTCTAACTGTGCATCTTTGTAAAATGATAGAGTCATGAGCTAAAGCTTTTACTTTTTGAAAAATCTAGGCAATTTATAATGAGGGTCCACTACTAGCTTCAGATAACAAGAAAGAGCCTAGTTCAGTAATTTAGTTGGTCGCTTAAGTATATTAATATAGACACCCCACCCAACAATGGATTGGTCAATTGAACAAATCAGAAGGACTACTTCTCACAAGGAATCCAATTGAATCCTAAGTTTGTTCAACCCTATCCAAACCGATTCAAATGAATCCAAACCACCAAACTTATGTCCACTTGCCAAAAGTGGTATGATGCTACCATGTCTCTAGAAGTGCTCCACATGTTCCCCGCAATTAATGGCTGACGTTCCAAGTGTTAACAATGGGTTAGAATTGTAAATTGGATTTTCACTTTTGCCATGACCTCATTATGACATCATTTTGACACTCTTTTTTTCCATCTTTTATCATTAACCTATCACCCTAAATCCTCTCTCATAGCTTCTCTTTTATAGAATACCTAAAAATCTATTTCCAGTAACTAACCCATGAACTTTACCTTTATAAGGCCTACCACTCCATATGCTTAATAAGAGAATGCAGTATGTTCTTAAGCTCCCAAGAATCAATCACAACAAACCATATGCATATTTACCCTTCACTTACCCACTAGTAATTGAAATGTCACTCCCATCACACCTATAAATTTTCATCTTTCTTCATATTTCAAACAACAACAAGCCTTGGTAAGAAAACCTTGAGTGTGAGTGAGGAGCCTCTCATCTCCCCCCTTAGGTCCTCCACAACCCATTTCCTTTCATACTCTTAGCCACCTCTCACCTTAGTGGCCCATGGGAAACCATGTAAGGTGAGCCAAAGCCGCCTAATCAAGATCTAAAACCTTTGCACACCTTCAAATCCAAGGATTGATCAACTTATGCACAACATCAAGTCCCTGACCATATGATCATAGTATATGCTAACGACCCCTAGACTATCAACTCGATCTTCGATCCACCATTCTAAATGTCTGAAGATCTTACATTCATGGTACACTCACATTCCTATATGGGATAAGGGAATGTGGTACACCTGACACCAAGTTGGTTCCCAATGGTAGAGAGCTTCCATTATGATATAAGTCAATCCCCTCATATATGATGATCATGCATTTCCATAAATGATGTGCACCAATGTGTCTCAAGCATTTATGTTCGGTCATGGTTCATTAGGGTAATAAGATTTATGAAACACAACTCTCTTAAATCAATGGCTATTTTACCTAATCTCAAGCTCCCAAGGACTAGAAAATGTATTCTTTTTACAACCCATATTATATTGATTAAGGTAACATTGGATTTATTTATGGCATATAATATATGTCTAAAAGGACCTATGGTCATCAAGATCAATAGCTGAGATCTACCTTAACATATCCACATGCCCAATGGATCAACACACATATTGGTTTTTTTGGCACTAACTCCAATAATCTCCCATTTTCCATAAAATCAAAATTTGATCAAATCCAATTTAGCACATATGATGAATTGGACTTCTTAACCTAAAAAATTAAGGATTTATAATGATCGTTTATGAAGGCAATACCTTTTCTCCAATAATAACTCCCACCGAATGGCATGCTCAAGCATGTGCATCTGATTCCTCAATTGTCATTTTCATCATTTGTGTCATTTATTCTTATGACCATAAACTTAATCAATCAACAACTATAGTTCACTTCGAAAGATGACAACCACAAATACAATTGATTTTTTAGACATCCTACAATGTAAAGGGATCCACTAGGTGTGAAGTGTGGATGTTCAGCACATATCACAATAGGCCCACAAAGCTAGACCTGATGGTACCTTTTTCCTTTACTATGAGGTTGACCTCATGAGACCATCCCATGAGTAAAGGTGGGCATCGAGTCGAGTCCGATTAGGTCCAACTCGACCCGATCCAGTATTGAAAAGGCCCTGACTCGAACTCGATCCGACTCAGGACCGAGTCTAGTAGGCTTGACTCGATCCAGACCAGATCTTGGCTAGGTTGATCCTAACCGAGTCCGTTCGGTGAGAGATACTAAGTCGGATCGAATTGGCTACTATTTGGATGAGGTGCTTGTTTAAAAAGCTTATTAATGTTGACATGATGTTGATGGGAAGCTTGTTTGAAAAGCTTCCATTTTTCTCATTAAAATCTATGGGGCCCACTATTATGTAAGTCTTTGATCCATGCCATCCATTCATTTTTCCCACTCATTTTATGGCATGAGCCTAAAAATGAGGTAGATCCAAAACTCAAGTGCACCACTCCATATGAGATAGGAGAGATTGAACATTTATCGTTCATTTCTTCTTTTGGGCTACAAAAGTTTTGAATCAAGTTGATATTTGAGTTTTCTCTTCATCCATGTTTGTGTGATGCCATGAATGGATTGGATGACAGATACATATCCCTGTGGGCCCTTGGCTCATTTTTATTTTCAATGGTAGGCATTCACAATTCTTTTTGTTTCCTATGGTGTGCTCCACTTGAACGTTGTATCTGCCTCATTTTTTTGCTCATGCCCT
Source organism: Magnolia changhungtana (assembly GCA_030180095.1). Lineage (NCBI taxonomy): Eukaryota > Viridiplantae > Streptophyta > Magnoliopsida > Magnoliales > Magnoliaceae > Magnolia > Magnolia changhungtana. The sequence goes on along the minus strand of JASAUF010000674.1, from coordinate 8,786,644 downwards.
AAAATAGGCACGTAAAATAAAATAGATGAACGACGTGAATTAGACACATGCATAACAATGAGACCCACAAATTATACTTTCATAATTTTTATCCCTTTACCCAGGAAGCGGATTGCATACTGAACAATGATTAACTCTTTACGCTTACCCTAAGCGTACTGAGTAAACTCTATGGGGCCAACCATCATTCATGCATTGTATCAAATTTGTCCATCCATTTTATCATATAACTTTAGGGCCTTAACCCAAATATCAACCATATACAAAGCTTAAGTGGACCACACCATCGGAAACTTTGTGAATTGAAGTCTACCATTGAAACGTTCTTGGGGGCCATGGAAGTTTTAGATCAAGCTTATATTTGTGTTTTCCCTTCATCCATGTCTATGTGATCTTATAAACAGTTTGAATGACAAATAAACATCACTAGGGGCCTTAGAAAGGTTTTAACGGTGGAAATCAATACTTCTACTGTTTCCTGTGGTATGGTATGGTCTTTTGAGCTTTTGATATACTTCATTTTTGGGCTCAACTCCTAAAATTATATGGAAAATGGATGGATGGTGTGGATAAACCACATGAATTCACAGTGGGCTTGACAGAGTTTACTTAGTACGATAAGAGCGTACCGAGTAACTTAGTGCGCAACCCGATTTCCTTTACTTGCCTATTTTCGAGGTTTTTCAAATAAGTGTAAAAAGCAATGATGACAATATCCTCTTAGTAGTCTGCTGGACCACGACAAAGTATAGAAAGTGGGCCCCACCACGGATCGAGTCGGGTTTCGGATCAGATCGGATCCGACCGAATCGAGTTTCGGTTCGAGTCGGATCGGGTTACTATGTAACCCAAACTCAACTCGGTCGGGATTTGGATCTGGCTGAGTCTACTCGATCCGAACTCGACTCTGTCATTCGGTTCGGGTCGAGTCGGTTCTACTAGATTGAGTCAGGTCTTGCCCAACTCTACCCATGAGATTAAGCTCTATGGGCCTTGCCATTATGTGTGTAGGACATCCACACCATCAATTAGATGCACCCTTTCATGGTTGGCCAAAGGCCTAAAATTAAGGTCAATCCATGACTTAAGTGGGCCACACCATAGAAAACAGTAAACTTTCTTGATTGTTTATAGGGCCCACTGATATATGGTTTCAGCCCATCCATTGTGTGTGTCACATTTAGGTAAGGGGTTACACCAAGTTACATGTCATTCCATAACTCAGGTGGGCCCCACCAAGTGCTTTTTAGATGCTTTAGGGATGATTTCTCATGGTTTTAAATGGTGCTGCTACTTTGAGTTCTATCTGATTTATTGGACATCTCATAATTTAGAAGTCCAGATGTCTGACACTATTTGGTCCACCTTAGGAGAGTTTCACGTAAGGCCAAGTTATGTGGGCCCTACTATTATGTGTGTCAGATATTCACGCCATCAATTAGATGCACCCTTTGTTGGGCCACCGGCCTAAAAATTAGGCCAATCCATGATGTAGGTGGGCCACACTATCAATAACAGTCAAGGGTAGATGTCAACCTATTAAAACCTTCCTAATTGTTTATAGGGCCCACTGAGATGTCTATCAGCCATCCAGCCCATCCATTGTGTGTGCCTCATTTGGGTAAGGAGTCACACCAAATTCCCAGTCATTCCAAAATTCAAGTGGGCTCCATCAAGTGCTTTTAGAAGTTTTAGGCAGGATTTTAGATGATGTGGCCCACCTGAGTTCTAAACACAACTGACTTTCGGGACAACCCATTACTTAGAGAGGATCCACCAAATGCATAATGTGGATGCCCAACATACATCACGGTGGGCCTACGGAGCTGGACCTTATGAAAAACTCCCATGAAGTCAACCTCATAGTGCCCTTTCCTTTTTCCTGTGAAGTGGACCTCATGGGAGTTTCCCATTTAGTCGAACTCTGTTGGCCATACAGTTGTGTGTCAGACATTCACACTATCAATTAGATGCACCTTTTCATGGTGGCCATGGCCCTAAAAATCGGAAACGGATTGGCTACTCCCATGCCAACTGCCAATGGCTGGTGGTCGGTGCTCTTTGGGCCCAATATGATCAATGTGTTTCATCTATGCTGTCCATCTATTTTTATTATTTTTTTTTTCAGATCATTTTATGGTGGGAGACCAAAAATGAGATATATCCTAATCTCAAGTGGACTACATTATAGGAAACAGTGTTGAATGAGAGTAGACCATTAAAAACCTTTTGGGGCCACAAAAGTTTTGGAACAAGCTGATCTTTGTTTTTTTCCTTTCATCTTGGCCTATATGACCTAATCAACAGATTGGATGTAAAATAAACAGTACAGTGGGCCTTAGGAGGATTTTAATGGTGGATATCCAATCACTATTATTTTCCTGTGGTGTGGTCCACATGATATTTATATACCTCTAATATTTCGAATCAAGCCCTAAAATGATATGTAAAAATGGATGAAACACATACATCATGATGGGGCCCGCAAAGCACCGACCAGCCACCAGGCTGGTGGTAGGGGGAGTAGCCAATCCGTTTCCCTAAAAATCAGACCAATCTATAACTTAGGTGGGCCACACCATTGACAACACTTGAGGGAGAATGCCTACCCATTGAGACCTTCCTGATTGTTTATATGACCTACTGAGATGTGGTTGAACCATCCAGTCCGTCCATTGTTCTCCCAGTAATTGTTCTGGCTTCTATTTTATAACCAGATACTGATCTAAGTAGCAATCAAGTTCGCATCCGTTCGCCAACTGGCTTGTTAAATCAGGCCATCATTTGATACTCTGGAAGTGTCCGATGGTTGATGCACTGCCACTTACAGATTTTGTGGTGCTATCATGCGGATAGACCAAAGTTAAAAGATGGTTCTGATGATGGGGTCAGAGCGCAGGCCCACCCCTGTATTTAGATGCTCTCAGGATGCGTTCACGCTGATGATGGGGTCAGAGCGCACCCCTGTATTCAGATGCTCTCAGGATGCGCTCACGCTTGAGTTTTCAGGTGTAGCGCTTGACTAGGGGTGTACACGAACCGATTTAGCTCGGTTAGCTTGCTCGATTCGAAACCGAGTTCGAGCCAATTTTTTGTGCTGAAAAAATTTCGAACCGGTTAAGCTTGCCGGAGCTCGACTCGACTCGGATCGAACCCCAACTCAAATCGTACTCAAATCGGACAAGTTCGGTGACTCGGTTATTTTCATATTGATGTTGCTCACCAAGTATTTGATGAAATGACTCAATGGGAAGTGTTCGCTGGTGGCAAGGAAGGTAAACACTCCTTGTATCTTGATTTTTATGTTGCCTATTAAATGTTTGATGAAATACCTGTACACCCGACGCTATTGTTTACATTCCATGAGAAATTGAAGGTACACTTCATGTGTTTGAGAAAATGCCGCAGAAGCTCGATCTTGGTTGGAACTGGCCCGAGCTGCTGACCGAACCGAGCCGAGCTGGTCAGTCAGGCTCGAGTCGAGCCGAGTTCAAGCTGGGGTCAACTAGTGGCCGAGCTGATTTCTAGATCCAACGACAACCAATTCACCTTGTCCACTACAGATTAGACCGTGTCCCACTTCATATCTCGAGGTTAGGAGTAAAGGATCCCACCATTAGTTGTGTTTGGGGCGGCCCACCATAGTGTTTATATTCCATCCAATCCATTCGTCTGATACGCTTCACCAGGATGAACGGACACTGACAAGGTGGCCCACCTGGTGGACAGGGTAGATCTCATCCACGTGTAGTTGTTCCCTGAAATATTTATCCTGATTCACCCTAGTGTTTTAGCATGTAATATGCTGTTCTCAATGGACGATAGAGCAGTTGATTAGAATGTTCCAATCTAGGGCCGTTAATGGGCTGGGTTTGAGATGGAGTATCCAATGCATATATGGGTCCACTATAGGAAAAAGTAGGTCCGTGGCTTATCACCGTTAAAACTATCAATGTCATTTTTATATTTGTAGGCCATTTATCACCGTTAAAACTATCAATGGTCATTTTTATATTTGTAGGCCATCCAAACCATTGTTCAAAATCAATGGACAGAACATAACTACTGGATTTTTATGCCTGATCTAGAACTTCTATGGCTCTACAATTTTTTGAAGGGCCTGCATTCGATATGTACTTTTACATGTCGTGTGGCCCACCTAAGTTTCAGATTTGGATCATTTTTGGGCCCAAGCTCTAGATTCATGTAAGGGAAATGGATGGCTCAGATTTTATGCGAAGAATACAGTGGTCCCCACAATCAAGGCGTAGCAAAATCTTGCACTGAGTTATCATGCAATGCAATCCTTAATTTTGGTGTAACCCACTTTCTTTATGCTTGTGACAAATCCTAACCGTTTATCATTTTCGCCATCTCATTTTAGGACATGGGCCAAAATTCACGCAGATCTTAATTGAAATAATCGGTAATTCTCAGTAGCTTAATCATAACCATCAGATTTTGCACCCAATCTATTTTATTTTATTTTTTTTGGTGTCCCCAGGACTATTTGAAGGGCCTATGTTTAATATGCATTGTTACTTGCCCCATGGCTCACCTAAGCTTTGGATCTGGATGAAAATCATATGAGGGAATTGGTAAATGGCTTGGATTTTTCTTAAACAACACGGTGGGCCCTATGATCACAACCACCATGTCCAAGTTGTTATCAAAATTTTGTGTGACCCATTTTCGTTATGCTTGTGACAAATCTGATCCGTCCACTAGTTTGGTCATCTAATTTTTGTGAGTGGGCCTAAAATCGAAGCTAATCCAATTCATATCTGGGTCCCACAACATGAAAATGTTAAATAGTGGCCTTGAATGGTCCACTATTTATAGGTTTGTGGCCAACTTAAGTGCTTGATTTTCCCATCTTTCGGTTAAATAAAATCACATGGCTAAACTTGTAAATGGGGGTGGATTTCTCTCAAACATTGCGGTCGGCCCCATGATCAAGGAAACCATTTTAGTGAGAGACTCATGAGTCAGTTAGTTGGAACGGGCTCTCAAATGGCTTGAATATGTATTCTGGGCTGGGCTCGGGATGGACTATTTACCTGTCATCGCCTGGCCTGGGTTTGCACATATGTTAAAAAAATGGGCTGGGCTTGAACAGACCTTGGCCCGGCCGTGACACCCCGATTCTCGCCTAGGGGTGCACACGGTTCGGTTCAGGAGTGAAACCGAAATTGAACCATTCCCAACAGTTCCAGTTCCGTTTGCACCCTAAAACCGAATTGGAACCAGACCCTAAAAAACCGGTTCGTTCCGGTTCAATTCTACGGTTCTGGGCTTTTTATTATCTAGGCTCCACATGATCTGGACCATAGTTCCAGCCGGTTATTTCATCAGGTGGGCCATACATTTACAATCACAATGGCCCATTAGGTCTGGGTCCAGGCCATTTAGTCTGTCGGTTTCAAGCCCAATCTTGTTGGAAATCGATCACGCCTTGTTTTCCTCCCATCAAGAACAACCGCTCATTTCGTGGTCTTATGATTGGCACCGTCGGTTCGCTGTCCCAATCTTTCTAACCTCCCCAGCAACCACACATCCTTTGGGCCCGGCCTTTTTACTCTTTGGGCTCAAAATCCGGCCCATAACTTACCCACATGCCTCTTAAGGCCCGAGCCATGTTTTGTGGACCCACACCATTGATTAAGCTCTTCAAGATTTTGCTACCCATCCATGCTTTGGTCTTTCCCTGACCGTTGCTCCCATCTGGTTTTAAGGCCCGTCAATCGATGGTCCGGAGGATATTCTACTTGTGTGTTATGCATTTAAGGAAATCGACCTTCCAAATCATTGACCCCATTTTGGATGGAGAGGGGACTGAAAATAATATCAATCGAAGAATCTCAGCCATCCAAGTTTGCATGTTATGTTGAGTTCAAATCCCTGACGATCTTATTTTAACCTTCCATTTGATATTTTCATTTGTTCAATTATTAGGAATGCTTTATTCACAGTGGACCCCACATTCCGGGGACGGTTTGGATTAATTTAGGTGGATGACTCGATAACCTCATCTAATACTGATTGTGAACTATCATCAGTGTGTTAAGGTACGGCAAAGACGTGGGGCCCATGTGATGTATGTATGTCATCCAATCCGTCCATCAGACGCATCACCTTATATTAACAGCTAGTGATAAAATTCAGCCAGATCCAACACTCAGGTGGGCCACAAAACAGGGAATAATGTGAGAGAGGACGTTCACCATTGACTTGAACAGGGGCTCACCTGAATTGAAAAATAGCCCGTCTTGGTCGTGGGCACCCTACCCGAGTCGAACTGAGCACAGCTCGACTCGGCTTGGCCACTAGCTGACCCAGATCAAACTCAGCTTGGCTTGGTCCTCGAGCCTGACTGGCCAGCTTGGCTCGGTACAGTCAGCAGCTCGAGCCAATTCAAGCTAAGTTTGAGCATGTGCATCATTTTCTCAAACACATGGAGTGCAAATTTAATTTCTCACTACATGTAAAACAACAGTATTAGTTTACAGGTATTTCATCGTACACTCACTAGTCAACATCAAAATAAATATATAAGGGGTATTTGTTTAGTATCCATACCTTCCTCACCACTAGCCAACACTTCACTGAGTCATTTCATTAAACACTAGGTGAGCAACATCAATATGAAAATAATCGAGTCACCGAATTGCTTCGATCCGAGTCGAGTCGAGCATAGGCAAGCTCAAACTTGACTCGAAATTTTTTCGAGCTAAAAAAATCAGCTCAACTCAGTTCAAACTCAATTTCGAACCGAGTTGAATCAGCCTTTTCGAGTCGAGTCGAGCGAGCTAACCGAGCTAACTCGGATCCTGTACAGCTCTAGCCCTCCCCACTTCTTAAGCCTCCCAACATTCACCCGGTAGGTGTAGGGCTATCAACAAGTGTGTTGAGGCCGGGCCAAGGTCTAAACAAGCCCGGCATAAAAAGCTGAACCCACGCCTAAGTCTAGCCTTGCTAGAGCCCAGCTGAGAGTGACTCCATATAAACGGTGGGCCCTACTCCATTGAAACGGCCTATATTCCATATAGACAAACATATCAACACTGGGCTTTCCCCTCAACTTGTATCTCGTGTGGCCCACCTGATTCATAGATCAACTTGTACCATGCATCTGATGGACGGGTTAGATTCATACGTTCATCACGTGGGCCCCACCTCCGCCTGACTCGAGTAGTTGGGCATGTGCTTCAGATCCGACCTAATCATAAGATGGGACCCAACTGCGAAGGTTCTTGTCCCATACATAGACTAGACAGATCCATTCATCAAATGGACCCCACTCGCCTGAGGTAAGTGAACATGTACACGTGTGGGTCACCTGATGAGTGAACCAGCACCTGTATAAGGCCTGCGTGTTAGATGGCCCAGATTTGTCACACGTGTCCATATGAGCACGTGTGTGATTCATCTCGCATGGGCACGCGGTTCACCTCGCGTGAATGGTGCACTCGTGAGTGCAGAACTTTCTGGTACAAACACATGAGACCAACCATTCCTTTCCACCAACCACCGTGGCCAACCCCACTCATTAAAAAACAAATCATTATTTTGCTAGACAGAACCTAACACCCACGTGCAAGATCCGGTCCATTCATTAGGCATGGCCTGCTATGGACATGTCCCTATCCCAAAATCATGGCATTCTGCTAGTCAACTGCGCCACGTGTGCATATGAGAATTAAACGGCCAAAAAAAGAAGAAGAAAATGATTATTTCAATGTAGAAGTTTTTTTTTCGCGCATATGAGAACTGAAGCTGCCTGGTTTTCATTCGGAAAGAGTCAAGGCGTGGGATAAGCTGGATGAACGGCTCCGATCTCTTACACACTCTCAAAGATGCCACGTGTGACGTCGAATGCCTTTGCAGTCTTTTTTGCAGTCTTTTTATAATAGCTAAGGGAAAATAAGTGAACAACGCTCCCGTACACTTGCCTCTCGCGTGAAAACTAGGAGCACGTGTGAGAGATCAGAACCTCTCGTTCTGTGGTGAACGCACCTAAACCATTCATTTATCCGTACCCGTGCAGCCCGTACGATGATAGTATATATTGTATCTTGTTTCTAATCGAAAAAGCCAATTGGAGGGTATCACATCGCATTACATAGGAAATAAAAGATAATAAAAAAATCCTCAATGGAAGGCAATTAATAGTAACAAATTTAACCTACGGAAGAAGAGCAGTAATAAAAAGAAAACATGACAGGAGTGAAAGGAACGTAACGAAGAATAAGCTGCATGGGAAATTTTTAAATAAGAGAAGAAATCAACAAAGCAATATTATAAAGTCTTATACCACTCAAATCAAACCAAATATATTAATTTACTTTATCTCAGCCTATCTTAAGAATAATGATAATCAAGTAACGGTAATTCTTGTTGGGATTTATGTTGCGGAATCACACAGATATGAATCTAGGATAGCAATCCAAGAGCACCAAGCAATCACAAGAGAACACAGAGATTTAATGTAGAGAACTCTTGCGGGAAAAAACTACAACATAAAGTGACAGAATTCCATTATGAAAATAGAAATTACAAAGAGAAAGGACTTACCCGATTTGAACAACCTCAAATCTTACCCTTGCTACACCCTTTGAAACCCTAAAACCCTTTAAGGAACCCTTAAAAACTCCTTTGGAAAATCTTAGCATACCTGAGAATGGTCCTAAGGACTCCTATTTATAAATGGGAAAACCCTACTTATGCACCTCTCTAAAAATCGCTTCAAATTTACGCAGTCCGCGCACAAATTATGCACCATCTGTGTAACCCTCGACTAGTCGAAGGAGGGTTCGACTGGTCGAGCATCCCAGAGATCCAAATACATTGTTGTTGGACTTCGAGTCGAACGGGCTTCGACCAGTTGAAGGGACCTTCGACTAGTCGAGCAACTCGGCAACTCGGACCAAACAAATTTAAGACATCTGTTTTAAACAGCAATCTCCACAATGTCTTCAATCTTTAATTGTGTAGCTTCTTGACCTTTTCTCTTATTTTTGCCTTGTATCATAGCTCCATCAATGCTTCTCATACACACTTCGTCTTCCTTTTACGCTATCGCTAAGCCTAGAGAAGTTGCACATAACTTGAATTTCTCTGAAGGAATAATCCTTATGAGCATGTCTACCAGATCTGAATCCACATGCCCTACCACCTTTACTCTTGTCTTCTCAAAAGTTAGATGTAGTCCTTCGTACCTCGAATGTATCGAAGTAACCATCTCACCGCATCCCGATGTTGCTAGCCGGGGTATCTGCTCATAACACCGATTGCCTGTGAAATAACCGGTTTAATACAAACCATGGCATGCACTGCCAACCGCATTTGTGTTATACTTTTCCTCATCTGTTTTGGGACATATCCTGAGGAAAACTTTGATGAGAAACGCATAGGAAACGCTCACCAGCTTTGCTGGGTCCATCACATACTTAATCAATACTTACCCAAGGTATTCTACTTAAGATTACCAAAGCCTACTCCTCTTCCAGTCTCAATGAATATCACCGCCGAGAATCTTCTTTGCACCCCTCCCAATCCTTCATCCTTAATGTCCTACTTAACTGAGTCTTTTAGCACGTTGATTTCAGACATGTCATGATTTATGATCTACATGTCATCAACATACAATACCTGACTCACTATGAATGAATCAAATTTTATACCACTGCCTAGGTGACAGGTCGTATCATAACCTCTTGCAAACTCTTTTTCTCAACCCCCTTAACTTCGAACCGCTCTGGTTGCTTCATGTAAATCTACTCTTCCAATTTCCTGTACAGAAGTGCTAACTCTACATCCATCCTTCTAGCTCAAGATCGCATTAGCTAACCAATGCCAATCACGGATCTAATAGACACCTGCTATACTGTCGGTGCCAATATCTCTGAGAAGCCGATCCATTCTCTTTTAAGCATAACCCTTCGCTACCAACCTCGCTCTGTATCTATGCTGTATCCTCCTGAAGATCTATCTATATCCAACCGGTTTTTGGCCTACTGGAAGCTCCACCAGCTCCCATGTGCCGATCTGGTACAACGAGTCCATAACATCATCAATAGTCACCTTCCACTCCTCAGCAGTAAGCTCACCTAGAGCCATCTGAATAGAAGACGAATCCCCCTCATCTGTAACGAGACATATGTGATATTGGAGTCGACCATGTACCTCGCCGATAACCTGTGATTTATGCAGTGTGATTCTTCTCACAGGTGGCTGGTCCACCTGCTCTGTATCTCTGTCCGCGTGTCACATCCTTCGTGCCCTGCCCACTCATGTTGCCATGCCTAGCATGCCACACACGTGCAGAGGTAGAATCCGCTACAACCACTGCAGCTCCACCTTTTGAAGTGCTCCCGATCAACCTTTACATGTTACCAAGTCGTTGAGATTTCATGATTACCCGTGTCCCCTTAAATACTTTAAGAGTACCATCAATACCTGTGAACTTGTAGCCTATTGCCTCGAGTACACTAAGAGAAATCAAATTCTTCTTTATGTCGGGAACATGCCTCACATCAGTCAAGGTACGCTCTGTCCCATCAAACATCTTGATGCACACCGTACTAACAGCCACAACATTACAGGCAACGTTATTGCCCATAAACACATGTCCACCATCGCGATCTTTGTAGCTGGCGAACCAACTCCGATGAGGAGTCATGTGAAAAAATGCCCCTGTGTCTAAAATTCATTCACCCTTATGATCATTGTATGGGCGTCTGATCGTTGATACAGACAAGACATCACTATCACATTCACTCGATCTATCTGACGTGGCAGCATTGACCTCCCTATACGAAGCCTTAGATTCTTCTCTCTTAGATTTAGGATTTGTACAATCCTTCTTCATGTGTCATTCCATCCCATAGTTTCAGCACTTTACCTTTCCTTTGCCCTCGCCCTTGGATTTGGATCGTGAACTTAAAGATCCCATACCTTCTTCAAAATTCTTGTCCCTCGTAACCAGTGCATCAGAAGATGTCCCCATGTCATCGTTTAGCTTTTTCATGGCCTTCCCTTGAAGAGCTGAGATAACGGTGTTGACACTCAAGGTTTTATTTGTGGTGCACATTGTGTCCTTGAATGACTCATACAATACCGGAAGAAAATTTAACAACATACATGCTTGTTCCTCATCTTTTATCACTTCCTCTATATCCAGCAGTTTGCAAACCAATTTATTAAAGTTGTTGCTGTGAGCCTCTAGATCTCCACCCTCTGTCATCTTGAAGTTATACGACTGACGCTTTAAGTGTAGGCGATTTTCAGAGGATTTTTTCGCATGTACATTATGTAAGGCGCGTATCATAGTCCATCCCATTCCTTAAGCTCCCACGATCCTCCTCGTCGAATTCCAGCGACCAGTGACTTGTAATCGGCGTTGTGCGTGACCCTAAGTCACATCCCATATATCTAAAGTCGACTCGACTCGAAACTTGTACCCTAGCGACCGCGCCGTCTCCCCGGTTCCAACGCCGCGTCTTGCCCGCCGATGTGATACCCAGGCCATGAGTTGCGGACCCGCATTTATTTCGAAAAAAATGCCACACGTTACGAATTTCGAGAGAATCTCTACAACTCATCACATCAATCAATCAATCACAAGTCAAGTACACAACTCATCCCTCTCTTACACAAGCCTTACCCAGAGTCATCTCTCTCTCTCTCTCTCTCTCTCTCTCTCTCTCTCCACCCATCCCTCTCTCATTCAAAATTTAACCAAGCCCATACCTTCATGTCATTTTCTTAAAACATCCATACCTTCCATCCTTTTCATCCCATCACCCTCTCTCTCTCTCTCTCCATCTTATTCCATCCCAAACTTCCATGAGAGAAAAAAATTCTAAAGAGAGAAGAACTCAAGAGAAGGCCCACTCCCTACCACCCAATCTCCCATCCTAGCCAGCCATACTTCATCATCCCCTATCAAAGAGAGAGCTTAGGAGCTTAGCATTCTAAAGAGCCAAGAAGGAGTGAAATCGGTGGGTGTACATAGTATTAGATTTTAATTTTGATGTAAGGCCCACTTGTGATGGGACCCATTTTGATGTATGTGTTGTAACAAAGAGGGGGCCCATAGTGGAAGGGTCCCTCCACTACACACACACACACTCTCTCTCTCTCTCTCTCTCTCTCTCTCTCTCTCTCTCCCTCTCTCCCTCTCTCTTTTTTTCTGCTGCGGCCCACCTTGATGAATGGATTATATCCACACCGTTTGATCGTGTGGTCCACTAGACGTGGGGCCCTACCTTGATTTATATATTTTATATATGCATCGTCTAGATCTAGACGGTGTTGAGCAGGCTACCATGATGTGTGGGCCTGATCCACACCGTCTAGCAATCTGGACGGGTGGGACCCACCTCCTTGCATATATTCTAAATCCATACCGTTCATCCATTTCACTGGTGGGCCACACGTGTGGACCCCACCATGAGGTATGGGTTTTATCCAAGCCATCCCACTACGGGACTCCACCGTGATGTACCTGTTGTATCTAAACCGCCCATCCACTTCGCAAGCTCGTCTTAAGGCTTGAGACGATAAATGAGACAGATCTTTCTATCAGGTGGATCACACTACAAAAATCAGTGGAGGATTGAATGTTTACCATTTAAACCATTTGGGGGTCACATAAGTTCTGGATCAATATGAGAATTACTTTTCCTTTTAAATCAGGTCTTTGTGATCTTATGAACATATTGAATGAAAAATAAATGCTAAGGTGGCCCCTGTGAATTGTTAACGGTGAAAGTCATTATCTCCACTGTTATTTGTGCTATGGTCCAGATGATCTTTCGATATGATTCAATTTTGGGTAATGCTCTATAATAATCTCTAAAAATAGATGTATGGTGTAAATATAATAAAAAAAAATATAGTGTGTGGGTCCCACCTTGATGTAATGTATATGAGGCCCATTGTGATGTGTTGGAGGCCCATGGGTTGTGGCCCATTGTAATGTATTTGAGGCCCAGATATGAGGCCCATTATGATGTGTTGGAGGCCTGTGGGTTGTGGCCCATTGTGATGTATTCGAGGTCCATGGGACGTGGCCCACTGTGATATATTTGAGGCCCATGGGATGTGGCCCAATGCGATGTATATGAGGCCCTTGTATAAGGCCCAACGTGATGCATGTGAGGTTCATGAGTGAGGCCCGAAGCAATGTATATGAGGACCGATGTGATGTGTGACTCTACCATGATGTATGTAATGATGTGTAGGCCGTCTAGGCCCATCCTTGATATGAGGAGAGTATATCATCATCATCATATAACATGCTTAGTATAACTTCACAATCCATGCGCATCATTTGTATGCCTGATATGAGGAGTGATTGATCATAGCACATGCCATTTGGCGGATTATTATGGGACTCCCTGATAGGCGGAATTGCCCTACATGAGCGCGCAGTACGCATAAGATTGCTGCATGACTGGATAATATGATTCATGCATCTCCCATTTGTGTGATATATTCCTATATGCCCTAGCGACATCAGGGCCATAACCTTTACGGGTATATCATGGATGGTAGGATTGGACACCGAAAATACTGTTACTAGCATCGGGGCGCCATAGATGTCCTTGGGTGAAAATTTTTAAATCCGATGGTACCAAAAGATGACTCCAATGTCAAGACCGAGTGAATACATGAGCGCACGAAGGTCGAATACTAGGAGGCCGCATCTCCCACTGTGTCGTGGTCGGTTGGAAGGGGGTGTGGCCTTACTAGCCCGAGGGTAGGGGCAATTGCTAGGCTGAGTCTGATCAGCTCGTAAATGGGTCCGCTATCGATGTGCCGGATAGGTATTGGCAAACTATTGGCTAGGCGGATAGTGAGATTTCTTATGCTCACTTGGACTACGCACCTTAGGAAGGGGTAGTGCCATTTAGAGTGTACTAGACCCCGGTGATTATCCAGAGTGAGAACTGTACTGATATTTGATGCTCTAGTGATGAGTTACATTGATATGCGGATTTGGATGAGGATTGGTATGCTTAAGTTGCAACTCGCATTGCATGACCTTGGTATGGCCGACATCATTTACGCCTTGCATCACATGACCTTAATATGGCCGATAACATTCATGCCTTGCATCTCATAGCCTTAGTATGACTGATAGTATTCATGGATTCGCCAGCATATTCCGCATTACTCTGATATTGCATTCTGAGTACGCTTATATTACGCACATACTCTCACCACCCTTTAAACTTTTCGTAAGTTTATGCACGACCGTTGCAGGCAGGCGACGCTAGGACGCCACAACAGCTTTGAGATTGGAGCGTGCAGTGGACTTCTGGAGCTTTTGATTATTGATATTGTATTTCCCTTACGCATTGTACTCAAAGTTTTTGATCATAGTGGCTTTGTGATGATGTTGTTGGTTGTTGTTTGTGGGTTACGCTTATGGTTATGCTTATTATGAAACAAATTCTTGTTAAAAATCCTCCTTGTAGGATATCAGGATCGGAACCTGGTATATGGGTGCCAGGTGCTGAGAATGGGGTACTACGGAGGCTGTGGGCGCTGGATTCGATGATCGGGAATTTTTTGAGCCCGGTTTCCGAGTTTAGGGCGTGACACATCCTCTAATTTCGCCCATAACTTAGCCACAATTTTTTCCCTCATGATATTATAGAGAACTTCATCCGTGAGACATAAATGGATCAAATATAAGGCTTTCTTATCAAGAGTATTCCAATCATCATCAGTTATAGTAGACTTTCACTCCACAAGAGCACCATCTTCACCTTGCTTGATTAAGGAACTGATCATCTTGATCTTTCATAACTCAAAGTTATTTTTCCCCGAGTACTTCTCAATCTCATACCTAGTACTTACCATTATTTCTTATCCCTCAGATTCAGATTTGTGCCCCAACAATTTCTCTGATACCACTTGTTGGGATTTGTGTTGTGGAATCACACACATATGGAGCTAGGATAGCAATCCAAGAGCACCAAGCAATCACAAGAGAACACAAAGATTTAACGTGGAAAACCCTTGTGGGAACAAAACACGGTACAAAGCGACAAAATTCTACTATAAAAATAGAAATTACAAAGAGAAAGGACTTACTCAATTCGAACAACCTCGATTTTCACCCTTGCTACACCCTTTGAAACCCTAAAACCCTTTTAGGAACCCATAAAACCCCTTTAGAAAGCCTTATCATACCTGAGAATGGCATTAGAGACTCCTATTTATAGATGGGGAAAACCCACTTATGCACCTCCCTAGAAACCGCCTCAAATTTACGCAGTCTCTGGACAACCCTCGCACCGTCTGCATAACCTTAAACTAGTCGAAGGAGGGCTTTGACTGATCGAAGGACCCTTGACTGGTCGAGCGTCCCGGAGATCCAAATACATTGTTGCTGGACTTTGAGTCGAACGGGCTTCAACCAATCGAAGGGACCTTCGACTAGTCAAGCCAGTCCCTCGACTGGTCGAGCAACTCGGACCAAACAGATTTAAGGCATCTGTTTTTAACAACAATTCTTAGCTATAGTCTTTTGTTATAATCCAAATCTACGCTCATACGCTATATTTGTTCTATATCTAATATCACACAATTCTTTCAAAAGGCCCATTCTTGTAGTTGCTCCTAATGATTGATTGTGATTTTTTCCTTTTGTTTGATTTGCACTGACATACTGAAAGTCCTTTCTTGTGGAAGGCATAAAACAACCCATCTTTGGAGGAAGAACCCCACCTTCTGATTATTACCTGACCATTATAAAATTCTGCAAGTGGCTGAGTAAGCAACCAATTTTCTCATTATATGGTCATATACTTTTATATTGGACGTATCTGCTTAGTTCAGCCCTTAGGGTCAAAGTTAATTGGTTTGGATCGAGTCACTTTATCGATTCTAGCACGCTCGCACACACTACATGTGACAGAAAACAAACCGATTTCCAACATTTTTAGCACACCTAGTGGGACTTAAAAACTACTTGACTATCATCAATATTTATTTTGCACTGACCATATAAAAAAACACTTTTAGCATGCAAGTATACTTATCAATGCAATAATTTCTCAAAATCATGAGCCAAAGGGGTGGTGGTAATGCTTCACAAGCCGCTAATAATGTTATTGTAGTTAATGAGCATCCTGCTTATAAGAAGTTGCAAGTTCAACAAGTGCCTGAGCAAGTAAATCAAACACATAGTTTGATGCCTGTTCCACCAAGTCTAGATAGAGCATTAACATCCCTGGTTGAACCTTTTGAGATTATGTCAACGTGAATAGTTGATGTGGAAAGAGGGATTCAACACATCACAAATTGTTGCGTGTTGAAGCAGAACACTCAAGCTCAGACTAAAGCCTTTAATAGGTGGATGGTCAGCCATACCGAGAGCATAAATTGATTGGTGGCTTTGTTTGCTGAAAGACCACCTGTTGCACCTCAATAACATATTGATACTAGTTTTGTTGGAAATGTGGCACTCGTACCACCACCTTAGTCAATGCCACAGATACTTCCTTTATGGTGAAATACACTATCTATACATATCCTTAGTCCAATCTAAGACATGCAAAATTCACTAATATTGGTAGATTTCAGACGTCATGAACGTATTCCTATCTAGGATGTGCGAATTTCACCACCACTGGTAGATTTCAGATGTCCTAAATATGAGAATAAAAACTTACTTCTTGAAGTCAGGAATCAAAGGATACTTGAGGGGCAACCTTTGCCTAAAAGTCAACCATATAATGAAGAACAATATCAGGTTGGTCCACAAATACCTCCAGTTGCTGTACAACAATACTAGGAGCATAACTAAATTGTTCAACTGGTTCACGAAGAAGTTGGCCAAGTTCTTGGTCGAACTATTACTCCAGTTTATCATAAGCCATATATTGACTGGATCGACCTACAATATCCATTGTCGAAGAATTATCTACCTGACTTTACACTGGTTACAGGTGATACTGGTCAATCAGTCATAGAATACATATGTCGATTTACCATACAATATGGAGAGAGAGTTGGCCAAAACAAGTATTATAAATTACAATTATTTGATCATTCAATCATTGAGGTATCTTTCACTTAGTATTCCAATTTTCTACCAAATTCCTTACAGACATGGTAAGAGATGAAGGAAAAATTTCACACTTACTTCTTCTATAAGGATAAAGAAATTTTTATGACCGATCTTGCTCATTTTTGGCAATTGCCAAAAGAATTGATAAAAAATTATATTGCTCGGTTTAAAAGAGCAAAAAGTCAATGTAAGATAGTCATGACCGAAGCAGAATTTGTCCAGTTAGCTTAAGATGGGCTATAATTCAAGTCTCAAAAGAATTTATTAGAATGGAATTCACAGTCTTTATGATTTAACCAAAAATGTGTCTCGGTATGAGATTCTGCTTCAAGAGTTAATGTGATAAAAGAATTCATTAGCAGAAACATATTATTATGACCTTAATTATGATGTTGTAGTGATTAAACAACTATTCATATTCTCGACATTATTTAGAGTATAGGAAATGACATCTTTTAATTAGAAAGTTCAAAGAATGTACACCTTTAATATTACTCGCACTGACAAAATCTTTGATGTTGTATTAGCGGGAAAATTTATCAAATTTCCTATTAACCATAAAATTCTAACAGCTAAAGAACTGAAGAAAATTAATTATTATAAATGGCATATAACTCGGTCGCATTCCACTAAAAAAATATGTTATTTAAGACAACATCGATAAAAGGTTGCTGAAGTTCCCCTAAAAAGAAAAATAAGCAATATTAATTGATACTGATTCATTTCTATCTAATATGGAGATCAATAGAGCCATAATTAATCCTTAAAGGCTAGTTCGCCCGCGGAAAAATAAATTGATCTTATAATTCAAATGGTTCAAGCCAATGAGTGAAATGATGATAAAAGGATTATAAGGGCTAAGTTTATGATCGAACATACCGAAACACATCCAAAGGCAATAATGTCAAATTATCATCACCTTTGTAAGAAAGGTGTTAGGCCAACTTGATTAAATAAGAGATTTTTTCGTTTGAAATATCAAGCAAGATAATTGGTCAATCAAAACTATGAGGAAGGAAATTCATTTTACTCACAAAAGGTTAAACATGTTAGCGATCACCCTGGGCCTGTCTTAGGGCAAAGGATGGTTAAACCTCAGCTTACTCGAGATGGAGTTTGGAAAAGGCTAAGTCATCCGAAATTCTCAGAAGTACCAGAAGTGATGATTTATGCTCATAAATAATGTTTAGCAAAGGTAGTAAGCAGCGAAAAGAAGACAATTAACTGTTGTATAGGATGAATCTTAGATGAAATATCCGTAAACTTGATCGAGAATGGTAATACCAAAGTTGGAAGAAGAAATACAAATATCGATTAATATGGTCAAAGTTCATGTAGGGCTTAACTCGGTCAAAAAATAGAATTATAATAAGGTGGGAATAGATATGAAAGGATCGACCGAATACTTAACTAATGAAGATTTTTGGATAATCTTCTTTTTGAAGAATTGTTTGCTAAAGCAAGAATATTAAAACCAACCTCTTCTAAATCGAATGAAGGAATCAAGAATGAAGTTGCAAATGAAGTGGATAAGCAACTGAATTCGGAGACACTTGCGGGGGAGGGCAATGTCCAAATTCGAGAATATAGTTTGTCTCGTTTCTTATATTGCAATACGGTGCTAACACTGCTATTCAGTTTTCAGACTAAACCATCTCAACTAAACAAGATAGAATGATATGTGGAAGAGTTACGTCCTTGTATAATCATATGACGTGGTTCCTTTGACTCCAAGGACGAAGCCACTCCAAGGATGAAGCCAAAAAGATGTTGGCTGTTATGGTCAAATCATGATCCCCTTCTGAAAAAATAATTATTGAAAGACCAACTCTAACAAAACCCAACATTTGAAGCTATTATATATCTCTGTCACTTGGAAGGGTGTCTAATCACTCAGGTTCTGGTCAATAATGGAGTTGTTGTTAACATTCTATCGACTAGAATGATGGTTAAACTAAGAAAGGCTTGAGATGACTTTATTTCAACTGAATAAATAATTTTATTAAAGGAGTAATGTAAACACAATGTGTTTTACTAGTTGAACTAATGGTGAGAACCAAGAAGTTGGCCGTTTTCTTTGTGATCGACACTTTATCAAATTATAATGCTTTACTTAGACAAGATTGGATTCATTCTGAAAAGGGGCAAGCTCCAAGTCCTAGAGGAAGGGGGGGGGGGGGGGTTAATAGGACTATACCAAATAAAAAATAAAATGCGAAAAATAAACTCAAATAGCAAAAAATCTAAAGCAACCTCAAATGCACAAGTATTGGGAGGTTGATACAAATGTTGTTCTAAGGACAACCATACACCAAAAACCAATGGCTTATGGTAAGACAACCTGATTTCTAGAACGTCGGTAGGTATCAAAAACTCGAACCGATACAGAAGCAAAAGAAATAAACCTAGCCATTACAACATTCACCATAAAAGCATAAAATAGATTACAGCATTCACACACATAATCAAATACAATCATCCACCACAACTCCAAGAATTATAGTGGTTCGTGTGTGTACACCAACTATTGGGAAATAGCTAACAACTACTCCACTCCCAATATCCACACCCACAGGATATTGCCTTTCACTAAGAAAGAAGGTTTTCCAAGGTTCACCTTAAAACCTTTACAGATGTATTTTTCAATGGGCTTACATAAAAAAGAAAAAACCCCATGCTGAGATTTTCCTAGCTGATCTCAGTCAAAACTACAAATAAAGATTTTCTTGGATGAATCTCACAAACCAAAAATACGGAAAATTGAAGTATAATACTTATCTAAAGAATGTTCTTCGATGTAGCTGGTAGAAATGCTTCTTTGTAGATGAGGATGTTCAAAGTTCAATCTCACAAATAAAGGGATTCTAGGTCTAAATGAATTTTAAATTAAATCCAACCTTTGGATACTTGGATTCTATTTCTTGGATCTCAAAAAGGGTTAAAGTAAAATCCCCTTTTATATCAAATAGAATGGAATCGGAAGATCAAGAAATTAAGAAACCAAAAAACTATTAAAATAAATTTTAAATACCTCACAATAGCTTCACAATAGTGGGGACTTATCTCTCAGAGTGATGACTTGAATTGGCTTAGAATGAATGAAAAAAATCTGTGAAGAGTCCTCTATTTATAGGTTGCAATTTGGTTCCCTCAACTGGTCTAAGGTTCAGCTCAACTGGTCTTAGCAGAAATAATTTTCAAAATTTTTGGCGAGATCGGATAAAACAGACTCTCGACTGGTCGAGTGACTTGCTCGACTGATTGAGTGGCCAGCTCAACTGGTCGAGGACAGCGCTTGACTGGTCGAGTGAATAAAAATTGAGTTGCTGGACTTTGAGTCGAGCAGGGTACTCGACTGGTCGAAGACCAAACAACCTTATCTGATTTTTTGAGAAAAATCCAGGACTGGTCGAGAAAGTGCTTAGAATAGTCGAAGTAAAACCTAAAATAAGTACTACGATCCAAATAAAATATGCAATGTTAATGACCTAATCCTAAGGTCTTTCTAGGGTAATGTATACCTTAAATGTGAGTATTGAAATTGAAACATCGGTCGCTTCGGTAGATAAGACACTTTGAAGCACATGAAGCTTGACCTCGTACACTTGAACTTGTGTCTTAAACATGCGTCTTGAGACTTAAGCTTGATCAAATCTACTTGAGCTTGAACTTTAGCTTTAAGTTTTAAGCTTGAACTTGAGCTTGAGATAGTGCACTTGGACTTGGTGAACTTCAACTTGTTCTCGTAGTTGAACATGCATAATTGTAGCACACTAAATGTCAATGTAGATAACATGAAGCCCATCTTCGAATGAAGGTGAACTTTTCATCTATTTGAACTTGAAGGTGAACTTTCCATCTATCAAAACAAGTCAAACATTCCAAAGTGTTTTGGTACAACAAAATTTGACAATCTAAGGTGTTAGATTTACAACATAGCACTTACGATCTCCCCCTTTGTCAAATTTGTAACAAAACAAACTTATAGAAGATTAACTTATTATAATACACAGATTCAATCAGTTCAAAAATCCTTCATATAAAATCCAAAAAATTCTTTATATAAAATCTAACAATTACAACTCCCCCTCAACTTGAGCTCAGTAGAGACTTGTATTAAGACATACATATACATATCCAAAAAAATTCTACAATGCCA
Organism: Magnolia changhungtana; assembly: GCA_030180095.1. NCBI lineage: Eukaryota > Viridiplantae > Streptophyta > Magnoliopsida > Magnoliales > Magnoliaceae > Magnolia > Magnolia changhungtana. Next base: position 8,765,396 of record JASAUF010000674.1, on the reverse strand, counting down.
CACACATATCCACATCTCTACATCCACTCCAGAACTATATAAAAAAAAAAGCAACACCAATTTCTCCCCCTTTTTGTCACAAAATTGACAAAGGAAGAAAAGATGAAAAATATGGGAATGTGGTATCTAAATATGTGAAGAGATTAAGAAAGAGTGTGAAAGTTAGCAAATTAAAACATAATGGAATAGAGTAACCACAACACACATAGTTAAACATGTCCAAACATAAGAGTCACCAAGAAGAGTAAAGTTAAGAAGTCAATACAAGTCCAACATAAGAAAGAGAACTAATCAGAACCAGATGAAGAGGAAGGTGGAATAGATGGATCAATCTAGTGTAATCCTTTATTAATGCGTCTAAAATACTTACGCATATACTTCATTTAATTATCATGGAAAATTTTCAGTCCATCCACCTTCTCTTCCAGTGCGCGAAGGCGCTCATTAAAACTAGAAGGCTGAAAATCAGCATCAGCCTCAACGTCATCAGATTCTAATTTCTTAAAAATATCTTCCATATTGTCATTACTTGGTAGCACATCTTCCTTTCCAACTTCTTCTCTAACTTCTCCAGCATCCCTATCAATTTGACCTGGTGCTAACTTCAAATTCATCTTGTTGATATTTGAATTATTGAATGGAAGATGAGAAGTAGGAGCTTCTCCAGGTGGCATGACCATAGAATAGTGTAAAGCAAGGGTGGTCATCAAATAAGCGAATGGAATATCAGTATGCCTCGGATGAAATCGAAAATGGATAATGAAATAACAGATTAACGAATGAAGACACACAAGAATGCCAAACACAACAGAATGAAGAATACGCACTATAAAGGTGGTTAGTTCGGCCTTGTTACCAGATCTAAGGTATATATTGGAAATAAAAATGCGATGTAATACTCTGTATCTGGATAACATTTGGTTGGCCTAGAGCACATTCCCGGAACTCCATTCCGAATCCATGTTGCATAAATTTCTAGTTAATAAACGTTTTTTCGACTCATTCAAATTTTCAGCCAATGTTGGAATAAGAATTCCTTCATCATTCACTTGAATGTCCATCAACCTAGAAATTAAGTGACGATCTACTTTATATGAATCTTCTCTAAACATGATAGTGAAGGTCAAATCTTCAATAGATACATAACCTATGCACGCATACATTGCTTACACAATGGAGCGATATGCCAGTTTACCCTAATTCAAAATGTTATCCCATCCTACAACAACAAGGAGGGGAATAATGTTGAATTGAACAAGATGGTTTGCATTGACGGTCCGCTCAATAATTATATTGCGGAGATGGATATCTCGCACATATTCCGGGTTCTCTTTAGGTGATCGAAGAGTACACATCGAAATGAAACGAGAAGAAGATGCTTGAGTAAGTTTCTTCTTTGGTCTACCTTCCATTGCAAGAGTAAACAAGAAAATATAAGAAATGACTTAAGGGTTTCAAACCCAACAGATTTTTCCCTAAAATGCCAAGGAAATCACAAGGAAACTTGAAATAAAGATAAAAATCAAGCTATATGACAATCAAGGAAACCAAATCCGAAAGAAAAATGAAAATGATGCACATACCAAGTAGTAATCGAAGGTAGGTTCGACCGGTCGGAGAAGGGGCTTGAGAAGAAGAAGAAAGAAATGGAGAAAAAGTGATTTTTAAACATTAAAAAGCCCTCCAACCGCGCACCACGACTGGTCGAGTACATGCTCGATCGGTCGCACCACGACTGGTCAAGTATGTACACAACCGGTCGTGTAAGCACAAAAATGCATAATTTTATTAATTTTAAAATTTGAAAGTTTGTAAATATATATACACACACACACACACACAAATAGAACATGTAAACATGATAAACTCAGATCGAATCACATATAACAATAACCATTTTTAATTTAGAGAACCTATTTCTGTCAAGTGGTTTAGTGAATATATCTGCAAGTTGATTTTCAGTTTGAACATAATCCAATGAAATAATTTTATTTTCCACTAATTCTCGAATATAATGATACCAAATGTCAATATGTTTGGTATGGGAATGCTGGATGGGATTCTTAAATATATTGATTGCGTTAGAGTTATCGCAATATAGAATTATTGTGTCATGCGCAATGCCGTAATCATTTAACATTCTTTTCATCCACACAAGTTGAGTACAGGCATTTCCGGCTGCGATATATTCAGCCTCAGTTGTGGTTAGGGATACGGAACTTTGTTTCTTGCTATGCCAGGAAACCAAATAGTTCCCAACATAAAAGCAACCATCGTTAGTGGAATTTCTATCGTCTATATTCTAGCCCAGTCAACATCCGAATAACCAGGTAATGAACATTAATATCATGTGGATACCATAGGCCTAAATTAATCGAACTTGCGACATACCTAATAATCCTCTTGACAACAATTAGGTGAGATACCTTAGGATCTGATTGATATCTAGCACAAATACCTATGTTGAATGCTATATCAGGTCGACTCGCAATTAAATATAGCAAACTACTAATCATACTGCGATACAATCGAGGATCTACACTCTTATCTGTTGTATCTTTAGAAAGGTTAAGAGTTGTACTCATAGGAGTATTAAAGTGCTTACCACTTTTAAAACCAAATTTTTAACCAAGTTTAGAGCATACTTAGTTTGAGAAATGAAAATACCGTCTTTAAGTTATTTCACTTGCAGACCTAGGAAGTAATTCAGTTCTCCCACCATGCTCATTTCAAACTTGGACTTCATCAACTCTGCAAACTCACTAGATAGGTTAGAACATGTAGAACCATAGATAATGTCATCAGCATATATCTTTATTATAAGTATGTGTTCATTATTTTTCTTAACAAATAGAGTTTTATTAACACTCCCCATCATGAAGTCATGACTTAGTAAAAACTTAGTCAATTTCTCGTACCATGCGCTGGGAGCTTGTTTTAAACCATAGTGTGCCTTTTTCAAGCGAAACACATGATCAATATGTTTAGGGTCTTCAAAACCCTTAGGTTGTTTAACATAAACCTCTTCATGTAAATCACCATTCAAGAAAGCACTCTTGACATCCATTTGATAAATTTTAAACTTTTTAAAACAAGCAATGAATATGAATAATATGATGGATTCAAGATGAGCTACTGGGGCAAAGGTTTCATCATAATCAATTCCTTCTATCTGTGTGCACCCTTGTACAACCAGTCTTGCCTTGTTTCTTATAATATTCCCTAACTCATAAAATTTATTTTTAAAGATCCACTTGGTTCCAAAGATATGTTTATCAGTTGGTCTAGGAACCAAATACCACACATCATTTCTAATGAATTGATCTAGTTCATCTTGCATGGCTACTATCCAGTTTTCATCAGCAAGCGCATCTTTTACATTGGCTGGCTCAATTTGGTAAGTAAAACATATATAATTACATATGTTTTCCAATTGTTTTAGTGTATGCACACCAGTGAGGGGGTTATCTAGTATTTGATCAGTAAGGTGATCTTTAACTGATCTAAGTTTAGTGATGATTTGACTAGATGAGGAGTCAGGTTTGTCAATTATATTGACTTCATCATCTTCTGAACTTGTAGACAGTGTATTCAGGTGATCATTAATAACTACATTTATAGAGTCCTGAATGACACCAGTTCTCTTGTTGAAAATATGGTACACTCGACTATTTAGAGCATATCTTAGGAAAATCCCTTCGTCACTTTTAGTGTCGAACTTCTCTAAATTTTTGCAGTCACGCAAAATATAACACTTACTGCCAAAAACTCGAAAGTATATAACTGTGAGCTTCTTGTTAATCCATAATTCATATGCTATTGTATCTTTTGATTTTCTAATAGAAACATGGTTTATTATATAACATGTAGTGTTCACAGATTCAACCCATAGATTTTCAGATAACTTCATCTTATTTAACATATCATTAGCCATTTCTTGAAGCACACGATTTTCCTTTCCACAACCCCATTTTGTTGAGGTGTCTTAGGTGCAGAAAATTTATTAAATATTCCGTGATCACTACAGAACTTCTCAAAATTGCTATTCTCAATTTCGATCCATGGTCACTTCGAATTTTAGAGATATTCATTTCCTCTTTTCAGTTTGGACATGCTTAAGTATCATTTTCACTTCATCGAGAGTTTCAGACTTCTCTCTCATGAAAGCTACCCGTGTATATCTGGTAAAGTCATCCATAATTACCAGAAAGTATTTCTCTCCACCTCAACTCTTTGTTCTAGTTGGTCCAACAAGATCCATGTGGAGGAGTTCAAGGGGTTTAGATGTGGCAAAGGAGTTCACTTTCTTGTGACTACTTATTTATTTCTCGATTTGACATTCGCCACAAATTTTGTCCATTTTCTTCAATTTGGGTAGACCTCTTATTAGATCGGATTTGCTCAGTCTCTATAGATTCCGATAGTTTACATGTCCAAGTTGTTTATGTAATAATTTGGTCTCATTGGTTTGGACCATGTAACATGACAATTTAGATGAGCTAGAATCACTTACAATATAGCAATTTTCAGATGTTCTTTGACCATTTAATATCACACAACCTTTCTCATTAGATATCTCACATCCTTGATTAGTGAATTTGACACTATGTTTATTATCGTATATTTGTGAAATACTTAAAAGATTATGCTTAAGACCTTCTATAAAACATTTTCAAAAGGAGGAAGATTGAAAAGTTGAATCGTAACTTGGCCAATTATTTTACAATTGCTCTCATCACCAAATGTGACTGACCCATCAGTCATTTCTTTATAATTGGTGAACAAATCTCTATCACCTGTCATGTGTTTAGAGCAATCATTGTCTAGGTACCACTTTGATTGACTCGAAGCCTTGAAGGCGATGTGGGCAACTAGACATGTAACCTTAAGGACACATTTCATTATCATTTTGGGCTTTGGAACACTATTAGTTTTCCTTCGCTTATAATTGTTATTAACCCTCACATTCGAATTAGATTTCAGAAGCTCCTTAAGTAAATCGACAATCTTCTCAGCTCAGGGGTTATAATTCTGATTTCTAAAATTGATATGGTTGACATTAGATTTGGTAGCTTGAAAAGTTTTAAGATTTTTGAAACTGTTTTGATTTAAGCTTTCCCCTTTTGCGTTGGAGGACTCTCCTTTAACAAACTTAGTAGTAATCTTATTTTTCATAGGCATATTTTTATCATAAGCCCAGACCCGATCTATCTCCACACTTTCTTGATCCAGTTAGTAATTTTTCTAGTTTAGGGTCTCCCTGGGCATACCTCCAAGTATCCTTTGAACTCAAGAGGGAAGAGACTTCCATTTTTAGTTTCTCATTTTCTGATTTTAGGTTTTGAAGTTGAGATGTTTTGAAATTTAAATCACATTTAGTTTTTTTCAAAACAATCAGAAATATGTGACTTTTCTAAAACTAAGTTTTAAAAATCCTCTTTTAATTTTAGAAACTTTTCTTTTTGAAGTTTAAGCTTGATAACAATCTTACAACTCTCCTTGTATAGGGCATTGTAAGCATCCTGAAAATTGTCTTCGTTTTCAGGGTCATTCCTCAGATTTTCATATTCTGACATATCACAACTATCTGTGGAAGTGACTTTGGCTAAAGTCATTAGGGCCTTGACTTCACTTGTAGATTCGGGTTCTAAATCATCCGACTTAGAAGAAGCTTCAGGGGAGGACGATTCATCTCGCATGGCCAACATGCCTTTTCTCTTTGGCTTGTCCCTTTTAGGGCACTTATTTGCCAAATGCCCATATTCATGGTAGTTAAAGCATTGGCTATCTTTTAGTGATTTCCAATTTTTAGTTTTACCCTTTTTCTTCTCAGAGGGTTTTTAAAAATTGACTCTCTTTTTTCTTTTAAAAATCTTATAAAACTTTTTAGCTAATAAGGCCATATCATCCTCTGAGTTTTCACAATCAGAATTACTATCTTGAGAAATACATTTGGATGATTTAAGGGCTATAGATTTACCTTTTGGAGCTTTGAAATTCAACTCGTAGGTTTGAAGTGAACCAACAAGTTCCTCCACGTTCATATTATCAATGTCTCTAAGTTCCTGAATGACAGTCACATTGGAATTAAATCTCTCAGGAAGTGAGCGCAGTATTTTTGTACAAACTTTGCTTTCTGGGATGCTATCTCCAAGACACCATATAGAGTTGACTATGTCATTCAGTTTTGTATAGAAGTTCATAAATGATTCATTTTCTTCCATATGTATTTTCTCAAACCTAGTGGTGAGGATCTGAACCTTAGACTTTTTTTACAGTAGTCGTTCCATCGTGTGTCATTTCTAAGATATCCCAAGCTTGTTTTATAGGATCATAAGATATAATTCTTTTAAACTCATCTGGTGATAGTGCACAAGTGATTGCATGTAAAGCTTTAGCATTGGCATTGCTCTCATTTTTCTGAGGAGTGGTTCATAAATAATAAGGCGACACTTGCATGGACTTGGTTCCATCACTGCCTAGAACTTCAGTCATTGGTGGTTTCCATTTGGTAACTGTTGCTTGCCACACACTTTCATCAATAGATTTTTCTCTTCCGGGCTTTCCAATAAGCATAGTTGGAGCCATTAAATGGTGGTAGCCTAATAATAGAAAGGCTATCAAAATTTGACATATTAAGAGCTCGAGAGGCTTTAATACCACTTGAAAAGGGATGAGCTCTAAGTCCTTGGGGGGGGGGGGAATAGGACTATGCCAAATAAAAAATAAAATGTGGAAAATAAACTCAAATAGCAGAAATCTAAAGTAACCTCAAATGCATAAGTATTGAGAGGTTGATATAAACGTTGTTCTAAGGACAACCTTGCACCGAAAACCAATGGCTTATGGTAGGACAACCTGATTTCTAGAACATCGGTAGGTATCAAAAACTCAAACCGATATAGAGGTAAAAGAAATAAACCTAGCTATTACAACATTTACCACAAAAGCATAAAATAGATTACAACATTCACACACATAATCAAATACAATCATCCACCACAACTCCAAGAGTTATAGTGGTTCATGTGTGTACACCAATTGTTCGGAAATAGTCACATAGCTACTCCACTCCCAATATCCACACCACGAGATATTGGCTTTCACTAAGAAGATTTTCTTGGCTGATCTCAGTCAAAACCATAAACAGAGACTTTCTTGGATGAATCTCACAAACCAAAAATACAGAAAATTGAAATATAGTACTTATATGAAGAATGTTCTTCGATATAGCTGGTAGAAATGCTTTTTTGTAGATGAGGATGTTCAAAGTTCAATCTTACAAATGAAAGGGTTCTAGGTTTAAATGAATTTTAAATTAAATCCAACCTTTGGCTACTTGGATTCTATTTCTTAGATCTCAAAAAGGGTTAAAGAAAAATCCCCTTTTATATCAAATAGAATGGAATCAGGAGATCAAGAAATTAAGAAACCAAAAATCTATTAAAATAAAATTTAAATACCTCACAATAGCTTCATAATAGTGGGGACTTATCTTTTAAAGTGATGACTTGAATTGGCTTGGAATGAATTAAAAAATCTGAGAAAAGTCCTCTATTTATAAGCTGCAATTCGGTTCCCTTGACTAGTCTAAGGTTCTACTCGACTGGTCCTAGCAGAACCAATTTTTAAATTTTCTGGAGCGATCGGATAAAACAAACTCTCAACTGGTCGAGTGGCTCGCTTGACTAGTCGAGTGAATAAAAATTGCGTTACTGGGCTTTGAGTCGAGTCCTGCTCGACTGGTCGAGCAGGTCTCCACGACCGATCGAGTAGGGTACTCGACTGGTCGAAGACCAAACAACCTTATTCGATTTTTTGAAAAAAAATCCTAGACTGGTCGAAAAAGTGCCTGGACTAGTCGAACCAAGACTAGGACTAGTAAAAGCAAAAGCCTAAAATAAGTACTATGACCTAAATTAAACATGCAATGTTAATGACCTAATCTTAAGGTCTTTCTAGGGTCATGTATACCTTAAATGTGAGTGTTGAAATTGAAACATCGGTTGCTTCGGTAGATAAGACACTTTGAAGCACATGAAGCTTGACCTCGTACACTTGAACTTGTGTCTCGAACTTGCGTCTTGAACATGTGTCTTGAGACTTAAGCCTGAGCAAATGTACTTGAGCTTTAAGCTTTAAGCTTGAACTTGAGCTTGAGATAATGTACTTGGACTTGAGTACTTGGACTTAGTGAACTTCAACTTATTCTCGTAGTTGAACATGCATAATTGTAACACACTAAATGTCGATGTAGATAACATGAAGCTCATCTTCGAATGAAGGTAAACTTTTCATCTATCAAAATAAGTCAAACATTCCAAAATGTTTTGGCACAACAAAATTTGACAATCTAGGGTACTAGATTTACAACATAGCACTTACACATTCATTCTCGTGCATTCCATTGTCACTATACCAATTTTTGATATTTTGGAATCACAATAGAGTGAAATTGGTTTTGGCCAATAATAAACCATTTTTAGCCATGTTTAACATGGTTGGGGTTTATTTATATGAAAATGAGATCAAACCAATACGATTTAGAGGACTAGACAAGAATGGAAAACCGACTGGATTTGATGCCAGACTCAACCTTGATAATGTCATACAAGATATTGCCATCATGATTTAACTAACTAAAAAGTTGTCGAAGACTGTAATTTTCTTCCATGTGACTACAAACTGCACGATAGAAGAAATCCCATGATAGATAGATGTTTGATCAAGGTTAAGTTCACGTCCAAAGTACAAAAGTATGATAATGGGTGTTTTGTTAATATGGTCAAAATAGTAGTACCGAATGATCAAATGACTGAAGATGGTTTTGAAATAAAAGGATTTTAAACTAACCTTAAATAAATTAAATGATTCTCAAGCTCAGGTTCAAGATCCTCTAATAGAGGCAAATTAGGAGATGAAACAACATCCTAACCCTATTTTTATTAGTGCATTATCGGATATTCAAATACAGGCCAAACTTATTAACTTAAAGAGTTTGCCGATTGTTTTGCTTGGGATTATTATGAGTTGTCTAGATTTGATCAAAATCTGATTAAACATAAGTTACCTATGAAGAAAGGTTATCGGCCACATAAACATTCGCCCAGGTGGATGATGGCCGAAGTGATACAAAAGATAAAAGAAAAAATTGAGCAGCCTTTGAAAGAAAGTTTCATTAAACCCATTAAATATGGCTAATGGATTTCGAACATAGTGCATGTTATCAAGAAAAATGGTAAGTTCGGAGTATACATTGACTTTTGAAATTTAAATCGAGCCACACCAAAATATGAGTATCATATACCTATAGTTGATTAGCTGATCGATTGAGTTGTTGGACATTAAATGGTATCCTTTATGGATGACCATTCAGAATATAATCAAATAAATATTGTAGTGGAAAATATCTCAAAGATAGTATTCAGATGTACTAGTCTTTTAGATATATTTTACTGGGTCATAAGGCCATTTGGGTTTTAAAATGTAGGAGCTACTTATTAAAGAGATATGAAAGCCATTTTTCATTATATGATTGGTCAATTTATGAAAATTTATATCAATGATGTGGTGGTTAAATCAGACAATTCAACCAAGATTTTAACCACTTACGAAGGTCTTATAAAAAAATGCAAATTCATAAATTAAAGATGAACCTTCTTAAATGTGCTTTTAGTGTATCATCTGGAAATTCTCTAGCATTCATAGTACATCAAAGAGGAATTGAAATCAATCAACATAAAGCACGAGTAATAATAGAAGCTTAGCCGTCGAGAACCAAAACTAATTTATAGAGATTTCTTGGCAAGGTTAACTTTACGTGACAAATAATTTCCAACTACACTAGAAAGACTAATGTGTTTTTATCCTTTATTGAAGCTGAAATAAGGAGATGAGTTCAGATAGGAGGCAAAGCATCAGTTAGCTTTTAACAACATTAAAGATTATTTGTCCAGCATACTAATGTTGATGCCACTAGTAAAGGGTCGACCATTCAAGTTGTATATCGTGATTTTTAAAGAATTGTTTGGAGATTTGTTAGCATAGGACGATGATGACTGAAAAGAGCACATGGTTTATTATCTTAGTCGAACATTTTTAGATATCAAGAGATAGTATTCTACAAAAAAAAGTCATGTTTATCATTATATTTTAGACTATAAAATTCCGACATTATTTATTGGCTGACATAGTAAATGTGATTGCGGTTACTGATTTAATAAAATATATGTTAAATCAGCCGATTTTAAATGGTCAAATTAGCAAATGGGTTCTTGCATTATCAGAGTTCAATTTAATATATGTGCTACATAAGGTTGTAAAACGACGAGCCATAGTAGATTTTCTGGTTGATCATCCTTCAGACATAAAAAGTCAACTTCCTTTAGAAGCCATAGATTTATATGTAGTATATCAGTCACCCTAGAGACTGATATTTAACGGTTTGAGAACTGATAAAGGATTAGGAGCAGGGATTGTCTTTATTGATCCAGCTAGTAGAAAATAAGAATTTACATTCCAGTTTAAGCTCGATTGCACCAATAATCAAGTTGAATATGAATAATTGATAATCAATTTAGAGATGTTGGCTAATTTAGGAGTAAAAGAGGTATTGGTTATGGGTGATTCCTAATTAATATTAAACCAATTAATCGGTTTGTTTAATTATACAAGTGTTGCTCTATAATCATATCATCTTTTGGTGACACAATTGCTGAGTAAATTAGATGAAGTTGAGTTGATACATATAACTCAAGAAAGTAATATTGATGCAAATGAAATGACATAGTTAGCATTGAGGCTTCAAATTGCCTAGGAATTTGAAGGAAGAATGATGATTATTTAAAGGAAGTCATTACCCTCAATTTTTTAAAAGGAATCAAGCGAAGAAATTTATTAGGTCGAGGTGAGAAATAATGACTAGAGAGCTCCAATCATAAAATATCTTCGGTCCCCATAGAAAAAAGTCGGCTGAGACATTTGGAGGATAACTGTAAATTATGAATTGATCGATAAGGAACTATATAGAAAATGAGTCAATGGAGTATTGTTATAATTTTTTAATAAAAATGAATCTATGTTAGCTATGGGTGAAGTGTATGAAGGAATTTGTGGAGCACATTAGGTTGGAAGAAAAATGAGGCTCACAATTCGATGCTATGAGTATTTCTAGCCGAGCATGTCGGCCGGTTATAACTAATATGCTAAAATGTGTGAAGCATGTCAGAAACATGAGCTAATACAACATGTGTCTACGACTGAATTGCATTCTATTGTCAAACCTTAGCTATTCCGAGCATGAGCAATTGATTTGATAAGAAAAATTTATCATCCTTCGTCTAAAGGACAATTTCATTATTATAGTGACCAATTACTTCACCAAATAGATAAAAGCGAAACCTATTATGCGAACAAATCATCAAGAAATTATTGAGTTCATCAGGACTCATAGAATTCTATGATTTGGAATACTGAATCAATTAGTAATTGATTAATGAGCAACATTTTTATCCAAGCAAGTTAAGGCAATGATCGATTAATATAAAATCAAATTGTTACATTCATCACCTTACTATGTTCAGGCCAACGGCTAGGCTGAGGCTAGTAATAAGGTCATCAGGAAAATTTTCAGAAAATAATTGATAAGAATCTCGAATAATGACATATTAAGTTCTCAGAAGCTCTTTGGGCTTATCGTAATTCAATTTGAACAAATACATGGATGAGTCTATTTGGACTTGCCTATAACGTAATGTTGTGTTACCATTGGGGGTGATTGTGCTATCATTACAAGTACCCTATTAGGCTAACTTGACCTCGACCATGTTCATAGAGGCTATGCTGGTTGAACTCAAAAAATTAAATGAAATTTGACTAAAGGCCTTAAATTTCATTATGACAAATAAGACCATTGTTGCTCGAGCATATAATAAAAAAGTGAAAAAAAAAAGCTTTTGGTGAAGGTGATATGGTTTGGAAAGTGATATTGTCTCTCGAAACTAAAGATATTGAGTTTCATAAATGGTCACCTACATGGGATGGACCATTCATAGTGATAAAAGTTATCCATGGAGGAGCTTATAACCTTCATAATATTGATGAAAAGATAACAAAAAAATTTGATAAATGATTGATTTTTAATAGTATATCATCTCAATCTATATGAGATATGGAAAGATTAAGACAAGCGATGATTAAAATAGTCATAAATGGTGCACAAAGATCAAAATATATCAAAATACAGAAGTAAATAAACACACACACACACACATATATATATATATATAGTAATGGTCTCCTGCGAACCATACCGTAAGGATTTTATGTGCGAGCCGAGGAGAGCAGCTAGGATTTAGCTGCATTGAGAGAATGAGAGTCTTAAAAAAAAACTCTCTTACACTCACGGAGAGACTCTCAGAATTGCAAGTGAATTTCACGCGAAAGCCTTTTGATGGAAGATCCTGTGCAAGCATTATGTGTGGAACCCACTATGATGTTTCAGATAAATCTAACCCATCCATCAGTTTTTTGAAATCATTTTAGGACATGCGACCAAAAATGAGGAGGATCTAAAACTTAAATAGGCCACATGAGAGGAAACAGTGAGGATTTAATGACCACCGTTGAAACATTCATATGACTACAAAAGTTTTGTATCATGGTGTTTTCATTTCATCTCAGTGAAAATCACCTTATAAATGATTTGGATGGAATATAAACATCAAGGTGGAGCTTAGGAAGGTTTTAACGGTGAGCATTCTGAAATTGCGGTAATGACCGCTCTAGTAGAAGTAGGAATAGGTCAAAGTGTCCTAGTGGGGGATGAATAGGACTTTATAAAGTTTTATGATAATTTAAAATCCTATTACTTTTATAGAACAATTATCAAGATATCTTTAATTTAACTCTAATGGCTTCCAAGCCAAATAGAGGATCTAATCACAAGACTATTCAATATCTAAACAGTATATAAATTCACTCTATGATGGATGCACTGAGTGGCTGTGTGTGAGATGTGATACTTATCAGTTCTAAATAATCATGCATCATGTGATCATTCAAAATAAACACAATAAGAGAATATGCAAGTAACAATCTCAAACACAGTCGTTTTATAGTGGTTCAGCTATATGCCTACTCCACTCCCGGCAGATACACTTAACCCTTGAGTGTACCAGATTTCACGAACGGAGGTTTCAAATTAGGTTCACCTCAAACCAGTACAACCTACACAAGGATGACTCTAGGACCTACACAAGGTACCTAACATGCCTACATAAAGGCATAAGTTTATACCCTACACAAGAGCAAACGTCAACACAAAGCACTTAGGTTTTATGCCCTACACAAGAGCAAAGGATCCACACAAGGAACCTCCGTTTTAGGCCACACAGGCCAAGGATCCACACACGAAACCTAGAGTTTATGCCCTACATAAGAGCGAGGGTCAACACACATCACCCACACATACTCTCCCGTCGGAGGCCTCCTATGATGACTTGAAAGGGGTGAGAAGCACCATTGACCCAAACCTATAAAAGGAATGAACAACAGGGTCTCTGGACTTTAATGACTTATATATAAGTAGGTGAGTCCCATAAAGCACGTTGATGAAGATCTCCTCCTTGATGATGAAGATTCTTCAGCTCCCTTGATCCACAACACTTGATGATGTCCCAATAAAAGCGATGGGTTGGGTCAAGGTTATGTTGGAATCCTACTCCATTAAATGCTTTCCTATTTTAAAGGAGTGATTCTAAGCATTCAAGCATTCAAGGTATCCCAGCTCAATGATTTACCATTAAGGTAGTAGCCGGATGATCCTTGAATGGGGAAGTTCATTCCACTCTATTTAATATCAATGATGAGGGTGGATTGAAGGATGAACTTCCATGAGAAAAAGATCTTAGGGTAAATAGTATGTAAAACTCTCTTAAGGCTCTCTTTATTTTTCTCACTTAGCAACCAAGAGCAAGCTCCCTATATATAGGCAAAAAGTCCCAATGGTAATATATATGTCAAGTCTAACTGAGTTCGATCTCATCAGTCCTGACCCAATGTCATTAAACGTATACTTTTGATTCCATCAAGCCAGGGTTCGATGATGCGAACTCAGCTAAAGCACATACCCGAAAATTTTTGACTGAAGATCGATGGCATCGAACATGCGTCAATGATATCTAATTTTGAATTTCGATATCATTGATAGTGGTTTCGATTTATTGATCTTTTCAATGAATATTTTAAGAAAACTTGCTTGACATTTTTTGACTCAATTCGATTCTATCGATCCCATATCGATTTCATCGATTTTTTGAATTATGATCATATCGAGCCAATATCGATTTCTCGATTATTCACATAAGATTTTCCTTTTTAAATTTGCTGGAACAGTTTTGTCCTGATTCGATCGTATCGAGTCTATATCGAATTCATCGTGATTTGAATTTGGATGCTATCGATGTGGGTTTCGATTGCTCGACCATTTAGATGTTTTTCTTTCAAAAACTCGCTAGACACAACTTGTCTCATTTCGATGTCATCGATATTGTATTGATATTATTGAGATTTGAATTTCGATGATGTCGATTGTCCTTAGATTCCTCAAGCAATATCAAGAATATTTACCAAGCCTTTGCTAGATAGAGCTCTGAGACTTTTCGATATCATCGACTGTCCTTCGATATAATTGATATTTGAAATTCGATGTTATCAAATTTACTTTCGATTTATCGAATATTTTGTCCAAAGTACTTTGTGGTTGCTGGACATAAAGAGGACTTAATTCGATGTTATCAATACCAGTTCAATAAATTGAGAATGTGTGTTCGATTGTATCAATCAAGAATCAATGATATAGAACTTAACTGAAAACTTAGAGAATTTTCCATTTTGAAAGCAGGTTTTCATACTTTCAACACCTATATGTTGTTCTAAGTTTTTCTTAAGGCTTTTGTTTACCTGGTGTTCTGGGATTTGGGATGTGAGGCTAAGTTTACTTGTGATGAGCTTTGAACACACATCTAGTTGAGGCAATGTCTTGAACAATCTTCATATGGGCCCACTTGACTCATTAACTCAACACTCACGCTAATTGACAAACCAGGGTACTTTCACATTCCTTTCCCCTATGTTTCATCTCATATGGCCCAATTGAGTTTTGGATCCTCCTTATTTTTTGTATAATGTCCTAAAATGATATCTAAAAATGAATAGACTCGTTGGATTTCACACAAACATCACAATAGGCCCCACACAGAATCCTTGCCTAAGATCTTCATGGGAAAGTGAAAAGGCTTATTTATGTCCTAGAGTGGGGGGGGGGGGGGGCTGAATAGGACTATGCCAAATTTAAAACTTTAACAACGGAATTTAAATGAATAAAGGAAAAATAACACTTTAAACAAATCACAGTACGGAAATGTAAAGCACCCTCAAATACTAGAACAGAGAGGTTGATACCAATATTGTTCTAAGGATAACCTTGCACCATAAAAACCAACGGTTTATGGCAGGACAACCTTACTAGAACAATTTGAATATCAAAAACTCAAACTGAAAGGAAATAAAGACAATAACAATAAATAAATTCTAAACTATTACAACATTCCCCACAATGCTTGAAATGTAAATATTACAACATTCACATCCACACATACATTCCATAGCTTTGAATGATAAAAGATATAGAAATTAAACAAACATTCAAACTATAAGACACAAAGAATTATAGTGGTTCACCTATGTGTACACCAACTATTAAACAACAGCCATACAGCTTGCTACTCCACTCCTAATATCCTCACACAGGGGATATCAGCGTTCACTATGAAAATAGGTTTCTTAGGTTCACCTAAAACCTTCACAATTGTATCTTTCAAATGGGCTTACACAATTCAAAAACCCTACTTTCTAAGTTTTCTGACTCTCCTCAGATAACTAACACAATGAGATTTTTCTGGCTCAATCTCAAAAGAAACCAAAATAAAGAAAATTTACACAAATGTAAAATACATGGATTTCTCCTTTTATAGCAGCCCGAAAGAACCAATCGGAGTAGAAGTTCGAATATAGAAGTTCAATTGTCCAATACTCACTTTGAAATGGTTCTAAGTTCTAATTAATTTTAAATTAAACTAATTGGGCTAGCTCTATTTGATTTTGATTCCAAGAAGAAGGAATACAACAATTCCTCTTTTCAATTCAGATTGAAATACAGAAACAAAATCAAATTGACAAAGCTAATAAAAGAGAATATTAAATAAGCACAATGTAGCTTAAAAATAACACAAACTTATCTCAGAGTGATGTCTTGATTTTACTTGAATTCGGGTATGAAACTCTAAAAATCGTGTTCTATTTATAGACGCAGAAATCGCGTCTACGACTGGTCGAGTGGCCATCACGACTGGTCATAGGTCAAACTGCATTTTGAAATTTTAAGCGCGATCAGAAAAAACCATTCCAAGACTGGTCGTAGGGTGTCCACGATTGGTTGTGAGGCCTCCACGACTGGTCATGACTAACCCACGGCTGGTCGTGAGAAACCACGAATGGTTGCTGGAGTTTGAGTCGTGGCTGAAGGACTGGTCGTGAATAAGTCGACACTGTTCCTACGATCGGTCGAACAGACTGCTAGACTAGTCGAAGCTTAACTAAAAAAAGTTCAAAAATTTACAACAACTTAGGATTGGTCTTGAAATTTCTTGGACTGATCGAGCCAGTTCTAGGACTAGTCGAACAGAGTCCAGGACTAGTCTTAGAACAGACCAAACACTTATAAAAATATTTGATTTGAATTATGTATACAAAAATGACCTACCCTAAGGTCAATCTAAGGTCATTCATACCTTGAATGTGAAGTATGGACATTGAGACTTTATTTCTTTAGATGATGGTTCACCTTTGAAGATTATGAAACTTGAGGTCTCTATACTTGATGTAGCTTGAATTTTAGATATTCTAAAGCTTGAATTTATCGTTCTTGAGTTGTACTTTATCTTGAGTTGAACATTATCTCGAGTTGTACTTGAGTCTTGAACAAGCACTTGTCTTCTCATGAAGCTCTTGAAATATTCTGAACATTAAAGCTTACAGAAGTAGACAAAGAACTTGACCTTGCATTTCTTGAAGTAGATCACCGTTCTTAACTTGTAACATTGATGCAGTGTCTTGAACATACAAATCAACATGCTACACAAGACATAGATTGTGTTTTTAGCACCACAAAATTTGACAAATAAAGGAGCAAGAAACCATAACACTTATAGAAAGGATTTAACAGGAAATTGGCATCCCCTAGAATTGGAAAATGAATTGGCTACTCCCCTGCCATACCGGCCAATGGCGGGTGATCGGTGTTATGTGGGCCCCTCCATGATGTATGTGTTTCATCTATGTCGTCCATCTGTTTTTCTAGATCCTTTTATGGTATGAGACCAAAAATGGGGTATATCCCAATCTCATGTGGACCACATTACAGGAAACAGTGTTCAATGGACGTCGACCATTAAATTTTTTTTGTTGGCCATAAAAGTTTCGGATCGTGCTGATATTTGTTTTTTCCCTTCATATGGTTTTGTATGACCTAATCAACAGATTGGATGTCAAATAAACAATACAGTGGGGCCTATGATGATTTTAATGGTGGATATCCAATCAGTATTGGTTTCCTGTGGTGTGGTCCATTAGAGATTTATATTCCTCTCATTTTTTAAATAAAGCCTAAAATGATCTTTAAAAATGGATGAACGGAATGGATGAAACACATGCATCATGGTGGGGCCCACCGTGATTTACATATTTGAAAAGGGAAGCTGATTGCGTAGTAACTCAGTATGCAAAGCATACTGAGTAAACTCTGTAGGGTCCACCGTGATTTATATATTTGCATACTGAGTAAATTCTGTAGGGTCCACCGTGATTTATATATTTTATCCACTCCTTCCATTCATATTACCAGATAATTTTATGGCTTAAGACCAAAAATGAAACATATCAAAATATCAAATGAACCACACCACGGAAATAGTGTGACTTGAACATCTACCGTTAAAAATTTCTTTAGGGCCACTCAAGTTATGGATTAAGATCATATTTGTTTTTTCCCTTCATCCATGTTTTTTAATCTCATGAATAGATTGGATGATAAATAAACATCACTGTGGGGCCTAGCAAGGTTTCAACGGTGGAAATCATTATTGCTATTGTATCCTGTGCTATGGTACACTTGATCTTTGTATGTGCTTCAATTTTGGTTTCAACCACTTAAATGAGCTGGGAAAATGGATGAACAGTTTGGATAAACCACATACATTCACGGTGGGCCCAACAGAGTTTACTCAATACGATGAGAGTGTACTAAGTAACTCAATAGGCAATCTGATTTCTTCTACGCTCACCATAGGAGGTGGATTTCCGATAAAAGCCTTTGGCCGGAAGGTCCTGTGCAAGGATTTTGGGTGGGCCCACTATGATGTTTATAATAAATCCAACACGTTCATCCTTTTTTCTAGGTCATTTTAAGACATGCATGCGACTAAAAAATGAGGAGGATCCAAAACTTAAATGGGCAATACGAGATGAAACAGTGGGGAAAGGAATGCCTACCGTTGAAACTTTCCTAGGCTCCATCTTGTTGTTTATATTCCATCCAAACCATTTATAGGGGCCATAGAAGTTTCTAATCAAGCTTATATTTGTGTTTTCACTTCCTCTATCTCTATGTTAACTTATGAATAGTTTGGATCTAAAAAATACATCATGGTGGGCAGTAGAAATGTTTCAACGGTGAGTGTCACTACCCCCAATGTTTTTTGTGGTGGGGTCCACTTGAGATTTAGATCTACCTCATTCATTGTTTCATGCCCTATAATGATCTCTCCAAATGGATGGACAGTATGGATACAACGCATACATCATGGTGGGGCCCATAAAGCTTAGTGACGTTAGTCATTCTCAATATCTAATCCGCGTATGGTGTTACTCTTATTATGGGAAACAGATTGGCTACTCACCTGCCACTAGCCCAATGGCTGGCGGTCGATGCTCTGTGGGCCCCACCATGATGTATGTGTTTCATCCATTTTTAAAGATCATTTTAGGGCTTGATTTAAAAATGAGAGGAATATAAATCTCTGATGAACCACACCACAAGAAACCAATACTGATTGGATATCCACCATTAAAATCATCCTAGGTCCCACTGTACTGTTTATTTGACATCCAATCTGTTGATTAGGTCATATAGACCCATATGAAGGGAAAAAAAGAAGATCAATTTGATCCAAAACTTTTATGGCCAACAAATTTTTTTTAATGGTCGGCGCCCATTCAACACTGTTTCCTGTAATGTGGTCCACTTGAGATTGGGATACATGTCATTTTTGGTGTCATACCATAAAATGATCTAAAAAAATAGATGGATGACATAGATGAAACACATACACCATGGAGGGGCCCACATAGCACCGACCACTTGCCATTAGTCGGTGACAGGGGAGTAGCTAATCCGTTTCCCAATTCCAGGGGACTTGGATTTCCTACTAAAGCCTTTTCCATGAAAGATCCTGAGCAAGGATTCTGTGTGGGGCCCACTGTGATGTTTGTGTGAAATCCAACCAGTCCATTCATTTTTAGATATCATTAGGGATGAAACATTAGGGAAAGGAATGCTTACCATTGAAACCTTCCTAGGCTCCACCTTGATGTTTATATTCCATCCAAATCATTTATATGGTCATTTTCACTGAGATTAAATGAAAACATCGGGAACTTAAACCGATACAAAGCTTTTGGAGCCATATGAATGTTTCAACGGTGGTCACTAAATCCCCACTGTTTCCTATTATGTGGCCCATTTAAGTTTTGGATCCTCCTCATTTTCGATCGCATGTCCTAAAATGATTTCAAAAAATAGATGGATGGGTTGGATTTATCACAAAAATCATTGTGGGCTCCACAGATAATCATTGCGCGGGATCTTCCAACGAAAGGCTTTTGCATGAAATCAGCTTGCAATTCCAAGAGTCTCTCCGTGAGTGCAGGAGAGTTTTTTTTTTTTTTTTTTTTAAGTCTCTTCCTTTCTCAATGCAGC
Source organism: Magnolia changhungtana (assembly GCA_030180095.1). NCBI lineage: Eukaryota > Viridiplantae > Streptophyta > Magnoliopsida > Magnoliales > Magnoliaceae > Magnolia > Magnolia changhungtana. Next base: position 8,745,301 of record JASAUF010000674.1, on the reverse strand, counting down.
TGAATCTCAGCCGCTTTCCTCATCTTACGACTTACATGAAGGCTCACACATAAATTCCTTGCGGTATGGTTTGCAAGAGACCATTACTATATATATATATATATATATATATATATATATATATTCAATTATAAGGATGATATCAGTAACAAAAAGTGACCGAGGGGCCGATTACTTATCCTCTTTTTTCTAAGAGAGAAGAAAGAGAGAAGGGCTTCGGTGGAATGTAACTTAGGCATAAGGAGCCTTCATCACATCAAATTCTTTAGCAACATGTTCTCTGATGAGTTCAGCCATTTGCCTTTGAGCCTTTTAGGACTCTCCGCTTTTCAAAACACGATATAGGAAACATAGGACTTAATCAATACATCGACCAATGATATCGACTTTGTGTTCTACCTCTCTCCTCCATTCGTTGCTTTCATGCGACTGAGCTTGATAAACATCGATCTGAGAATTGATAAAGTTCAAAAGAGTCTGGGAGTAATTTGATTACCTTCCATAATAAATACGCTCGGTCTTCTGGAGGTCGTCATCTATTTCTCTACAATGAAATTGTAAAGTTCTCAACATCACTTTGTTAAAATAATGTTGTTAAATCCAGTGCATGTAGTTATTCTAGGCCCAATTGTATTGATAAGAGAGTATGTTCATTTTCCTGTGTATGGCAACAAGCTTATTGGTATGAGCACCGAGCTTTTCCAAATCTTTCTTGACAACGAAGTATGCATCGCCAATACTCTGGAGTTTAGTCAAAGCATCTAGCAGTTTGGTTAAAGGAATATCATTCCTTGTAGTCATCTAGAGGTCGTGAATGAAAGTATATATGTTATATAGATGGGTGGAGTGAGCGAAGGCATCAATTTTTAAGGAAAGAATTTCCTTCAAGAAAGTTTAAGCCTGGTCGATAGGAGACATGAGTGCAACAGCCATTAAAAAGAGAAAGTAAGACCTTTTAAAGATTATAAATTGAGAAAATTTGAGTGTGTTGAGTAGAAAGCACCAATGACTCATTTATATAGGCACTCAAAATGAATAGTTACGCCTGCATACGAGGCGTCATGATGGTTGAAGTGCCCCATTAATGGCATAAAAATTTCCCTAGAAAGAAAATATTATGGCCAATTGTATTAAAGATAAATGAATGGGTGAACAACTTCTCATGTATGTGCCATGTCATTAATACAGTTATGCCATGCACAAGGAGAAAAAGCTAAGTACTTGAGATAATATAAGATAAGTGGAAAGAAAATATTATGGCCAATTGTATTAAAGATAAAGAAAAATTACAGATCAACAACAGATAGGTATAAAGTAATCAAAATTTAAATGACAAAAAAAGGCAATTGCTTCTTGAAACTTTGACCGTATTGTTGTGAGAAAAATCTTCACCACCTTCGACCGGTTGTGGGATTGCTCGACCGGTCGTAGGAGCTACTCGACTGGTTGTGGCTTGCACGACTTGAAGTCCAGCGAGCTCAGTTTTTCATGTCCAGGCCCTTGGACCAGTCGTAGGGATTGTTCGACCAGTCGTAGCTCGACTAATCGTAGCTCCCCTTCGACTAGTCGTAGTTTACGCAGATTCGTTCTGCGATTTTGCGGATTGCAGAAATCTGTGTCCTTTTGCAACTGGGATGCGGAAGGGAAGTTGCCTAAACTATAAATAGGTGTTCCTAGGACTTTTCTCGGGTATGGGGAATATTTCTTAAGCTTTTTAAAAGGGTTCTAGGGAAATTAAAGGGTGTAGGAAGGGTGAGATTCAAGGTTGTTTGAATCGGGTAAATCCTTTCTCTTGTAATTTCTATTTTCATAGTGGAGATCTGTCGCTTCTTATCGTGGTTTTTTCCCATAAGGGTTTTTCACGTTAAATTTGCGTGTTCTCTTGTATGCTTGGTGCCATTGGATTGCTATCCTAGATCTAGATCTGTGTGATTCCGCAGGTTAAAACCCCAACAAGTGGTATCAAAGCAATCGTTGGGCACAGATCTAAATCTGAGGGATTAGTAATAATGGCGAGCACCAGGTATGAGATTGAGAAGTACTCAGGGAAAAATAATTTTGAGTTATGGAAGATCAAGATGATGAGTTCCTTAATTAAGCAAGGCGAAGATGGTGCTCTTGAGGAGCGAAAGTCTACTATGACTGATGGTGATTGGAATACTCTTGATAAGAAGGCATTATCATCGATCCGTTTATGTCTCACGGATGAGGTTCTCTACAATGTCATGAGGGAGAAAACTGCGGCTAAGTTATGGGCGAAGTTAGAGGATGTCTATGCAAAAAAATCCTCTGAAAATTGCCTGTACTTGAAGCGGCAGTGGTATAACTTCAAGATGGCAGAGGGTGGAGATCTAGAGGCTCACATCAGCAACTTTAATAAATTAGTTTGTAAATTGCTGGATATGGAGGAAGTGATGAAAGATGAAGAACAAGCATGTATGTTACTGAATTCTCTTCCGGTGTCTTATGAGTCATTCAAGGACATTATGTGCAGCATGAATAAAACCCTAAGTGTCGACACCGTTATCTCAGCCCTTCAAGGGAAGGCTATGAGACAGCTAAACAGTGACATGGGGACATCTTCTGATGTACTGTTTACAGTGGGTAGGAATTCTGAACAAGGTACAGGTTCTTCAGGTTCTAGATCTAAATCCAAGGGCAAGGGCAAAGGAAAGGTAAAGTGCTGGAACTGTGGAAAGGAAGAACATTTGAAAAAGGATTGTGAAAATCTTAAATCAAAGGGAGAAGATTCTGAGGCTTCGTACAGGGAGGCCAATGTTGCCAGTCAGATGGATTGAGTAGATGTGATGGTGATGTTTTGTCTGTCTACTATCAGGCGGCCATACGATGATCGTAAGGACGAGTGGATTCTAGATACAGGGGCATCTTTTCACATGACTCCTCATCAGAGTTGGTTCACCAGCTACAAGGAGTGCGATGGTGGACAGGTATTTATGGGCAATGATATTGCCTGTAATGTTGTGGCTGTTGGTTCGGTGTGCATCAAGATGTTTGATGGGGTGGAGCGCACCCTGACTAATGTCAGGCACGTTCCTGATTTGAAGCAGAATCTAATTTCTCTTGGTGTGCTTGAGGCAAAAGGATGCAAGAACACAGGCATTGATAATTCTCTTAAGGTATCTAAGGGGGCACGGGTAATCATGAAAGGTCAACTACTCGATAACTTGTACAGGTTGATCGGGAGCACTTTAAACAGTGGAGCTACAGTAGATGTAGCGGATTCCACCTCTGCACATGTGTTGCATGTTAGGCATGGCCACATGAGCGGGCAGGGCAGGAAGACTGAGACGTGTGGACAGGAATACAGAGCAGGTGGAGCAGCCACCTGTGAGAAGAATCACAAGGCATGATCGCAGGATATCGGCGAGGTACATGAACGACTTCAATATTACAGGAGATTCATATTCTATTCAGATGGCTCTAGGTGAGCCTGATGCTGAGAAGTGGAAGGTGACTATAGGCGATATGATGGATTCATTATACCAGACCGACATGTGGGAGTGGGTGGAGCTTCCAGTGGGCCGGAAAGCGGTTGGATGTAGGTGAATCTTCTGGAGGATACAACATATATAGATACAGGGCGAGGTTGGTAGCGAAGGTTTAATGCTCAAAGAGAAGGGATCGGCTTCTCAGCGATATTCGCGCTGACGGTATAGCAGGTGTCTATTAGATCCGTGATTGGCACTAGTTGGCCAACGTGATCTTGAGCTGGAAGGATGGATGTGAAGTCTGCACTTCTGTTAGGGAAAGTGAAAAGAAGATCTACATGAAGCAACTAGAGCGGTTTGAAGTTAAAGACGCTGAGAAAAGACTTTGCAAGAGGTCGTGGTTTGACCTGTCGCTTAGGCAGTGGTTTGATTCCTTCATGGATGAAGGATCGAGGGGCTGCAAAGATGGTTTTTGGCATTGAGACTGAAGGAAGAGTAGGCTGTGGTAATCACAGGAGGAATACCTTGTGTGTAGGTATTGATCAAGGATGTGATGGGCTAGGTAAAGCTAGAGAGCATTCTCTATGCGTCTCTCCTCAAGTTTTCCTCAGGACATGTCCCAAAACAGATGAAGAAAAGTAGGATATCTCATGAGTCTTATTCGAATGTGGTTGGCAGTGTATGCCATGGCCTAGATTAGATCGGTTATTTCACAAGCTATTGGTGTTGTGAACAAGTACCCCGACAAGCAATATTGGGTAGTGGTGAGATAGTAAGAAGACTACGTCTTTCCTTTTGAGAAGACAGGAGCAAAGGTGGTTGAGCACGTGGATTTTGATCCAACAAACATGTTCTCTTAGATCGTTCCTATAGAGAAGTTCAAGGTCTGTAAAACTTCTTTGGGCTTGGCGATGGCGAAAAGGAAGACGGAGTGTGCAAGAGAAGCTATGATATAATACAGAAATAAGAGGAGATGTAAAGGAGCTACACGGTTGAAGGTTGAAGACTTGGTGGGGATTGTTGTGAGAAAAGTCTTCACTGCCTTCAACCGGTCGTGGGATTGCTTGATCGATTGTAGGAGCTGCTCGACTAGTCGTGGCTTGCACGACTCGAAGTCCAGCGAGCTCAGTTTTTCATGTCCGGGCCCTTCGACCAGTCGTAGGTATTGTTCGACTAGTCATAGCTCGACTAGTCGTAGCTCCCCTTCTACTAGTCATAGTTTACGCGGATTCGTTCTGTGATTTTACGGATTGTGAAAATCTGTGTCCTTTTGCAACTAGGATGCGGAAGGGAAGTTGCCTAAACTATAAATAGGTGTTCCTAGGACTTTTCTAGGGTATGAGGAATATTTCTTAAGCTTCCTCAAGGGGTTCTAGGGAAATTAAAAGGTGTAGGAAGGGTGAGATTCAAGGTTGTTTGAATCGGGTAAGTCCTCTCTCTTGTAATTTCTATTTTCGTAGTGGAGATATGTTGCTTCTTGCCATGGTTTTTTCCCGCAAGGGTTTTCCACGTTAAATTTGCGTGTTCTCTTGTATGCTTGGTGTCATTGGATTGCTATCCTAGATCTAGATCTATGTGATTCCGCAGGTTAAAACCCCAACAAGCTTAACTTCCTGTTAATAGAGAGTTATTCTAGTTTTAGCTTCTGAGCGTGCTATTTGACTAATCAGTGGAGTGCGCTATTTCATATAGGTGCCAAATTGATTGATTTTAGCCTTTTGATCATGCCTGCACTCAGTCAAAGTTTTTTCTTCTTCTTTCAACACTTTCGATCTATCATACATGGTCGAGATTTGAGATTTAAGATCAGTCAAGATTGCATTTGACTCCTTCAGGTTGTTATATACAATAACAAGCTATTCTCTGGCAGTTACAATTTCAATCATTTTGAGAGAGATGGCTAAATGCTCATCTTGAAGTCTATCGATCACAACACTGCATCTTGATGCTCGTGAATCAAACTCAAAAATTCATAGAGCGTAATCATTTTGCTCAACAAAAACTCATCAGACCGAGTGAGAGTTTAGTACCGATGAATGAGGAAGTCGAGTCTCTCAATTGATCCCTATGCAATGAAGTCAACGACACCAGAGTGAATAAAAACTCGTAATTACTCCTAAAGCTACTGATCTCTAATGAAGGTGCAGGGGATTCGGCCATGAGAATATTGTAGAGGAAGGCCTAATCTAAGGAGGATAAGATGTCTTCCATGGACAGTAACTCTTTAAAAGAAGAAGACAAGATGAGAAATATTGGCAGATGGGACCAGAGATGTAGAGAAATTGACTATAAGAATCTCTATAGCTCAATTAGGAGAAACTTCAGTTGGTCGAGAGGTTTCTTCTTCCAATACTTCAGTTTTGTCCAAAGGAATCATCATGTGTTCATTGACCTGGATAAGGACTACTTGATTGGTAAGTTTTATAGACAAGGTAGGCTGAATGGAAGATAAGGTTGTCGGTGTGATCGATTTCACAACTCCCTGATCCTGATCAGGTACAAGTGATAAAGTTATTAATTGTAAAAGGAGACTGAAGGACTCCCCAGGTTGGTATATTATTACCTCATCGTGAGTTTGACCTTCTATTCAATTTCCTGATCGATGTATGATGCTCATAGCCTCTTTCGAGTGAGAAACTTCAAGTCTTTCTATAGGAGACCGAGCGACATTGACCAAAGTATTAGGAATAGATACCTCAACTTGAGAAGCTGGTACAGAGACCAACTTTTCGAATGCCGAGAGCTCTTTGGTTACTGTAAAAAGGAAGGGAAAAAGTAAGGCGGGAGGATTGCAAAATAATTAAAAATGAAGAGAACAAAATATTGAAACAACATCCACCTAAATTTGACCGAATGCAATAGTGGTAAATTGGTCGACCGTTGGTGAAATTTTAGGAGGGTCGATGACTAAAGCCAAAGCTTGCTTGGAATGAGGAAAATGGGGAGGATTATGGCGATATGGTTTGAGAAATTGATCAAAAGGAAGATTAGAATCGTTTAATATTTCCTTTTCACTTTATCATTTATTAAAAGCTTTATTGAAGTGAGCATCTTTGTATCTCTTATACGCCTCTTCCATCTCCCATGAATATTTTGAACGTGGAATACCCGATCAAAATTTAGTTTTGTAATATTTTTCAAAAGGCTAGAATAATTTTTGTTAAAGAAGAAATACCTATAGCAGATTGATCAGAAGTTGCACGAAGTGTAGAGCGAGGATCTGAGAGAGGCTTGAGCTCAGAAATCTTCAAAATAGTTGGGGGAGCTGTAAATGTTAGGATTGAAGCAATTGCTAGAACCACCTTAGCTAGACCTTCAACTGTGGTCTTCTGATGCTTTAGTTCAATTTGAACTGGATCGACTATTTTTATCAATGTGAAAGAAGGTGTACCGTCTTTATTGGTGTTGGGGATGGGACGGTCGATGCAACTAAAGTTGTCTTTGTTGATTGTATCTTCCTCTAGACAAGAAACACGGCCGACTGAGGCACAGTCAATTTTTTGGTGTATTCTTTGGTCATCTTCTTCTTCTCAACCATAGGTTTCTTCACTTGGATGAAGGAGAATGCCGACCAATTATTAATTCATGTGATCACTAATCAAAGTCCCATAATAATTTTCCACCAAGAGTAAAACAGTTCTAGCTGTTGAGGATAGTTGGTAAAGAGGGGAAGCATGAAAGAAGTGCTTACAGAATCAAACCCTCTATAAAGAGTTTGAAAGGTGATGGCCGAGTTCGCAACTGGTCATTGAGTTGGAGGTTGGTTGCAAGTTTGGTGAATAATTGGAAAGGGAATGCATTGGGCCAAGCCTAATTAATGAGTAAGAATATTAGGGTTGTATTGTTTGATGCTGGCTTTGGCATTAACACCCGTATCTATTGTGCCGCCAAATGGTAGGTCTCTGTATATTAAATAACATTTCCAAGCTGCGTCTGTAAGGATTGCCATCTCAATATCGGCCGACCAATAGTCTTCATTGAACTAGGTTGGGCCAAACTCTTTATCTTTTAATGAACAGAAGAAATTGTTAGAGTTATCGAGGTTAAAATAAAGGAAGAACCCGTACACATAGTGAAGGAATAGTTGATTTTGGTATAGAGGATATTGTTGTGGCCGAAGGAGGTGAATTCCACATCTATTGGAACATGTTTAACAATTTGTTCTCTAAAATACTCATAGAACCACATTTGGACAAGCCAGATAGGCCCGCCAGAGTGTTAAAAACCCTTTATGGTTTCTTCAAACATGTTGTGATAAAGGTGATCAAGCACAAAGGGGGTGAGAACAAGCTAGCTTCCTTGATCAAACGGCTCATCCGGATGGATATATTCCTTGGTGATTTGAAGAGAACTCATGCATAATAAAAATTGACAAATCTACATCATAAGGAAAGCTGCATTTCTTGCTCATCAACTTCATCTTGAGATTTGCGTTGTAGAGTCATGAAAGTGAAAAACGCCTTGCTGGTCTTGTCTGGAAGGGTGGAGGGATGTCGATTCTTCAAAGCAAAGCCCAAATATACATGCTCAGCAAATGGAAAAAGGTGGGTGAAGGCATATATATCTATGATTGTTGGACCCATGGGGCCGCATCCAAAATGGAATATGTTGGTTGACCGACTCCAAAAAGTAGAAATTACTGCAATGAGGAAGGTATTGGCTAGATATTCGTGTAAGAAAAGTTTGATGCATTAATAAATTCTATCTTGCTTCTGTGTGTCACCATGTTGTACTTCAACATGAGTAAACTATTTTGCCTAACCATTCATTAACTTTGGTCTTGATCTCAGAGACTTAAATACATTAGAAGGATTAAAAAATGATCGGATTGAATAAGTAGAATTTCATCATGGCACTTTGGAAAACATGGTTTAATCTCATGAAGTTGTTTGTGAGTAACTACAGGGTGAAAGCTGGACCAAGTGTCAACAATGCCTTGTTCGGTTCAATAGGAGTACTGAAAGGAGGTCATTTACTACTCTTGAAGGCAGAATGTCCATATATTTAACGAACGATTCTAGGTGGAAGGCTAGAACGGAAGAGGAGGAAGATGTAACCATGATAATCGAGAGGAAAAAGACTGAAAAGTGAGTTTCAACATATAAGAAAGAAGAAGCAAATGGTGAAAGAAGGTAAGCACCGACTAAGAGTTGTGTTTATGTATCGGTCATGATACGTGCCCATTAATAAAAGGATAATAATGATTCCTTATATGATACAATTCTATGTGATGTGTCACATGGATAACAAAGAGGGAATAGGTAAAAGATATCTTTTAGTGCAACCTCGGTTAGGTAGAGTCATTGGGGAGACAACATGTAACACCCAGATTCTCATAACCCGAGAACGATCACTAGAGTACGAGAACCCGAAAATTACATTATGAAGGGAATTATAATTTAAGTAAATGTCCCACAACAATCCATCATAACAAAACATAACCACTATATAAACTATCCAAATGGAGTTCAACATACGTGAAGTAGTAACCTGTATAAAAGTAAGATCCCACAGTAGGGGACTTAATTACAAAACTCAAAGGCAAGCAAATATTATATTTGACATATGAAAGCAGTAAATCCTAAACATTTAGTGAAGTTTCTGCAGCTTGATTATATCACCATATGGGCCTTCCTCGCCTTACTCCTTGGCAACACTAAGAGTCCTGTCATAAACATCATCCCTGGCCTTCACGCCTATGTCTATTTGGTGCAACCGCACAATTGAGTGAGTAAAACTCAGTGGGATTTTCCCTCATAGATTCATTCATAATACATCATTCCAAAATAGGTTAACATTTCATGCAAGATTCATAAGGCAATATAAATACATATGCAATGGCATTAATGTATGAATGCATGCTCAAGACACAGATCTGGTGATGCACATCCAGCTGTCAAAATAAAAGACCGCCCGTGGTAGGGAGACTACCAGGAAAAAGCCATGAAAGTGAGCGTGCCTAAGGACAATCTTACTCCTGGAATAATACTCGGGGTACACCCAAGGAGTCTCTAATCCTGGAATAGCCTCATGTAAAATAAGAGCGCCCAGAGTAGTTCAAATGCACAACTCTGGCCGTCCTACTGATCTATATCAGTAAGTTGAACCGAATGTGACTTACATAAAGTACTCGGAAAAGCTCCAATGATATGTGTGAATGTCGTGCATCATGCTACTCATGTATATGCAATGTTTATGGATTCACTACTTTATGGATTCATAATGGAATTATCAAACCAAGAGGCCAAGAGTAGAGTATGAATAAGAACAACAAGATTAAAATATTTACATCTAATTAGTATAATCTTTTCAAGGAAGTAAACCGTAATACATGGTTCAAGGAAGTAAACTATAATACATGCACAATTACTATTTTCATCATTCATGTTCTAACACTATTTTAGATGTCCATGTAATAAAGAAGCTATGGGGGCATATCCCTCACCTATATTTGGAGGTTCTCTTGCCGTGGGATGTGAGTGCAATGATATTGCTTGAACAGATAGCACGTAGGAGTACTTCCTAATGTAAAACAGTTGCTAATGGTACCTGATGAAATATCCATAAACACTAATGAGTCGCGACTGAGTTGACTCAGTCGGGATTCTAGATTTGTAATAAGTTGGGTAGTCCCAACATTTCTTTTTATAACTACATAGTTGGATTTAAGACTTTACCAAACTATTCCTCTGAATTCTTCAATAGATGATTTAAATCGGTAAAACCATATCTAGAAAGTGGGTCGAGTTGACTCGCTTGGAGCTAAAACTGATGACTCATGGAGTTTGTTTCCAAGGCTGCATAACCCATGGGGTTAATTCATGGATCTGCTGATCCTAACACTCTCCACCATCACCTTCAACTGGTTGGAGTTGGTTTGACTCAGTCGGCAAACTGACTGAGTCAGCCCAACAAAATGCATTGAGTCGACTCAGTCGTGAGAAAGGGTCTCAAGTCCATCTGGGTGAGTCACAACCCATACCCAAACGAGTCAGGCAACTCTGAGCCTGAAATGCTGACTTGGTGTAGTCAGCCTTATCTCCTCTATTAGAGGGTGGATGGGGTACGACTAACCCTTAGTGTGGCCCGATACATGCATTCCTAAATGCCCAGATTCAACAAGTTAGCACTGAGTCAACTCTATCCAGTTACTGATGGTAGAAATGAGAGGATGATGGGGTCCATTGACAACTACTTCCAGGTTATAGTTGACACCGTAGGCAGCAGCAACTGGTAATCCAAGGCACTTCTCACGGTGCCAAACCCCTTCCTAGAAGGAAACTGACCACTGCCATGGAGGCAGGTCGGGTTTTTGCTATTTGGGATTATGCTGTAATAGAACTGAGTCACCCCAACCGATGGCTGAGTTGCGGTGGAGACGGTAAGACAAGTCAGTCCAAATGGGCGTTTACAGCAGAAAAAGGAGGAGTACGAAAGTTACCTGATTCAGGGAAAATCCTCAGTTGTTGATGAATGGTTTGGAATAATTGATAACCCCAGAATGTGATGCGGTGGGCTGTTGATTGGAAAGAGACTCGGCCTACCCAAAGCGAGTTGAGATAACTGGTGGGAATATCTTCCAGCAATCCCACAGAAACTACTATTTTCTCTCTTTCTAACCCTCCCTTTTTTTCTCTATTTCCTCTCTTTTCTATCTTAATCATACCTCTCCCTCTCTGCTGTTCTCAGGACTGATCGACCCAGCTGAGTCGAGTCGCTAGTGACCCGCTTGAATGACAATTTCCCATTTTTTCCATTTTCTCTATTTTCTTCTCTCTTGATCTTATCCATTTCTCCTCCTATTCCTATCCATTTCTCTCTCATTCTTATAGGCTTTCCTCTTCTGGAAAGCTCTTTCGCTAATCTTCGGATTAGTGTGGTTTTAATCCCACTCAATTAAGAAAGCTGAAGCTTAAGGTTCTAAATGGTTGCATCGGTCCAGGTGGCATCCATGGAAGGGTTTCAGATACAATGGGCCACCCGACGAACGATTTAGATTAACAAAATGATTTGATTCGGAGCGGATGGATTTCATCGTCAGTTAAGGAAGATGATTTGAACGAAAATGGTGATTTTGTTTTGGACGGTTGATTCCATGATCTGAGTCGTTCAAATGATTCAGATGGGGTCTATAGGGCTTGTGGGGTCCATTCCTGGTGCCCGATGGTTTGTAGGTTTACAAGGTTATGTTGCAACCGCGATTTTGACAGCCGTTTCAATTTTTCTCCATATTATTGCTGCTGAGAGAAAAATCTCACTTCACCCTAATTTGGATGGCCCGGATCAATCTAAGGGAAACTTTTAGACAACCAGAAACGGTCGAGATGGATCGTTATCCAAAAACGGAACAATCTTTATTCTTATCCAGACGCTGCCGTGGCGTTACCGGATGAGGACGATGATGGAGTTCCAACGTGGTGTGAGAGCACGTGGCTCCGGCCTAACCTGGCCATCCGGACTGCCAGCCAAACGCGCGTTTTAGGGAATTTCTCATCCAGACGTTGCGTCGAGATGGACTCTGATGATCCATGGATCGAGCTTTTCACTGGTCCTGCAATCCTATTGCCAACGTAGAGCATGGTCAATGGGACCAGCCGTACACGATAGACGGTCCGGATTAGGCGCGAATGGCCCGGATTTCCTACTATGATGGCCCACCAAAGGTCAGATGGACGGCCACTTTCGAATCCCGCGTGCGCGGGAAAATCGGATGAAATTCCGAATTTTTGCATTATATCTCGTCAGACGTTGTTTGACCCGATATCAATTCCGGTGTGCTACGCATGCAGTTTCTCTGCATGCATATACAAATTTGATGTGGGGTCTGCCTTACATTCTAGGCTAATTCACACCGTTAGTTAGTCTGGGGAGGTCCCTATACATCTCAGTTTCGAGTTTTGACAGTGTGATTGAGTTTTCGTGTTGACTATTTTCATACAGTGTTTGTGGATTTCCTAAGCTAGGGGTTAGTTTGCCTTCGTGTCTGCATTTAATGTACTTAAGGATTTCAAAGGGTTTGATCATTTCCTAGTTTAACGGTTTATTCATTTACTTATATTGTTTTAATGTAAACTCGCCGTGAAAGTTTGAGGGTCATTACACAACACATGAACCAATGGCTGCTGCATTTATTGCATTGGACAACTGAACAGCGTCACTTTCACATATTTTTCAAAGGCAAAGCGACATGGTAGGGCAATGTTGTACTTTATTTATGGCTATTCTAAAAAAAGACAATAGGAGGGCAACATGTGGCATTACACGAGAAACATGAAGTGGATAAAAAGATCTTCAACATACTTGTGCTTTTTTGTAGAATCATAACTAGCGTAGATCCAATTTTACACGTCAATAAATGGTCGACAAAGTAATGCAGCTGGCTTATCTAAAGTTTAACGAGTGAAGAGAGAAATGTGGTCGAGCAGTTCAAGATACATAAAGCGGCCAAGAGACACAGAACTTAACCGACAGAAGCGGATATATCACAAAAGGAAAACGTAACAAGAGAATGATCTAAAAAGCCTTTTTGGCTACCGTAAACCTTGTAGTAAATTTTTTTTTTTTTTTTTTTTTTTTAAAGTATATGGAAGAACAAGCTAAGGAAAAATATATAAATAGGAAAAAAAATCAACATAACAATATCACAAGTCTCACACCAGTCAAATTAAACTAAATTTATCAATTTACTTTATCTCAGCCTATCTTAGAAATAAGGATAATCAAATAATAGTAATTCTTAATTATAGTTTTTAGTTGTATTCCAAATATATGCTCCTATAATGAATTTGTTCTTATTTATTTATTAATTATTATTATTATTATTATTATATATATTTTTTTGGGGTTAGCTTGTCAGTACACACACTCCATGTTAGCCACCCCCGCTAGGGATCGATACCAAGACCTCAAGTGTTGAAACGAGGTATCTCCACTCAGTCTGCCAGTTGACCTATGGATTTGGGTGTAATTCTTTCAATTTGTTTGATTTGCAATGTATATTAAATGTATTTTCCCGTGAAATGTATATAGCAACTCATTTTTGAAATAAGAACCCTGTCATTTAATTATCGTCTAATGGTATAAAATTCATCTAGTAGTTGACTGAGCAACTGATTTTCTTAAAATTTGCAATATATGTTTATAATGAAAGTATTTGCTTACTTTCGTGCTTGCGTTAAAGTCGATCAGTTTCACACGCCCACGAACACTACACGTGACAGGAGACAAACCGACAACCATCAAATATCAGCCTGATTTCTAACAAACGAGGATTGCCTGATGAGCGGCACATATACGACACACGTGTTCCCCATTCCATGTGAGACAAATGCAGTTGCCATTTCTCACACGACATCCCCTTTCTACTCATGCTTTATATGGGGCGACATAATGTGGGACCCACTAATTAGGGAGACTCTCGTGACCCAGTTAGCCGGAGTCGTGTAGAACAGAAAGTCTGTGCACCGCACGTCAGGTGGGCCGCCCATTCACCTCCTGTCGCGTGCGATCGCATCCACTACCAAAAGACAAAACCAACCAATCCCAGCACAGCAATAGGAATCCGTCAAACAAAATCTTGGTTGCGTCGTATAATATTTATTTTACTTGCGAAAAATGTTCAAGTGCTCTCAAAGTATTACAGTGCTCCTAGTTGCATCCAATAACCTGGAAAGTTCAATCGATTAATCTGAACGGTCCAGTAAGTCTAGGACAGATTTCTAAGCCTACCATCAAAAATTTACGATGATCTGATGGTTCAATCCACTCTTGAATTGGTCTTATTTCTAAGACCATCATTTTTTCCAAGCCATGGATCTATGGCTAGGATTACCTAAGAAAAGTGATTCTTTAGAATTGCAAGCAATCCATGATGGTATTTAACAAATGGATGGATCAAACAGTTGATAAGACTTATTTTATGTAAATGAGATTGACCGTCCATATTAAAGACCATTAATTGAATGGTTAATATTTGTTGGATTGGTATCATGCTTGCGTGGGAGGTCATAAAATGTGCGTTGGACCTAGTGAACAGTCCAGATAAATGGATTGGATAGTTCAAGTGTTCCATTGCAACTAGCTCATTGCAACGTACCAGAAACAGTCTGAAATACGTCTGCCCTGAAGATGCCTGTTCCAGAAAAGACCCAAACCCTTGGGAACCTTCCTAGGGCCACCATGACGTTGATTTGCCACCCAAACAGTTCTAAGGTCATACAGACATGGGCCAAGCGGAAAACACCAATGTCAGCTTGATCCAAAACTTCTGCGGGCCCCTTAGAAATTTTCAATGGTTACAATTCAATCTCCACTATTTCCTACGGTGTGATCCGCTTGAGCTTTGGATCTGCTTCATTTTTAGACTCATGCACTAAAATGATCTGAAAAAATGGATGGCCGGCATGGATAAAACCAAAAACATCACAGTGGGGCCACAGAGTTTTGCTACATATTAAGGTACTGACATGGATGCTGTGTTCTACACTTAAATAGTCAGTCCCCGGAATCAGCCAATCGTACCGGGGTTGCACGTGGGAATTACCATGGTGTGTGTATGGCATCAACCTGTCCACCGTGGTTTCCACACCATGAAAGTTGTACACCCTTAAAAAAGGATCGACCCTTCTTTTATGTGGGCCATTGCGTGAATTTGAAGGTTATATGGTGGTTGTCCGTTGTTTTTGATGATATGGTCCACTTAATAATGAGATGGGCCTATTTTTGGGAATCCCATCTTCATGGTGGGGTTCACTCAATACACTGGTTGGATGGCACACATACAACAAGATCTCACATAGGCAATAATGGACAACCAAATGAATAAAATTTTACACTTAGGTGAATGACTTGTACAATAATCCCATCAAGCAATGCCTTGTAAAGGGGCCTCGATTATGTAGTGACCCTTTCGGTACTGGTCGAAGCTATGTGGGCCCCAACATGTCGTATTTCTTTTATCCACATTGTCCGTATATTTTTCCAGCTCATTTTAAGGTACCATTTCAAAAATGAGGCAGATCCAAAGCTCAAATGAACCACACTATAGGAAACAGTGGGGATTGAAATCCTGCCGTTGAAAATTTCTCATGGGCCACAAAAGTTTTGGATCAAGGTAATATTTATGTTTCCCCTTCATCCACGCTTACGTGACTTTATGAATAGGTTGGATAGCAAATAAACATAGCATGCTTCTTATGATTTGGTTCACTTGAGCTTTGGATCTGTTTCATTTTTTGCCCCCTAACTTTGAGCTCCATAATGTTAATGAACCACGTGGATAATATATATATATATATATATATATATATAGCTCCATAATGTTAATGAACCACGTGGATAATATATATATATATATATATTATGGTCAAGCCCAAGGAGCTTTTCCAATGGCGACCAACTCGGCATGTACCCTTGGTAATTGAATGAAAAGTTCCTGACGTCCATTGAAGGTTTGAATCAACTGATCACATGTCCACAAGGTACGGTAACTCGTGAAATATCTGACTTTTCTTACAAATATGACACGTGTAGGACATCAGTACCATGAAAATGATAGGGCCCCAAGTTAAATATCACCCAGACAAGTGAGAGCAGAATAGGTGAGACCCAGCCTCACCAAGACAATGCGGCACTTACAGTGGGGTTCACCTTGATGTATCTATTTTGTATCACACCATCCGTCCGTTTTCCCAATCATTTTAACATGAAAATGAAGGAGATCTAAATCTCAGGTGGAACATACTCCACTTAGGCAACAGTGATCTCTATGGTGGGGCCATCTGCTTTCACCTAAACCCTGTGAAAGTGACATGTATTGAAAACATTAGATAATATTTTAAAAAATAAAAAATTAAATAATAAAATAAAGTAAAAAAAAATAATGACTTATTTGTTTGACTCAAGGTCTAAATTACTCGATTTAAAATCAAATCCACCCTCCTTAGATTTTGGCGCAATAGGAATCTTGGACGGTTGGCATCTAGGGACTAGGATACAACAATTATCATCCAGTCTCAATAATATACTCAGTATACAGGGCTTAAACCATCGATTGAGTCATTTTGAAGAATTTTTGCAGTAAATGCCCTTATAATTTGTTGAAAAAAAAAAAAAAAACTTAATTGTTTGAAAATAGTAAAATAAATAAATTAATAATAAACATAGTTGCACTAATTGTCAGGAAGGTAGTAGGAACGTACATGCAATTGCCAATAGGGTCATGTGTGCGGTTCTTAATTTCCTTGTCCATTTTTTAATAACAAAAAATAAAAATCGTAATATGCTAAAAATGTGAACCATCGCGTAAAACCACGCCAAAGACTAGCCTTATCTAGTCCAAACCGAGTCATTGTAAGAGACTCAGCTTGAGATCATATCAGTCAAGTTGTACTAACTGGCAAGTGGGTAGTAGTGCATGCTGTCCCCAGTGAGGTTGTGTGTCCATTTATCTTTTTAATAATAAAAACATGTCCATTAGACAAGTGAGCCATTGAGTCACACCAACCCTATGAATGGTCTTGTCCGGTCTCAGCCTAGTTATTGTTGCCAACATTAAGTTTCCAAGAGGCTTAGCTCCAAATATCATCAATTAGTTTTCTTGGCTCACTGGGTTTTAGTGTTAGAAAAGTAAGTGATTCTTGTACACAATAGAGGATAGAAGAAAACGATAACGAGACAATCAGATCTATCAAGTTCAAGGCTCAATTTGAATAGTCAATTTCTCAAGACAGATTTACTGCCCTTTTTCTGAAAGTTCCAGCAAATGCAAATGAAAGAAATCTGCAAATTGTCTTTAGGACACAATGAACTCTCAATCCAATTTTCAACACGAAAATTTGCATATTTAAGTGTTGAACAGATCTCTAGTTTTAACACCGATATGCCTTAAGACGTTCAGAAAAAACTTAGCAATAGATCAGATCGAGAGTAATTGCACAGAAGATGATATAATATTAAGGATAAGAGTATTATCTTTTGTATAATAGAATCTAGGATTTATATCAATTGAAAGGTTATAGATTTCTTCATGAAGAGGTGCTAAAGTGCCTCTTCAAGAAATCTATACCCATTCACAGCAAACAGTAGCCTTTCATGAAAGGACATGACTCTTTTTCCTATGATAGTTATTTCTGTACCCATTTAGACAGAAACAGTTATCCAACCGTAAAAACTGTATCCACATAAGTAACACGTGGCATAGGTGCCACATGTACAATCACGTCACAATTACTCTCAATCATTAAAAAAAAGTAATAAAACATCAAGGTAGACCCTGGTTCAATACCAGTTGAATCATGACCCAAAAAGCTTGAACCGTGAGCCAAAAAGACTAAGGCTCTTAGTGTTCCTTGTGACGATGCGCTCGTGCGAAGTACTAAGTGCGTATAATAAAGCACCAAAAAGCGCCCAAGCAGCCCTACAGCCCACGCCGCGCGTCCTCAAGGATATTTGAACCCTGGTTGCATAAGCAAAAACCCTTTCTCTTACCGACTGGCTATGCACACTATTTATGAAAAGTTTAAATAATTAATTAATTTATTTATTTTCTAAAAATAATTTTTATTTTTGAAATTTATTTTTATCTTAAAAAACACAACATTTAGATCTATGGCCAATATGAAAAGAGTGCATTTCCCCAGAGAAATAGTTAACACACTAGTCGTACATCCAACTAGTTGGCATGTGGAGCCCACCGTGGTGTTTATACAACACCTTGCTGATCTAGCAAAGTTATCTAACGAAAAAATTAGGCCAATTTAACCATTAGATCCGCCCAAGTGAATGTGGAATTTTTTGGGTGATTGTTCATTGTTTTCTATGATGTCCCACTTGATAATTGGATCCACCTGACTTTTAGATTTTCCATTTTTATGTAGGGATAGCATTATTGAATGTGAAAGATGTCATAAAAACACAACAATCCCCCACAATTTCAAAAATAAAACCAGATTCTAGAACGAATGACATATCAGTATAAATAGGTGCATAAGTAAAGGTTTCTTTTAGATTTGAACCTTTCCTTTAGTGTATACGTATCAAAGTTGTGCTAGGTACTTAGTGACCCATTAGTCTTGAACTAAGAACCTTATATGACTCATTGGATACATAACACAAATCTATTCATATATAGCTGGATATCTAAAAGTTCGCACATTTCTGACCTTGTTTGTATCCTTATTTCATGAGTATTCTAGAGACGATCTCAATCTCTTCAAAAGCGACCTCACTTCTCTACTCATATAGGTATATCTAGCAAAGATGATTTTGCTTTATCTCAGTAAAGTCCGCTTATAGATCTATTAAGAGTTAGTACCCAACCTCTTATGAAATGTAGAAACCAAACACTAGACTTTTAGGAATGAGACTCAATTTTTTTTTTCTAGTGTATGTTTCAGTCATATACTTGACTTGTTTATCCCTTTGAACCTAGTCTATATTTCAAAACATAGGTAGGGTTGCCATCAAGAGTGAAAGTTATATCTTTATGGATCTTAGTCTCATTCCTTTAGTGGTTCTTCTTATTTGATCTCTTCATAAACCTTTTGTCAAGGGATCTGCTAAGTTCAGGATGGATTTAACATATTCCACTGTGATTACTCCATCTTTGAGCAATCCTTTAACAAAGTTATACCTTAAACCTATATTTCTAGACTTACCATTATAAGTCTTACTCATAGCATGACAAAGAATAGCTTGACTATCACAAAAGATAGATATGGCAGGAGTAGGTTTTGGCTAATACAGGATTTCCAACAGTAGGTATCTTAGTCATTCACCTTCTTTACAAGCAACGCTAAGTGCAATAAACTCACTTTCCATTGTAGAGTGAGATATGCACGTTTGTTTCTTAGATGCCCATGATATTGTTTTTCCTCCAAAAGTAAATATCCAACTACTTGTAGATTTAGATTCTATAGTATTTGCATTCCACCTTGCATCACTGTACCCTTCAAGTACAACGGGATATGATTTATAATGTAGTCCATAGTCTATAGTTCCTCTTACATACTTTAAAACTCTTGGAATCGCATTCAAGTGTACTTGTCCTAGATTACTGGTATACCTGCTTAGTATTCCTACTATGAATGCTATATCGGGTCTAGTGCAATTCATTGCATACATTAAACTCCCAATAAAACTCGCATATTCTTGTTGTGCTTTACATCTACCATTATTTTTAACCAATTTAATACTTGGATCAAATGGGGTTAAAACCAGTTTACTATCACAATGATTAAACTTCTTTAACACTTTCTCTGGGTAATGAGATTGTGTTAAGGCTATTCCATTATTAAGATTATAAATCTTAATATCTAATATTACATCGGCTTTACCCATATCATTCATGTCAAAGTTGGTACTTAGAAACCTTTTAGTTTCTTTCACACGGTCCTCATTTGGTCCAAATATTAGCATATCATCTACGTATAAGCAGATAATAATTTGACCTTTAATATATATGCACTTATCTGCTTGGTTTACTTTAAAATCATTAGATGCACTACTTGATCAAACTTTTCATATCATTGCTTCGGAGCCTACTTGAGCCCATAGAAAGATTTGACTAGTTTACACACTTTCTTCTCTTGCCCAGGTTGAACAAACCCTTCAGGTTATTCCATATAGACTTCCTCATCTAGATCACCATTTAAGAATGCTATTTTGACAGCCATTTGATGGATTACTAGGTGGCGAATTGCTGCAATAGCAATTAAAGTCCTAATGGTAGATATTCAAGCAACAGGATCATATGTATCGAAAAAATTGATACCTTTCTTTTGTCTAAATCCTTTGGCTACCAATCGAGCTTTAAACTTATATATGGTTCCATCAGGATTAAGCTTGCTTTTAAAAATCCACTTACATCCTATAGGCTTTGAACCTGGTGGAAGATTGACCAAACACCATGTGTTATTGGAGACTATGGAATCCATTTCGTCTTCAATGGCTTCCCTCCAAAACTGTACATCAGGAGATGATAGAGCTTCACTAAGTGTGGATGGATCACTTTCAATACTTAGTGGTAAAATAATCTCCTTTCTTATTTCATTTTTATCCCCTTCTATAAGGAACATATAAAAATCTAGGCCAAAAGATGTTTCTTTTCTTACCCTTTTCGATCTCCTTGGTTCATTTCCTTCTGTATGAGTGTTAGATTTATTATGAAAGTTGTTAGGCTCTTCTTTCATTGATTTTATTATATTTTCATCAACTGCCTTTTTGTATGATTATTCATATAGTCTTTGTATACTTTATTTTCAAAAAACATAGCATTCCTAAACTCTATAATTATGTTTTTGTTAGTAAAAGAAGTTTGTTCTAGAACCAGGAATCTATATACAAGACTATGAATCCCATAACCCATGAAAGCACACCTGATTCCTCTAAGACCTAACTTTACTCTCTTAGAATCAATAATCCTGATTCTGTTATACTTCCCCACACTTTAAAGTAATGAAGATATGGTTTCTTCTTTTTCTATAATTCATATGGGGAGATATCCAATTTTTTTTGTGGGATAACATTTAGAATACGGTTTGCTGTTAACAATGCTTCCCCCCACAAATTCAGTAGTAATCCAGAATTTGATATCATACAGTTGATCATCTCAACTAATGTCCTATTTTTGCGTTCCGCTAGGCCATTTTGTTGAGGTGTGTCAGGTGCCGTAAATTCGTGAATTATACCATTTGATTCACAACAGTCGTTGAATTCATTAGAAGAGTACTCACCACTTCTATTACTTCTGAGGGCTTTAATCTTTACATTCAACTGATTTTCTACTTTAGCCTTATAAAGCTTAAACTTTTCAAAGGTTTCAATTTTAGATTTTATCAAGTATACATAGAAAAATCAAGTGAAGTCATTGATAAATGTGCGTGATAAAATATATTTTTCCTCCATGGGTTAAGGTATTATTTAAATCACAGATATAGGAATGAATTAACTCCAATGGTTGTGATTTTCTCATGCTAGTGCCAAATGATTTTCTGGTTATTTTAGAATGGGCACACATATCACATTTCCCTTCTCGTTGAATTTCATGATTTAGTATAAGGCCTAGGATCATCATTCTTTTCATTGAATGATAATTAACATGACCTAGTCTAGTATGCCATAAAGATATATAATAATCCACTATATAAACGGAAACATTATTATTATTATTATTCAGTTTAATCATACTATTACATGAATATCCTTTGCCTACAAACATACAATTCTTAGTGATAACCAACCTATCAGACTCAATCACTATTTTGAATCCTCTTTTATTGAGAAGATCGCCTAACACTAGATTTTTAGACATGTCAGGTACATGCAATACATTTGTTAGTGTCAGTCTTTTGCCTGATGTAAACTGAAGCTCCACTGTTCATTTTCTAACAATGTTCGCACGAACGTTATTACCCATGTTCACTTCTTGTCCAGTTGTTATACCTTCATAGGTCTTGAAGATGTTTTGGTCCTTCAATATATGAATGGTTGCACCAATATTTACCACCATCCACTATCAGATATTATTGTGTTAGCTTCAGTAACCATTGCTACAAGTTGGTCTTCTGCCATGTTAGCCTGAGCTTTTAGTTGTTTCTTCCTGTGTCGACATTCCTTTATGTAGTGTCCTGACTTATTGCAGAAGTGACACTTGCCCTTTTTCTTTTCCTTTTTCTTAAACTCTGTATCTTTCTTTAGGAGAACAGATTTGGACTTCTGAAATTTTAGCTTATCTTCTACTATATTTGCTTTGAAATGATTTTCCGAAGCATTTTCTTTATTGTATCGGTTTCTGGACTCTTCTTCTATACGAAGATGTCGTTGAAGCCCTTTAAGAGTGTACTTCCTTTCATCATGTTTCAATTTCTTTTTATAATCAAACCATGATAAGGGTAATTTTGCAATTACTACACCGACCAGAAATTCTTCAGGAAGATCTATACCACTAATCTTCGATTTATCAACCAAGTTCTGTAATTTAGTTACTTGGGAGAGAATTGGTTGATCATTTTTAAACTTGAAGTGGACATAATTGTTGATCAGAAATTTCTGAATATTGATCTCTTCAGTTTTATATTTTTGATCTAATTTTGTCCACAGATCTTTAGCAGATGATATTTTATGGTACGAATTATAGATAGAATTGGAGAGGGCGTTTAGGATATAACATTTGTATAAAAAAATGTCCTCCTTCCTTTTCTTCCGTTCTTCATTCACTTGATCTGAGTCATCTTCTTTTGGCTCGAGTAGAGAAGACAGATCATCATCTAGAATGTAGGATAACTTGAGAGTAGTAAAAAAGAAAAGCATCTTCTGCTACTATCTTGAGAAAAATTGACCGTCAAAACGATCCAGTCGTACAAAATCTTAGTTCATAACTTGAATGGAATAAATTGCCATCATTGTGAAAAATAAAAAATCTGTCTTGAATGTTAGAAAAGTAAGTGATTCTTGTACACAACGGAGGATAGAAGAAAACGATAATGAGACGATCAGATCTATCGGGTTCAAGGCTTGACTTGAATAGTCAATTTCTCAAGACAGATTTGCTGCCCTTTTCTGCAAGTTCCAGCAAGTGCAAAAGAAGGAAATCTGCAAATTGTCTTTAGGATATATTGAACTCTCAATCCGATTTTCAACACGAAAATTTGCACATTTAAGTGTTGAACAGATTTCTAGTTTTGACACTAATATGCCTTAAGACATTTAGAAAAAACTTAGCAAGAGATCAGATCGAAAGTAATTGCACAGAAGATGATATAATATTAAGGATAAGATTATTATCTTCTAGATAATAGAATACAGGATTTATGTCAATTGAAAGGTTATAGATTTCTTCCTGAAAAGTTGCTAAGGTGCCTCTTTAAGAAATATATACCCATTCACACCAAACAGTAGCCTTTCATGAAAGGACATAACTCTTTATCCTATGGCAGTTATTTCTGTACCCATTCAGACAGAAACAGTTATCCAACAGTAAAAATTGTATCCACACAAGCGACATATGGCATAGGTGCCACATGTACAATCATGTCACAATTACTCTCAATCATAAAAAAAAAGTAATAAAACATCAGGGTAGACCCCAGTTCAATACCAGTTGAATCATGACCCAAAAAGCTAGAACCGTGTGCCAAAAGACTAAGGCTCTTAGTGCTCCTTGTGATAATGCGCTCATGCGAAGTGCTAAGTGCACCTAATAAAGCGCCAAAAAGCGCCAAAGCAACCCTACAACCCACCCCGCCCGCGCGTGTGCGCGTCCTCGAGGAGATTTGAACCCTGGTTGCATAAGTAAAAACCCCTTCTCTTACCGACTAGCTATACAAACTATTTATGAAAAGTTTAAATAATTAATATATTTATTTACTTTCTAAAAATAACTTTTATTTTTGAATATTTTTTTTCTAAAAAGCATCTATGGCTAAAGAGTGCATTTCCCCAGAGAAATAGTCACACACTAGTTGTACATCCAACTAGTTGGCATGTGGAGCCCACCGTGGTGTTTATACAACACCTTGCTGATCTAGCAAAGTTATCTAACGAAAAAATTAGGCCAATCCAACCATTAGATCCACCCAAGTGAATGTGGAATTTTTTTGGGTGATTGTTTGTTTTCTATGATGTCCCACTTGATAATTGGATCCACCTGACTTTTGGGTTTTCCATTTTTATAGTGGGATAGCATTGTTGGATGTTCAAGAGGTCATAAAAACATGGTGGTGGGCCCTACACACCAACCGGTTGGATGTGCAACTAATCATGTATGAGTAATTGGTTCGAGTCCTTGCATTGGCGGTAGAGTATCCAGAGTTTCAATAGGTCTTGGATTCGAGTTCCCATGGTGAAATCCTACTATGGCGTGAGTGTTGAGCTGTGTTTGGCTTGCTGTCATCCGTCTCAACTATTCAGTCTCTTCATAGGCTGCTTTCGAATAAAAAAATAAAACAAAATGACACTAGTTGGATCATCCAAACCGTCCGGTTGATGACATGACAAGATTGTCCTTGGGAAGATAGGTTCAGTCAGGATGACTAAGAGGCCGTTTGGCAGCTTGTCTTGGAATATTGTAATGTATTTGAAATTTAAAAGTTGTTTGGCAGCATCCTAGGGATGTATATTTGGAATAGAGGTATTTCAAATATATAATTTTACTATGTTTTAAAATATCTCTTACTACGATTAAGAATCAAATGCTTTCTTTAGCTCCTTTTAAAGACGAGCGGCACGTGTAATAAATGTATCACAAGGCCATAAATCCATCAGACATGGGACACGCCGATGATATTCAAAAAAAATAAATTATTAGTTGTATCACTAAAATTATATTAATAGAATGATCCTAGCAGTCAAAACACTGGCCATGTCAATTAATGGTTAAAACATGTTAGCAAGTTGCTCATTTTTTGAACCTGTGCTTGCAGTAGCCCACCTGTGGCTGAGAATTTCATCATTAATTTATTGCCAAAGTATACTTTAAATTTTCAATGCATTGCTATTTATAGACTCCAGTCCATTTGGATTACAAGCCCCCAAATACATATGCAGATTGGACACCAACCTCCATTGTCCCTAGCTAGGAACAGCTAGGGGCTTCAAGTCGCCACTGTGCTCTATGGGTTTTTATCTGTACTGTCTATTCATTTTTTCATGTCATTTTAGGTTATGAGTCTAAAAAAGGAGACAAATCCAAAGCTCGAGTGGATTACACTATAAGAAGCAGTGGTGACAATGACCCGGCCGTTGAAACCTTCCTAGGGCCCGCTATGATGGTTGATTGCCATCCAACCTGTTGATAAGGTCACATCGAGCTGGATGAAGGAAAACACAAATATTAGCTCGATTCAAAACTTCAGCAGCCCTCAAAAGTGTTCAACAGTAGGCGTTTAATCCTATTATGTGGTCTACTTTTTCCTTGTCTTTTATTTTTTACACACACCGACACTTAGATGAGCACAGGATCCCATGATCTCAATATTGAAACAGAATTCATCTCTCACAAAGCCACGAGCCAAGAGCCCATTTACCAGTGTATGATCTACTTAAGCCTTGGAACCGCATCAATTTTGTGCTTGTAACTAAAATAATATTATTGAAAATAAACCAACAATGTCGATAAATCATGGTGGGCCCTCAGAGCCCTTGTTCGTTCCTAGCTAGGGAGGTAGTACTCAATCCATGTCAAGTTGTGTTCTCCGTCCCTAGCTAGGGAGGGTAGTACTCAATCCTTGTCGGGTTGTGTTCTCCATTCTTAGCTAGGGAGGGTAACACTCAATTTGCATGGCCAAACACAACACAGTCGAGAATCACCTTGATTTTTTCTATTTGTAATCCAATGCATTCCAAATATAAGCTCCCAAACAAGCCCAAGGCCATATGAATATCGCTGTAATTTTTCCACAGTAGCCAAATAAGCAGTGGATGGACTTTATGGACGGTCCACATGGTTGATTTGAATGCCAAATGATCCAAATGCAACCATGTGCATGAGAAGGTTCCATGCACTTGGCCCACTAGATAACTTTTCAATTTTCGTTAATGAAGATGCTCATTTACTAGAAACATCCAATCAAAGTTGCACTTTGGGATTGAATGATCAAATATGATTTTTGGGCCCCACCCCAAGATTTGGCCTTTTGAAACGGACTGTAGACAATTCGTCAACGTCATCATTCATGTTAGTTAGGGTGACCTTTCACCCAGAACGAGGTTTTTATTTAGTCGGACTGGATTCCTTTACAACGCCTGTTGTAGAATGCATGTGCAACGCCAGAGCACTGTGGGGCCACCGTGATTTCTAGATGACATCCATTCGGTCCATCCGTTGTTTGACCTCATGCTCTCTATACATGATAAAAATTCCAAAACTCAAGTGTTCCGCCGGACTGGAATAATATAAAACCACGATTAAAAATCTTTGGATTCATTAGGTATGGCCCACCTGATTATTGGATTGGGGTTAATTTTTTATTTACTTCATCCTTGTGGGGATCACCTTATGAACGGGTTTGATTGAATATAAACAGCACGGTGGCTTCAGGAAGGCTTCTATGATGGCGTTCCCATCCCCACTGTTCTCCATCGTGCGGTCCTACTGAGTTATGGATCAGCCTGAAGTTTGGGTTCAACTTCTAACATCATTATTATAAGCTGATGGACGGAGTAGATCTCATACAAACATGACGATGGGCCAGATGGTTTGGGTGTTGCACGGTTTTTTTTACAGCTCGTGTTGGAGAGGACTGCGTTCCGTTTTAATTCGAGCGAAAGCCATGCAGGAATCTTTCGAAATTTGGAGGAGATGCGCGGAACTGAATCGCGCATGACTTCACTCAGGACACGTGCTAATGTCGCACACATGTGTAAGATCCTAGCCGCTTATCAGGCCGGTACACTTGTATAGTGAAGCTACACGTGTATATTAAACATATGCTCGTTTTGTTTATAGTTTACAAGTTCATTTCTTCTGTACGAGTGTCTCGGGCCGATGGACGACTTACACCATGCACACGTGTGCAATGTGTTGAGAAATTATAAAAAATAATATTTTTTTGTAAAATATGAAAGCCAGAAACCAATATTAATCTAAAATCTAGACAGGTTGAAGCACATGATATTAGAACGTTGTCCTTAAAGCGTTATTTGCTCATACTCAAGTAATTTGAGTATGCTGAAAGGTTACAGGTAAATTGCTCCTAAGATACGACGAGCTTGGTGTAGATCTACGTTCAACAAACATGAAGACCCACTAATGGAACTCTGTTGACAATTTCTGGTAGAAAAAAAATGAAAAATCCCAGAGGAAAGTAGAAGAAGAAATGTGAATTAGATCAGTGCACTGGTTTGTTCTTCAGTTAATGGTTCAGATGAACCGTTCTTGACCACACCGCTGGTCTGATCTTCAAGCAATGACTTAGATGAACCTTACTGTCTTGCTGGAACTTCTGGTTTATATGAGAGTATGTGGTTCTCGTTTGAGTCTACTGGAGTGTGTTGTAATGATTTGGAAACCCGTTCAAGCCCAGTATATATAGGCTATGGTGGCTGGGAGTTATGGTTCAAGGAATTTAATCCAAATGACCGTTTCTAGCTGTTGGGAGAAACTAGTCATTATTGGTAGTTTCTAGCTGTTGTGCATGTGGTGTAATGGCTACTGCATGCAGCTGTTTCTGACTGTTGTAAGACACTGACTAGCCATTTCTATCTGTTGGGCTAGCTACATCCAATAGTTTCTACATGGTCAGCAATTAATTGCATGAAGAGTTCCACCTCCCTGCAATAGTTCTTTTCAGCTTCTATATATTTTTTCTTCTCACAATCGTCATGCCACTAGCACCTCTATAGCCACACTGCCTTACATACGCTCTCACATCGAGCTCATGCCCACATTGGAACATGTAAGCTCTATTATCCTTAAACTAGGTAAGTAAATATTATAATACTTCACTCACCACATATACACTCAAAATCCTTCTTCTCTTTTTTCAACGGGCGGACTATTCCCAGGACACAAGAAAAGGTATTTTGCAAACCTTATATTATATTATATATATATATATATATATATATATATATATATATATATATTAAAAAATCAATATATATCAACACAATGTGAGCACGTGTGACACGTGAGTCATCTAGGAAGCAAACACGCTTGCATGAGTCCGACTAGCAGCAGGCTTCATTTTGAAAAGAGCCTACGCTTGCCAAGATGTGGCAGTCCATCCATGCCAACATGACACGTGTGTGAGATCCAAACCACTCATTTAGAAGTGCCTATCGCACGGACGCCCTAGCCAGAAAAATAAATCGGATCAAGTGGGCAACAGCTGTAGAAATGAGAAAGATGTTTAAGAAAATGGGTGCGGATTAGCCGTCTGGTTAACAGCATGCTGATGAGGCGCCTCACCTTGATGTATGTATTGTATATCTATGCCGTCCATCCATTATTCCCCTCATTTTAGGACATGTGCCAAAAAATGAAGTAGATCCAAATATAAGGTGGACCACACCAGCTGAAACAGTGGTGATTGAACGACCAACATTTTGCCCACATTCAGCATACGTATGGCCCACCAAAAAATGGGACACACCTCATGAACTGCTTATTGGATTTTGACTCATGTGCCACGTGGGCACGCGAGAGCCCCTTTTCACTCTGACCAGCAACCATAAATCTTTCTATCAGACTATCCTAACCGTCCAATCCACACTAAAGTATATATAGGAAAACGCTCACCTGGGAATCAGTTCGTACATAGTACGTACGAACTTTTTTGATGACCCATCATACGTGATGAATCTCGCAAATCTGAACGGTTCACATGAAGCAGAACCTCATGAAACCCCGTAGTATGAATTTTTACTTTGATCCGAAACTTTGGTGGACCGCAAAAAATGTAAACAGCTTCTTTCCTTGATTTGAATTTCTCTTTGCTATGGACGGTATGGATAAAAGTTTTAGATAAAAGTAAAAATTGGTCCTGGGGGGTTTCACTAGGTGCTGCTTCATATGAACGGTTCAGATTTTGGATCAACATCACGTATGATGGGTTCTCAAAAAAGTTCGTAGGTAGTACACTCAATCACATGGCAAGGATCGTACTATCCGATCATTGGGCGGCCCATCCGCGACAGACTTCCACTGATGAGCCACTTGGATCATCACATGGGTGGGCCCCACCTAAAAAGTAGTTGGGCCGTACAAAAATCTTCATGTGGTTGGCCACTTCCCCAACATCATGTTACAACTCATAGAAAAGGTCAGCCTTAATTAACAAAAAGGGATTAATAAAACCTCATTAGCATTTCCAAATTAATATATTAATTAGTTAGGTAAGACATCATTAGTGAGGACGGCATCTTATCATATGTCAGGATTTCATCTTCCATTCCTTGTTGGGGAGAGAGAGAGAGTAAGACGTGCGGTTGTAAATAATCATGGTAGCAGTCGTGATCTTAGTGGGGCCACTCGGTTCACATGGAATAGAAGGTGTTTGGCAAGACAAGTTCATGTGAGATGAATGACACTGATGGATTAGGATTCTTTTTTCTTTTCAATTATTATGGAAATGTAGAAAGCTATGGGTTCGCTGCCATTTTGCATGAGATGTAGACCGTCCAAGATGTGGGTGTCATTGTCAGTGGAGCATGGCTTGAAATTTACGTTCATCCAATACTCTTAACCATTAGATTTGGACAACTGGGCATTGGAAATTTAACCATCAACTGGGAGACATTGATTGGACGGTCGGGATTGTTCGATTGGTGCCTGTTTTGGGATGTGAACTGTCCATGGTGGTGTGCACATTTTGGCCAGTCTGAATGCATGTGAGTCTAATCATGTCGAGCTTGGCTCAGCTCGGCTCAGTATTTGAGCTTGATTGGTCAGCTTAGCTCGGTTCGGTCAGCAGTTCAAGTAAGTTCGAGCCTAGCTCGAGTCTATGCGACATTTTCTCAAACACAGGGCGCATCTTTAATTTTTCACATAAGGCAAAACAATAATAGTAGTATCCGGGTATTTCATCAAACACTGGGCGGGCAACATCAAAAACATGATTTTACAGCAGTCTTATAATGTTAAGTTTTTTTTTTTTTTTTTTTTGGTTTTGTAGTGATTTGTTTCATATCCATTCCTTTCTCGCCACTAGTAGATCCCGTGAAGAATGTATGCACTTGAAATAGTACTTCATTGAGTCATTTCATCAAACACTTGGTTAGCAACATCAATATCAAAATAGCCAAGTCATCGAGCCTATTTGAGTTGAGGTTCGATTCGAGTCGAGTCGAGCTCGGGCAAACTCGAACTCGGCTAGAAAATTTTTCGAGCTGAAAAAATCAGTTCAATTCGACTCGAACTCAGTTTCAAACCGAGTTGAATCAAGCTTTTTCAAATCGAGTCGAGCGAGTTAACCGAGCTAACTCGGTTCATGTATAGCTCTACATGTGTGCCACTTACATGGTAGATGAGACGCCACAACTTAAAAAGGGGTAAGGCAGAGTAGAAGATCTCGGTTCAATGTAGCCACTAACGTAGGCGAAAGGCGGAGTAGATCTCTGGACACTCCTAGTTCTGTGGAATTCGTCGAGGCCATCAATAATGCCAGCCTCTCAGATGCTGGATTCGTTGGTCCTAGGTTCACTTGGTGCAATAACCAATTCGGTGCCTCCAGAGTCTGCGCGAGACTCGACCGTGTTCTAATCAACATCGCTTGGAGCTCCTCTCTTCATTATTTCTTTGTGGAGCAACTGCCGCGGGTCAACTCAGATCACGCTCCTCTGTTGATGATTCTGCCTCACCAAACCCCCACGTTGCCTAAACCGTTCAAGTTCCAACGTATGTGGACCCACCATGAAGGTTTTCAAGCCGTGATCAGTCAAGCTTGGAATTCAGATGAATCATCCCATCCACTGTTTAACATTTTGCGTAAATTGAAGGTAGTGAAGCACGCCCTCAAAGTTTGGAACCGAGAAGTGTTCGAAAATATTTTTCTTCAAATAAAGTCTGTAGAGAGCAACCTTGCAAACCTGGAAACCCAATTACAGAATGCCTCAACCTCAGTTAACACTGACAGTGATCTCCATCTGCGTTGGCAGGCCACCTCGGATCAACTCCGGAATTTGGAATTATTGAAGGAAATCTACTGGAAACAACAGGCTAGGGAGCACTGGTTAGCTGAGGGAGACAAAAATACAAAGCTCTTTCACTCCTCTGCTACAGAGAAACGTCGCAGACTGACCATCAGATTCATCGAGCAGGCTGATGGCCATAGATTGGAGGACCTGACGGACATTAAATTAGCGGCTATCTCCCATTTCTCAGAAATTTTCACTGCAGAAAACTCTTTGCTGGATCCCGACCTCCTGGACGTTATCCCGTCCCTCATTTCCCAGGATCAGAATGCCCAATTATTGGCCCCTCCATCGGTGCTGGAAGTCTAGTAGGCCGTCAAATCCATCCCCCTTGATGGTGTGCCAGGACCTGACAGTTTTACTGGCTGCTTCTTCTCTGCTTGCTAGGATACTGTCGGTGTAGACCTCCACAGGGCTACAGAGCATTTCTTTCTAGGGGGAAGTCTCCCTAGGGCTGTCTCAGCAACTCTTATCTGCCTCAACCCCAAACACGCTGCCCTGAAAACCTTCTCAGATTTTCAGCCCATGAGCCTATGTAACTGTCTTTACAAGATCATGGCAGGAGTTATCTTGGCTCGGCTGAGCACTGTTCTCCCTATTCTCATTTCTCCAGAATAGGGTGCGTTTGTTAAAGGGCGTTCCATGGCTGAAAGCATAGCGATTGTGCAGGAGATGGTTAGGGACATCAATGGGAAAGTTTAGAAGGGGGGGGGGGGGGGGGGGGGGAAATGTCATCCTCAAATTAGATATGGAAAAAGCCTATGATCGCTTGAACTGGAACTTTCTCAAGCAGGTACTGCTGAAGTTCGGCTTTAGCGTCCCTTGGGTGAACATGGTTGAAAAATGTTGGAATAACGCCTGGTTCTCAATCCTTATCAACGGAGAACCTACCAGTTTTTTCAAGTCGGCCAGGGGGATTCATCAAGGGGACCCTCTCTCCCCAAGCCTGTTTATTTTGGCGGCAGAGGTGCTCAGCCGCGGGATCAGCCGTCTCATCTCTCAACGCGTGTGCACTCCGTTTAAGCTCAGGAGAGGTTGCCTTCAGGTTTCACACCTACTCTATGAGGACGATACTCTTCTTTTTGTCAATGGAGGCCAGAAATCTCTTCGCTCTCTCTCAACTTTCCTGGATAAATACCAATAGGCCTTGGGTCAGAAGATCAATTGTTGCAAGAGCGTGAAATAGCGGTGGAGACCGCTTTAGTTGAAGTAGGAATATGCTAATATGTATCATCCCAGATTTTTGCCAACCTGGAATTAGACATCCTTAGGCAATGGGTCTATCCTAACACCTTATTAACTTGTCAGAACTGAATCCCACAGTCTAAAATCGCTTCTTAACCCATTTCTTTCACAAATCTCACATTTCACTACCTTGTTCTTTAAATGTCTCTAAGTACTTTCACATTAGACACTATCTTAATGTTTAGGTGGTGAAGAACAATACTTAAACTAAACATTACTGAAAATAGTAAATACATAAATAAAACGGGCTTTTAACCAATACCCTTATGAAATTTCACAAAACGAATAGGTTATTTAGAACATCAGCCTCTCCTGCCCTAGGATCTTCTTCTGTTGTAATTAGGGCATGCTTTAGTAACTATTAATAACTTGGATCACTGTATGTACAAACTACAAACTACAAAGTCCCAAGTACCACCTCAGATAGAAATCTTACAGGACTAAATCCTTTAAAAATTAGAAAAAGTTAACTAAGGGCTAAACCAGATCACATACGAAATCCGCACTAATCACTTTAAATCCGATCTGCAAGACCCAAAACTTGTAGAATCATTGACGCTAGGTTACCCTAAAATCTAGGATTAATCTCATTACCCAGCTGCTCTCGGGAGCACATTGAAACTCTGTATCAGATCTGGACCGCACGTCGGAAGTCCGATTAACGCGAAGTTAAACGGTTAGGACCGCCTTGCTGGGCTTGACAACCATCTCGAAAGTCAAATCCAGATAATGTCCTATGGCTATTCGCTTGAGCCCGGAGTGAAGAGTGTGAGAAAATGTAGATTTCTTAAGAAATCAAGTCTCATTTAAGTAATCTGAGACTTGTCACTTGCGGGCCTGATATAAGCAATTAGATCGTTAGAATCTGACCCAAATACACCCTCGGATTAGGGAAAATTTCATACACATGTTCATGTACTTGTTACCCTGATCGAGTTCCGGTGACCGTTGAACTGAAACTGGTCCGCCATGCGTGATCTGAGAATCCGACTGGAACGAAAACTTAACTCTACCTAGATCCAAGATTGGTGAGCTTAAGTCCGACTGCACACAGAAAAGGGGCCGCCAGAAGTGCTCCGTTGGATCGAAACGGACTCGCTGTGGACATAACCTAAGTATACCTTGTTCTTGAGTCTATTTTGGAGAGTTACTAGCCTATATAAGGACCTTAAACCCTCTCTCATTCAGCCCATATGAATTTGAGAGAAACCTAGGAGAGAGAAGGGAGAAAAGAGAGAGAAAGTGTGAGAGAAGTGGGAGAGTCTTCCTGTTATTCTACCCTGCTGCTATAGGTGCTTAGCCATCACCTTCTAATTGCTTTTCCGGTGATTCCAGCTTTGTTTCTAGGTAAGAAAACCTAACCCTAATCTATTCTAGGCATTCTATTGTTGCAGGTAGCGAAATAGCTAACCTATTTCATGATTCAAGTTGTTATAGCATCGTTGACAAAGACCTAGAGTCTCTGTCCAGTTCGTTACGATTCTATGGCAAAAGGTGTGGACTTTAGACGTATAGGTTATGGTTTTCAACACTTTAAATATCAGATAATGATAGATTCATGATCTGTATGTTATTGCACATGTACAAAGTGCTGTCCGTTTCATTTTTCGGTTATACGTTAACTATGTTGAATATACTGTATTCCCCGTATTTGTAAAAAGTACCGTATACATATAAATTTTGAAAGTGTGTTTGCCATGATTAATTACTGTATGAACATGCTATATATGTGTATAATACTTACTTGGCGAAAGGGTTCGCCCTAATACATGTTTATATTGTGCTTTATAACATGCTTTATGACATGCTTGTTAACATGCTTGAATTACTTTGTTTATTTTGCTTTACTCTACATGCTTCTGGTCAAGGATGGATTGTGTTTGGGGCTATGATTATAGTCCAGGCAATCAGAAACGGAAATGAATGCGTGGCTGAGATTCATTCGCCATGCGAGATGTGTTCGACGAACCCGAGTCGTACTTCGGTTGACGATAGTGGCTGGCCACACGAAGTGCTTATGCGCTTCATATCGTTTAACTTGTTGTGCACTTGAGCTAGTCGATCTCGTCAAGTAACCCGATCTGTCTTATGTATGCTCACCATGTTTGGACGTCTCTGTTTGAACCTAAGGTACTAACCTTACTAGTGGAATCCCGTTAACCATGATACCTCGATCCGCTAAGACTCATGAACTGGGCATGGTGGTATGGGACACTGTGGTCGAGCTGTCGGCCTACGTTGGGGCCACAAGCCTCCTCATAGTGACCATTTAGCAACCAGACTCGTGAGCCGATTATGGTGGTATAGGACACTATATTCGAGCTATCAGCTTACATTGCTTTGATGGGTGATGGGGGAGTGGTGCAACGATTTCGTGTAATAGCCCTGGCAGCCCTGACCATACCCAGTGTAGTGACCTCGAGCATACTCTGAATCTACGGAGAGGCGACGAGCCTTCCCATAGTAAACAGAGTATAAACTAGGCATGTACTGATAAGGTGATGGGGGAGTGGTGCAACGATTCCGTGTAATAGCCCTGACAGCCCTTGCAGCGACCTAGAACTATACATCGTATGAGATTATCTAGGATTGACGACCCTAGAATAGATCCTTATTTGGAAATGATATAAGGAAGGTACCTTAGTTTCCCAATCCTGCTGTATGAAAAGGACTAATAAGAACTTGGTAATCATATGCATGCACCGCATTACGCGTGCAATCAGGCGTTGCAGGTCATGCACTGAGGCAGTGTTGTCATTGCAAACGTAAGATGAAGTTGCTGAGGGAGCGTAGGTGAGGGCATGCATCATACATCCATGCATTCTTGCATTAACAATGGTACTAAGAATGTGTGATTTACTGCTTTATCATTACTGCTTAACTGAATTGATAACATATTAACCTATGCTCTATTATTCCACTGAGTTAATCACTCACTCCCACGTTACGGGACGGTATTTAAACACCAAACCAGACCCTGTTTGAGTTTCAGATAATGGCGATGCTTGCGAAGCGGAGCCATATTTTTATGATGATGAGGAGGGTTTCTCCTTACACAACTATTAGGTGGGTCTATGTAGACCATCTTCTGATCGACGGGGTTACAGGGTTGCTGATTAGATGTCATTACACTTTAGTTTGCTCTTTTGGAACACCCTTGTATATTCATTTTGCCCTTTTTTGGAGTATACATTGATATATTTAACCCGATAACATGTTCATACTCTGGAGACTTACAACAATTTATATATTTTATATATCTATCACAGTCTTCTGCTTGCATAATTTAACTGTCTCTGGAGTATGATATGTTATTTTGGCTTAATCCCATTCATCTTTAATGCACTAATACGAACAACATTCAATCATCATTCTTTATGTTGCATAAGTGATGTGTTGGAACTCGGGAGTTGAGTTTATGCTCGACCCTCGATTTTTAGGGCATTACAAGATGGTATCAGAGCATGATTTGGATTAAACCGGACCTGGGTTATGGTCACACGACGCACTCTGACGCACTTTGACTTAGGAGGGAGCGACGAAACGTAGAAAATGACTTAGGATTTTTCAAATTCACCAAACGGTGAAACCGACTGAAATTGACCGCTGAGATTGAGCCCGTACACACCCATGATCACGCGAAACGATCCTAAATCACTTCTAGGCCGTCAATCAACGGGTTTGAGTCGTTCTATAGAAATGAATGTCCTTAGGTTGTGGGTCAACCACAACACCTTACACTGAATCTCAAAGCCTAAAACCCATTGTTATCCAATTCCTTCAAAATCTCACCCTCCACCACTGTATTCTTCATTTCTTTTAAGCACATTTATAATACACACCAATCCAAGAGTATAAATGACGAAGAATAATACCGAAACTAAAACTTACCAGAAATAGGAAATAAATGGATGGGTTTTGACCCTTAACCTTTTGGAATATAATGAAATAAATAGGTTAGCTGGATAGAATAGCGTCTCCTACCCCAAAATCATATATTACATGTCTAATAAAATCATTTCAGTTTGCAAATTAGAACCGATATCGCCTCAAATGGAGTCGAGGGCCAAACAGAGCACTTATAGGGGGACCCATGGTGGGACCCACATCTTTTTGGGACCTAGGGGTCACGAGGACCTCGCCAAAATGGTGAGGCATCGCCAGTTGGCCCAGGGGGTGGCAAGGCCCTCGCCCGATCGGCGAGGTCTTGTCGGTTTTCGGGCCCTGCCGGGTGGGCCAGTCGGGCCGATTGTGTTTGGGGGCTAGGGTGACCCCCTGTTGTGTGGGCCGTCGACTAAAATCCCCCCAAATGTACACTTTCTTCACAAACTACCCCTCCAAGCTCTCATTTTCTCCAAAAGTTTCTGTTTTCTCTCTCAAACCTTCCCTCCATTCACCTATTTCGTCATTTTCTGTCAAAGCACACATACCTCCACCGTTTTTAACAATACCTACCTCCTACCCTCTTCATTCTCTCTCATTTGAGCTCCTACACCCCCCTTTGAAGCTCAAAATCGTGTAAGCTCTCTAACCCATCTCAACTCTTCCTTTTCTTTCTTTAATCCTTATCATTTGGGCCGTACAACCTCTGTTGAGGCTCAAATTCGTGGAGAACCAAAGACTCCAGCCCCTATTCCCCCTTATCTTCATTTTTTCATGTCTCTATTTGAGCTTATTACGGCAGTATTTTTAATTTTCACCTTCTTCTCTCTTATGGGAAAGAGAAAGGGTGCCCCTCCTTCGTCGCCAGACTCGGATGCCTAGTCATCCATGCCGATGTTTGCAACTTGTTTTGGTTGCTGCTTTAGGATATGTTTGTGATTTCATGTTGATAAGCCTAGTAGTGTAACGTTTGGTAGAATGATATAAGTATTTGAAGCCCTGGTTGTATTAGCTCACATGTATCTTCGTTTATGTCCCATGACCTTCACAACCTCCAAATGTTAGGACATTTAGGGCCCGTTCGGCCAATTGCATTAGGTAAGATTAAGGTGGCTAGAATTGTAAACGTAACCATAAATGCATGTGTAAGGTATTGTCCCTAGATTGGGTGTATACCATGTTTTTCAATACCATGTTTGGAGTCTATGCAATTAAAAGTAAATCCTGGAATTTTCCTTTCCAAGTACACGTAGAGATTCATTAATATGGGATTTGGAAATCCCATCTCACACTTTCCAATACAAGGCTCATTCTCCAAGGCCTATACCATTAATTTTAATTCCTACCCAACCTCCTTCCAAACATGCCACTCCTAAATCCTGAAGTGGGATTAGCAATGCAAGCCCATTTAATACAACGTAAGACCACTGGCCAAATAGGCCCTTGGAGTTTTGGACCTAAGTGGTGTTCGTAGATTCGAACGACCTAACAATATGAGAAATCCAATAAATCGATAATGTGAACCCTAGGACCTCTTTAGTTGGTGTGGTCATGTATGAAGTGCTCGAGTGTAGTTACATTCTAGTTCGGGGCAACTCAATTCCGATCAGACAACCTTGACCCTAAGCGATAAGACAATTTCTTACATTAAAAAGGGTATAAAATCATCTACTGTATAAGCATAGACTTTGGATTACAACCAGTGGATTATCGCTGCTTCTAAATTAAGACTAAACTACTGGTTAGGCTAAGGAAGGCAAAGGACTAATTAGTTATGCTAAGCCAATTGAATAATAGACTTAGTTATTCGGCTTAACCGACTCAGACCCATTACACAACTTTCCTTCTGTGTTGGCCCGACCACTTACAACTAAAAGTTTATAACTTCGTCTTTGGAAAGTATTAGGAGTATATATAGCCGATAGAGACTTTGTCTTTTAGGCTTAGGAATTACCCAAATGGGCAACAGACAGTTAAGCATTAGGTCCCAAATTACATGCCATGTTGACATACATATTATGCGTATGAACGTAGAAAGATAGCCTGCCTGTTAAGCTAGACATGATTGAATAGGATAAGTCTGGACCGTGACAAAACTCCTTGGTAGAATTAGGCATCTTGCCTCAAACTCACACCTGCCCCTGAAATCAACCATAATACCCATCATCTTTAGCTCCTTTCTATAATCATAGGTACCAATGCCATAATACACATCATTGATGAGAAGAAGACCAATGTATTGCTAAATCGCTTCCCATGTCATACCAGAGATAGGTTTCAAATTTCAACTCGTTCTGACATACAGATCGATGTACAAATTCTTGAACCCTAAGAATAGAAAATTTTTTAAGGGGGGTAGACAAGTTATGAACCCAGTTGAGTTAAGTAGGTATACACGTCTACCCGCTCATAGGCGCAGCGGTGGCATGGTTGGCCCTTGCCCCACTGGCCCAGGATCGAAAGAAATTACTCCCAACTATACGTAAGGTTAGGTCATTAAATAGGATCTAAATCTTCCTTAGAATGCCAATAATGAAGTCATGGAAAGAAATCAATTAGGGTTTAAGTA
Organism: Magnolia changhungtana; assembly: GCA_030180095.1. Taxonomy (NCBI): domain Eukaryota; kingdom Viridiplantae; phylum Streptophyta; class Magnoliopsida; order Magnoliales; family Magnoliaceae; genus Magnolia; species Magnolia changhungtana. The sequence goes on along the minus strand of JASAUF010000674.1, from coordinate 8,706,526 downwards.
GTAAACAATTTTATATTACAGAATAGCCTAACAATGGGTACGAACTGAATTACAATAGCCAAAGTCGACGTATCTACAACTGTGTTCATTGAATACGAACATAATAGAAGCCTGTTCTACTACGAGAAACTGTTTTAGGATGATCTAGTAAGATTTAACTCACCATTTCCTTGGACATAGATAATATCGAGGACTCTCTTAGACCATGAACCAACGGGCAACTTTATAGATAGAAAATTTGAGCCATTCAATGATGGACATTCCCTACATTTTTAGAGTGATCGACTATGGAGTTACTGACATATACAACAGCGAAGTATTCGCGGCTTGAGCCAATTCTCAATCCTAGGCGACTACTAATGGACTCACTGCTTGGCCGAGCAGAAGACCAGGATCTACCAGGACTAAGAAGGGATACGATGAGCTTTCTACCCTGGCCAGGTAGATGATCGATGTATCGGGATCGAGCCCACTACAACCGTCTCTCCGTGTTGGTCAAACAATAAAAACAACTATCTTACTATAAATATTTGGGAATCATCGTCAAGACAACAAATAAATAAAGAAATCCATTGTAGCAAACCATCAGGATATAAGCAAGGGATAAAGAAATAAATTTTTAAGGGGGGTAGTGCCTAAAATATACTAGACTAGCATGCACAATATACACCCTATTGCGCATATAAACTTGAAATCAATAAGTCTTAGGCAAATGAAATAATAGAATTCTTACTTATTACCTTTAGCCAATTTCGGAGACGAAATTATTTTTAAGGGGGGTAGATTGTAACATCTCGAATTTTTACTAACCTGGAATTAGACGTCCTTAGGCAATGAGTCTATCCTAACACCTTATTAACTTGTCAGAATTGAATCCCACAGTCTAAAATCGTTTCTTAACCTATTTCCTTCACAAATCTCACCTTTCACTACCTTATTTTTTAAATGTCTCTAAGTACTTTCACATTAAACACTATCTTAAAGTTTAGGTGGTGAAGAACAATACTTAAACTAAACATTATTGAAAATAGTAAATACATAAATAAAACGGGCTTTTAACCAATACCCTTATGGAATTTCACAAAACGAATAGGTTATTTAGAACATCAGCCTCTCCTGCCCTAGGATCTTCTTCTGTTGTAATTAGGGCGTGCTTTAGTAACTATTAATAACTTGGATCACTGTATGTACAAACTACAAAGGCCCAAGTACCACCTCAGATAGAAATCTTACAGGACTAAATCCTTTAGAAATTAGACAAAGTTAACTAAGCGCTAAACCAGATCACATACGAAATCCGCACTAATCACTTTAAATCCGATCTGCAAGACCCAAAACTTGTAGAATCATTGACGCTAGGTTACCCTAAAATCTAGGATTAATCTCATTACTCAGCTGCTCTCGGGAGCACATTGAAACTCCGTACCAGATCTGGACCGCACGTCGGAAGTTCGATTAACGTGAAGTTAAACGGTTAGGACCGCCTTGCTGGGCTTGACAACCATCTCAGAAGTCAAATCCAGATAATATCCCACGACTATTCGCTTGAGCCCGAAGTGAAGAGTGTGAGAAAATGTAGATTTCTTAAGAAATCAAGTCTCATTTAAGTAATTTGAGACTTGTCACTTGCGGGCCTGATATAAGCAATCAGACTGTTAGAATCTGACCCAAATACACCCTTGGATCAGGGAAAATTTCATACACATGTCCATGTACTTATAACTCTGATTGAGTTCCGGTGACCGTTGAACTGAAATTGGTCCGCCACGCGTGATCTGAGAATCCGACTGGAACGGAAACTTAACTCTACCTAGATCCAAGGTTGGTGAGCTTAAGCCCGACCACACACAAAAAAGGGGCCGCCAGAAGTGCTCCGTTAGATCAAAACGGACCCGCTTTGGACATAACCTAAGTATACCTTGTTCCTGAGTCTATTTTGGAGAGTTTCTCGCCTATATAAGGACCTTAAACCCTCTCTCATTCAGCCCATATGAATTTGAGAGAAACCTAGGAGAGAGAAGAGAGAAAAGAGAGATAAAGTGTGAGAGAAGTAGGAGAGTCTTCCTGTTATTCTACCCTGCTGCTATACATGCTTAGCCATCGCCTTCTAATCGCTTTTCCGGTGATTCTAGCTTCGTTTCTAGGTAAGAAAATCTAACCCTAATCTGTTTTAGACTTTTTATTGTTACAGGTAGCGAAATAGCTAACCTATTTCGTGATTGAGGTTGTTATACCATCGTTGACAAAGACCTAGAGTCTCTGTCCAGTTCGTTACGATTTTACGGCAAAAGGTGCGGACTTTAGACGTATAGGTTATGATTTTCAACGCTTTCAATGTCAGATAATGATAGATTCATGATCTGTGTATTATTGCACATGTACAAAGTGCTATCCGTTTCGTTTTTCGATTATACGTTAATTATGTTGAATATACTATATTCCCCGTATTTATAGAAAATACCGTATACGTATAAATTTTGAAAGTGTGTTTGCCATGATTAATTACTGTATGAACATGCTATATATGTGTATAATACTTACTTGGCGAAAGGGTTCGCCCTAATACATGTTTTTGCTAGTATACGCTATGTATGTTGAAAGAGTGTATCCTAAGTGTTTGTGAAAATGCTTGTAAGAGTAAGTACTTAGAGAATTGTGCATTAGGTAGGTGCTGAGATAGGATTCTCAGCTACCTTAGAGATGTATATGATTTCCTCCATGTTGTTTGTTTAATTTAACCACTTACTTATGAAATATATGTGTTTGTATTTCCTGTTTATATTGTGCTTTATAACATGCTTTATGACATGCTTGTTAACATGCTTGAATTACTTTGTTTATTTTGCTTTACTCTACATGCTTCTGGTCAAGGATTGATTATGTTTGGGGCTATGATTATAGTCCAGGCAATCGGAAACAGAAATGAATGCATGGCTGAGATTCATTCACTATGCGAGATGTGTTCGACGAACCCGAGTCGTACTTCAGTTGACGATAGTGGCTGGCCACGCGAAGTGCTTATGCGCTTCATATCGTTTAACTTGTTGTACACTCGAGCTAGCCGAGCTCGTCAACTAACCCGATCTGCCTTATATATGCTCACCATGTTTGGATGCCTCTGTTTGAACCTAAGGTACTAACCTTACCAGTGGAATCCCGTTAACCATGGTACCTCGATCCGCTAAGACTCATGAGCCTGGCATGATGGTATGGGACACCGTGGTCGAGCTGTCGGCCTACGCTAGGGCCATGAGCCTCCCCGTAATGACCATTGAGCAACCAGACTCGTAAGTCGATTATGGTGATATGGGACACTATATTCGAGCTGTCAGCCTACACTGCTTTAATGGGTGATGGGGGAGTGGTGCAACGATTCCGTGTAACAGCCCTGACAGCCCTGACCATACCCGGTGTAGTGACCTCGAGCATACTCTGAATCTGCGGAGAGGCAACGAGCCTTCCCGTAGTAAACAGAGTATAAACTAGGCCTGTACTGATAAGGTGATGGGGGAGTGGTGCAACGATTCCGTGTAACAGCCCTGACAGCCCTTGCAGCGACTTAGAACTATACATCGTATGAGATTATCTAGGATTGACGACCCTGGAATGGATCCTTGTTTGGGAATGATACAAGGAAGGTACCTTAGTTTCCCAATCCTGCTGTATGAAAAGGACTAATAAGAACTTGGTAATCATATGCATGCACAGCATTATACATGCAATCAGGCGTTGCAGGTCAAGACTGAGGCAGTGTTGTCATTGTGAACGTAAGATGAAGTCGCTAAGGGAGCGTAGGCGAGGGCATTCATCATACATCCATGCATTCTTGCATTAACAATAGTACTAGGAATGTGTGATTTACTGCTTTATCATTACTGCTTGACTGAATTGATAACATGTTAACCTATGCTTTATTGTTTCATTGAGTTAATCACTCACTCCCACGTTACAGGACGGTGTTTAAACACTAAACCAGACCCTGTTTGAGTTTCAGATGATGGCGATGCTTGCGAAGCGGAGCTGGATTGTTATGATGATGAGGGTTTCTCCTTACACAGCTATCAGGTGGGTCTATGTAGACCATCTTTTGATCGACGGGGTTACAAGGTTGCTGATTAGATGTCATTATACTTTAGTTTGCTCTTTTGGAGCACCCTTGTATATTCATTTTGCCATTTTTTTGGAGTATACATTGATATATTTAACATGGTAACATGTTCACACTCTGGAGACTTACAACAGTTTATATATTTTATATATTTATCATAGTCTTCCGCTTGCATAATTTAACTGTCTCTGGAGTATGATATGTTGTTTTGGCTTAATCTCATTCATCTTTAATGCACTAATACGAACAACATTCAATCATCATTCTTTATGTTGCATAAGTGATGCGTTGGAACTCGGGAGTTGAGTTTATGCTCGACCCCCGATTTTCAGGGCGTTACACAACATGTCATAGAAGGGGGTGAATAGGACTTTTTAAAGTTTTTATAGTTTATTTAAAATCCTATTACACTAATCCTAACAACAAGCACATATTAGGATTACTCAAAAGTAACTCTATTGGCTTTCAAGCCCGGTAGAGGATCCAATCACAAACTATTTAAGAAGTGAACAATATGCAAACTAGTTTATGATGGATATCACTGTGTATATGTGTGAGGTGTGATCTCAGATATTCAAATATGAAAATATTAAAGCAAATCACACAAATAGAAGAATAGTAATCTCAAACATAGTCATTTTTGTAGTGATTTGACTACTTGTCTACTCCACTCTCGGTAACCGCACTCAACCCTTGAGTGTACCAGATTTCACTTAGGAAGTTTCATAGCGGTTCACCTCAAACCTAAGGTTTTAAATCAGGTTCACCTTCAACCTTTGCAACCTGCACTGATGCTGACTGTTTATGCTCTCATGAGCAAGGGTCAACGCAACGCACCAACTTTTAGGCACACTGGCCAAGGATCTTCCATAAGACCATAACAGAGGTTTCACTCGGATCACCTCGAACATAAGGTTTTAGACAGGTTCACCTTCAACCGGAAGTTTATGCTCTCCACAGAGTAAGGGTCAACACTACGTACCCACCAAGTACACTCCCGCCGGAGGCCTCCTACGAGGGCTTGCAAGGGTGAAAAACACCCAAGACCTAATCCTAAAAGGGAATGATCATGAGTGTCCTCTGGACTCTAATAACTTACAAATAAGTAGATGAGTCTCATTCAACACATTGACGAAGATCTCCTCCTTGTTGATGAAGAATCTTCGGCTTCCTTGATCCGCAATACAAATGTTGTACTAATGCAAGGCTTCGGGTTGGGTCAAGGTTATGATGAAATCCTATTCTCAAAAGATTTTTCTACAAGGAAGATAGAGCGATTTCAATCATCTATGCATTCAAGGCATCCCAGTTTCATGTTTGCCATTAAGGTAGTAGCTGAAAGATCCTTGAATGCGAAAGTTCATTCTCCAATCCACTCTATTGAATATCAATGGTAAGGGTGGATTGAAGGATGAACTTCCCTGAGAGAAAGAGATTTGTATATAGATCTAAGGTTAAACACTCAAAAATACTCTCTTCTTTCTCTACCAGCAATAATAGACAAGTCCTATATATATATATATATATATATATATATATATATATATATATATATATATATATAAGCAAAATGTTTCAACGGATATAAAATGGTCACATTTATGATAGAGTTCGATATCATCGAGCGTATACTCTCGATGGCATCGATGGTCCGCTCGATGACACAAACTCAAATGTCATACGCTTTTGAAACCTCTTGCCAGCTGGTCGATGGAATCGAAACAGGTGTCGATGTCATTGGATTTTGAACTCTGATTCTATCGATACTAGTATCGATTCATCGACATTTGAATAATGAGAGAGACTTGCTATAAAATATTTCAGGTTTTCAAGAATGATCGAGGGACCTTCGAGATCATCGAAATTTGAATGTCGATGATATCGATAAATCTAGGGAATTTTCGTTTAAGTATCTGGACAGTTTCTGTCCTTATTTAATGTCATCGAAACCATACCGATGTCATCAATATTTGATATTGATTCTATTGAGTGACCCCCGATCATAGATAAACTACCCTGAAATATTTTGCTGGAAGAACTTAGCGCCCAAGATCGATATCATCGAGAGCCTTCCGATATCATCGAGATTTGAACTTCGATGGTATCGAGGAGGCTTCGATATATCGATGCATATATGATATTCTTAAGAAAATATAAGGGCACCGGAGATCTGCCTGTCGATATTATCGAGTCACTTTCGATGGACTCGAGATTCAAATATCGATGATATCGATAGGTATATCAATACATCGATAAATCCGTCCAGATATATATGTGGTTGTTGGATACTTTTTTCCTCATTCCGATGTTATCGTTTAGGTATTGAGAACATCAACAGCGCAGGTCAATCTTATCGAGATGTGTATCAATAAAATCAACAAAGCAAGAAAACTTAGAGAATTTTCCTATTTTGAAAAAAGTTTTTTTAACTTAAAAACCCTATGATGTTCTAGTTTATTTTAAATGTTTTATATACCTGGTGTTTTAGGACAGGGGATGTGAGGCTAGATTTACCTGTGGCGATCTTACACACATCCGGTTGAGACAGATGCTTGAATTGATCTTCCTATGATGCTCTGCAGTCTGACTGACTCAACACTTACGCTAATTGACAAACTAGGGCGCTTTCAGAGGGCTCTTTTCTGTTCTTCCAAGATTTCTGCTCCCAGAGTTAGGGCCATTGAGCACTTGCTTGGCGTCTCTAGATGCAGCTCCACCCTCATCTATTTAGGGGTCATGCTGGCATTTGGCAGGGTGAAGCCGAGCTCTTTCCAACCTTTGATCAATAAAATTGAGAATCGTATTACCAGATGGCATGCACGATGTCTCTCTTAAGCAGGTAGATTGATCCTAGTCCAATATGTTCTCAACAGTATTCCGGTGCATACGTTGGCAGCCACGGTCATGCGCTCCCAAGTTCTGGCATCTCTTGAGCATAACTTTGCTAATTTTCTGTGGGGCTGGACAGAAGGCAGAAAAAAGCTCCATTGGATTGGTTGGAAATCCATTGCCCGCCCAACGTTAGAAGGAGGGATGACAATTCGGTTGCTGGCAGACTCAATGCAAGCTCTCAAACTTAAGTTGGCCTGGAAAATCACCTACTCGGAAGATGGAAGCCTTTGGAAGTCCTTCATGTCCTCTAAATATCTAGCGGACCTTTCAGCCCCTGGCCCAATCTGCTCCTCAGCCGTTGCCTCCCCTCTTTGGAAGAGGCTTCACGCTCACCTGCCCCTTCTAGCTCAACATGTGCATTGCAAATTGGCTACGACACCTGCCAATTTTAGACCGACAACTGGACAGGGCTGGGCCCGCTGTCATAGCTAGCCACACATCCAGTCCCCCAGCATCTCCTCTCCACCCCGGAAAACCAGGTTCTTGGCTTTTCTGGCCCTCTCCCCCCCTTAGCTATTTTCAACTTTCTGCCGCAACAGATTGTTGACTTCCTGTTCCAGGTAGGTTTCTGCTTATCTGACAGCCTGGATTGCCGTGTCTAGCCGCTCACCCCCCGTGGTAATTTTACTGTGTGTTCTGTCTGGAATCTCTGTCGTTCATCGCAAATGCGTAAGGATTGGTCTCGTTGGGTTTAGCATTCTACCGTTCCCCCCAAAATTTTTGTTTTCGTCTTGCAGCTTCTTCTCAGGGCCATCCCACTTGATGAGGACATCTAGAAACGTGGCGTGTCGCTGGCGTCCTGTTGTGATTGTAGCACGAACTCCCCCTCCACCTGTAGATCAGTCGAGTCCCATAGGCATGTTTTCATTAACAGCCCGGCTGCGGCTACCGCATGGGCCTTCTTTGGGAGCATTTTTACAATTTCCAGCAACACCACTCTCTCCATAGAAGGTATGCTTACTCTCTGGTGGAATGCTGCAAATTCTACAGGGAGGACTTCTCACCTCTAGAAGATCACACCGTGCGTTATCCTATGGGAGCTTTGGAAGGTCCTAAATTTGGCCAGATTTGAGGGGGTCAAAATTCTTGCATCGACCATTAGGGAGAAAGTGAAAAGATGGTTGGCATCTCTAATCTCCCTTCACCGTGACGTTCTGCGTCTTCCTGTTAGCAGATTCACAGTGGCAGACTTGGGTATGTCAACCGTCCACTGGATCTCTACACCTCCTATCATTGTCAAATGGACGAAACCACCATCTGGGTGGTTCAAACTAAATGTCGACGGTTCAGCGAGAGGGAACCCGGGCCCCTCGGGCGGCGGGGGCATCTGTAGAAACGAAGTAGGTGATTTTATCTTTGGTTTCTCTGCTGGGTATGGGCCTGGCTCAAACATTTTTGCTGAACTGAGAGCAATTCATGATGGGCTCTTCTATTGTGCCACTCTTGGCCATTAGAAAGTTATCGTCGATTCAGATTCCAAACTAGTTGTGGATTTCCTAAATGGGGTAGTACATCCTAGCTGGAAATGGGCGTACTGGGTAGCCCGTATCAGGAGACTCGGATCCAACTCTCAACTAGTTTTCTCCCATATCTTTAGAGAGGGTAACGACCCGGCAGACGGGATGGCCAGTCTCGGTAGTAGCTCTCAAGAATCGACGTTCATCACGCATTCTTCTCTCCTCCCTCGCTTGGTCAGAGGCAGCCTACTACTAGACAAAGTGGGTCTTGGAGCTGTTCGACTGGGACCTGATAGGACTTCCTCTACCTAACTTGGCTCGGCTGACGGGCTGAGCCATTTAGGTTGACTTGAGTCCCTTTCTTCTAGTGTACATGTCTATGGTATTTTCTCTTACGATAGGCCCTGACAGATCTTTTTCCTGTTAGGGCCGAAATCTTCCTTGTAATTTTTGCAAATGAGAATGAAAGGATCCTTTAAAAAAAAAAATAATAAAAATAAATAAAATAAAAATAAAAACACCCTTAAAAAGGGGTAATGAGAAATCACCCAAGCACTCAAACAGGAAGTTCCCGTAGGCGGAAGCTATGTGGGGCCCACCACAATGTCAGTGTGACATCCACAGTCCATCAGTAGCTCATGTTGCTCATCATTGAAACCTTTCGTGGGGTTACATAAATTATGGATCAGGCTATAAGAGTAAATTTATGAACGGTTTGGATGGTGATGCTAATAAAAATCACATCGATCAAATGGCCCTAAATATCCATGAGTGGACCCATCTTTTACTCACAATTTGGTCTAACTTTCGATGGTGATGTTAGTAACAAGATTTTGGTATTATAACATTTTAGCGTTCGGATCAAGTAAATCTTTTTTATCTTTGAATATGGACCATCAATCTAATTGTTATTTTGTGGGCCACTGGCCGAAAGTTTAAGATTTTTCGATGATCCAGGATTTGAAACCAGCCAGCTTTATCTTTGTTGCTTGACGGTTGATAGTTTAGATCACCGAACATGTCCTAAACTCAAATGGCTATAAAACAGATTGTCTTGCAGAACATCTACAGGGTGAGATACATATGATCATAAGTTTTCGATAGGCGCCAAAATACACTAGCGGTCTTGCTTGTATGGGTCCGTTGTGCATGCTCAATATTCATCTCATAAGGGGTCATTTTGCAATGTGTATTTGAGTTCATTTCCAACTCAAAAGTTGCTTAATAGCTTGGGTTCTATGATATTCAAATTGCGTAGTTTTGATGTATTTTGAAATCACTCCCTTTTATTACTATTAAAATTAAATACTTTTTTTACTCCTTTTTAAATGTTGTAGAATTGCAAACATAGTAAAAGTGTTATTAGGTTACTAATTCATTATATACGCGATACTGTGATGATACCCTTAGAATAATCGAATAATCGGTTGCATCACTAAAAATTACATCAATGGAATGATCCAAATAGTCTAAACATAGCCATGTATATTAATGGTTAAAAAAACATCAGTGAGTTGCTTCTTCGTGATTCTATGCCTCTGCCCAATTAAGGGTAAGAATTTCGTCTTTTTTACTACAAAATTTCAATGTGCTTATTACAATAATTCTATCAAATATCACATATGTGCATTAGTTAAAAATATTAAAGTTGATTTAATAATTAAATCAAATCCCAGTAAATATCCTATATAATTTTGACGCATTCCTATTTTTTTATTATAGCACATTGGGATTATAAGCTGCCAAATGCTTCCAAACATCTTGATTTGATTATTTTGAAACTAATGCATTACAAATATAAGCTTCCAAATAGGTACCTAAGTTTTACAAAAAATTATGATTTTTTTAAAGAGTATCTCTACACATGGCTACACATATTTAAGAATGGTCATTTGTTGGGCCCTATTATAGTTTGAACATTCTTAAAATCCAATAAGCCTTGCTGTAGATCAACAACGATATTTATTTATTTATTTATTTTAAAACATCATTTGAAATCCAAGAAAGTCCCAAGTGTGAATTTTGAGTATGACTCACCAGTGGTACACCCAACAGATGAACGGACCTGATCTTATACATGTGGACCAAGCATAGGAAGATTGAGTGCTAAATAACTAATGTATAAAGTGGTTAGCAAAACCAAATGAGACCATTTCATTCATCAATGGCCACATATTTAATTATGTTGAATCATATGGTCCACACATCTAACTTAGATTTTCTATACTTGACGAGGACCGGTGTGAATTTCGCACTTTATGATGGAGCCTACCTGTTGTTAGCAAAAGTCCATTTTAAACTATATAGTTTTTAGAAAGGGAAAAAATCATATTATTTTTGGAGTTCAAGCCTCCGCATATTTTGGAAGTTGTTAAAAAACAAGAAGAGGAAAAACTTTCAGAGGCAATTTAAAAAATAGAAATAGAAACTAGCAGTCACGAGAATTAAGTGGAAGGTGAAAAGTTTTAGCAAAAACATATCAATTTATATAGAATTACCTTAAGGGCTTATTTGGTTTTGCAATTATGGTAGTAATTGGCTGGAAGAGGATAATGATTACTAATCTTTGCAATTGCCTGATAACGTCACTTACAATTTCCTTTACTATTTATTTTACATGTGTATTTGACTCTCATTTTCTGTATTATTTTTCTTTCTTAAGCAAACACCCTGAAAAAAAATAATGATAGCTTATTTACTTTAAATTATATATATTAAAAATTAAAAAACTAAACAAGCCCTAAAAGAAAGGACTTCAAAGAGCTAAAAAAACGATATTAACCCACCGTTTGATCACCTCTATTGTTTATCATTACTCACATGTACATGTGTGTGTGTGCATGTTATAAAAATTTTAATTGAGGTTTTCTATTTTAATCTTATTTATATATGGTTCATCACAAATGTATGAATAAACGGTCATTTTCTTAGCTATCTTTTCTTGACTCGGAAACACATCAAATTAACCAAGACTTTTAGTTCTCTGAAAATTTTGGGTCCTGTTTGATAGAGGCCCAAAAGTGAGTTGATCTCATTTCAATTAATCATAATTATACATTAAAGATCATGAATCTAGCTAATAAGATTATTTTTAATCGTATCTTAAAAGAAAGTATGATTTCTAATACATAATTAGGGTGAACTAAACTTTTAAGTGGCACTCAAAAGACGCCCTTAGCAATGCTATCATTGTCACCCATTCTTTTTTTTTTTTTTTTTTTAATAATGAGATAGGATTGAACACAAACATTCTCAATTTCACCATCGATTTTAAAGGTTGTTTTAGTAATCAAGATAGAATTAATCCTACGCAGCAAAGATGTGTGGTCAGGTTCATGATGGCATTGATTGATGGTCTACCACCTCAATGGCGGACTCGGATTCTGTAGTGACTCCTCGAGTACCTACGTTGGTGCTAGAAAAGCTCAATGACCCCACTATGATGTATGTGTTTTATTCATGTAGTTCAACTATTTTTTCATCTCATTTTGGGGGATGAGCCTAAAAATCAAGTAGATCCAAATCTCAAGCAGTCCACACGAAGAGAAATCCTAATAATTGAACATTTACTATTAAAAACTTTTTGGGGGCTATAGATGTGTGTGTGTGTGTGACCTTATCAACAAATTATATGGTGAAAAACATTATAATGAGTTGTACAAAGTTTTTAATGGTGGGCGTTCAATCACAACTATTTCCTTTGATATGGTCCACTTGAGATTTGGATATGCCTCATTTTGGGGCTTATGCTATAAAATGAGCTGGAAAATGGATGGACAGAGTGGTTAAAAGACATATGTCATGTGGAGCCCATGAAGCTTTTCCAGCTAGGGCGACTTGTTCGATACCTCTGAACTAGCAATGTGGATGGTACCTTGACCGTGGGACCTACCTAGATGTATGTTGTTGATGCAGAAATCTGATTCACCTTTTTACCGAATTGCTGGACCTTCAGATACTTGCACATGAAGAAGACAAAGGAGACACTGACTATAGTAGGGGACCCTTCGATGCCAAAGTTAGGCTAGGAATCTGGGTCTAATAGCATAGATGAGTTTTTGAGTAAGATTTTGTGTACCTTTTAGTGTAGACGTACGGGTTCCCTATTTATAATGTAGATGGGTTATTATTGGGGTTAGAAACGGTTCTTAGTCACAGGCGCAATCTTTGCGTATGTGTTTCAACCATTACGCCAACTTTGCGGTGGTAACAAGTGTTTAAGTGGTCAGTCCTAAAATCATGTGACGGACAGTTGAGGCCGAGCTAGGCAAAGCCCTCCATCAGTCGGGCTGATCGTACAAATCCGGGCATTCCTTGGGGATCGGACAGGCTTGGTAGGAGCTCGGAAATATATAGTATTGTAGACACAGCTCGGGAGTTCGGCACCCATTGTTCTTCAGATTGATTCGAAGGTCATTGAGGAGCTCATTGGTCATGATCAGTCCTGATTCTACCTTTCAACCTTGGATCGGGAAATGCGTGTTCGCGAGTTTGAGCTGACCTCATAAGCAGTTGGACCGTTTTCACCTATAACATATGCATTGTATATTTACCCATTCAATCCGTTTTGTCAGCTCATTTTATGGCATGAGCCCAACAATGAAGCGGATACAAATATAAGGTGGATCATACCACAGGAAATAATGGTGATTGAATGCCCACTATTAAACTCTCCTAGGCCCGTTATAATATTTATTTGCCATTCAACCTATTGATGAGGTCACACAAACCGCACTGTACTTCATGTCGTGTGGTCACGTGAGATCTGTATCTACTTCATTTTTGGACTCTCATGCCATTAAATGAGCTCCCAAAAATGGGAGGACTGCATAGACATACAACGCATGTATTTAGGTGGGCCCACCGTCAGGGTATCACCCACTTAACTGGTTCCGTTCTGGAAACGGATTGGCTATTCCCCTGTCACTAGCTCGGTGGCTGGTGGTCGGTGGTCTGTGGGCCCCACCATGATGTAAGTGTTTCATCCATGCTGTTCATCCATTTTTTCAGATCATTTTTGGGCTTGATCCAAAAAATGAGAGGGAAATAAATATCAAGTGGACCACACCACAGGAAAACAATAGTGATTGGATATCCACCATTAAAATCCTCCTAGGGCCCACTGTACTGCTTATTTGACATACAATATGTTGATTAGGTAATACAGACCTAGATGAAGGTAAAAAAAACAAATATCATCTTGATCCAAAACTTTTATAGCCCCCAAAAAGTTTTTAATGGTAAATGTTCATTCAACACTGTTTCCTATAATGTGGTCCACTTGAGATTAGGATATACCGAATTTTTGGTCTCATACCCTAAAATAATATAGGAAAATAGATGGACGGCATGGATGGAACACATACATCATGGTGGGGCCCACAGAGCACCGATCACCAGCCATTGGCTGTGCCACCATCAGGGTACCAACCACGTCGCTGGTTCCGGCTGAGATCGCGGCCTTTTTCAACAACGACCAGCACTGACGTCGGTACCGTAGAGGTCACTACCGAATCCGACTCCTCAATGTCATACATGTGAAAGCAATTGGACTTATGTGACCGTCCAGTCATTGGGAACTTTAATGGTTCAATCTGGACAGCTGCATAACCCTGCTTCTGCAAATCAATTTCATAACGGCTACGACTTTCTGCTCCTTTTCATACTGGGATATGGACCGTCCACGAGATGGCCCACCAGAAATAACAGATTAGATCACCATTGCGAGAAGGCTGGTGGTGCATAGAAGTTTTATACACCGCCAGCGTACGAGCCTTCCTCAACTGAGGAACTACCGGACGTGGATTTCCAGCGAAAGCCTTTCCCACCGCCATGTTTATAGAAAATCTAACCCGTTCATCCGTTCTGCGAGATCATTTTAGGAAAAGAAATAAAAAATTAGATGGATCCAAAATTCAAATGGGCCACACGAGAGTAAAAATTGGGGAAAGAAATGCCTACCGTTGAAACCTTCGAGGGCTCCACCTTGATGTTTATTTACCATCCAAACCGTTTATAATGTCATTACCACTGGGAAGAAGTGAAAATATAAGAAAATTATTCTGAAACAAAGCTTTCATGGCCATAAGATTGTTTCAACGGTTCTCACTTAATACCGACTGTTTCCTCTCGTGTGGCCCACTTACGTTTTGGATCCACCTCATTTTTAGTATAACAATGTAAAATGAGTTCAAAAAACGGATAAACGGAGTAGATTTCACACAAACATGTCGATGGACCCCACCCAGCATCCTTGCGCAGAACTTCCTGCCAAAGGCTTTGGCAGGAAATCCGCGTCCGGAAATACCCGACTCAATGCCTTATCGTGAATATTCACCAGCGCACATCGTTGTGGGGCCCACTGTATAGATGGACGATAGAACCATTAATCATTTTAACCCCCCCATTGTGGATGGCGCATGATCCACCAACCATTCTAAAAGATTATCCAAGCCGTTTATTTTATGGAATCGAACAAGAGCCGTCCTTTTTTTCTTTTTTTTTTTTTCCTTTTTCAATCATCTACATTTAACTACGCCAGGATAATCTTATCACCAAAAGCAACAAAATAGACGGATGCGATCACACGACCACCTCTAGGAAGATAATCCCATGGGTATAAATGTAATTTCATACAATTCCATCAAACCTGTGGTTATTTTGTAATTATCAAACTGTCCAAAGTCCGTAATCGAGCACTACTTGAAAAACACACACACGTCTGTTTCTGACTATTGAAACTCGGAACACTCACTATCTAATCTCAACCATCCATTTGTGGGACATCAGTTGGACGGTTAAGATTAAGATTGATCGATCCAGGGTCTTATCCAGTCGCAAACTTTCCACAATTCGGACGGTCTGGATTTAAGGAGAATGGCTTACCATCATTATAAAAATGGTGGTGAACAAGCACAAGGTTCTTCTCCCACACCCTATCATATATCATACATATTCAAACAAACCAACGGCCCAGATTCCATCAGAACCCTCGACCCTCAAAATAAACGGCCTCAGACGACTCAGCGGCATTCCCTTCCTTCGAAGCGAGGCTGTTGACAAGCGCCAGCGCGTTGCTCGTCACCTCCTTGGCGCTCGCCACGCGAGCGCTGACGTCAGATTTCATGGGGCCGGGCGAGACCGCCTGGAATCCGTCCGTACACGTGTCCTCGTTGGTGAGCGCGGCGCTCATCCACGTCTCCACGTTGCCCATCTGCCAGCGGAAGGTTTCGCCCGTCTTGAGCTGGCGCAGCTCGTCGAGCGAGCTGCGCATGAGGTCGATCGCGTCGCCGAACGTCGACTTGCAGTCGCGCAGCGCGGCGAGGGCGCGGGCGTCGGCTGGCGGATCGCCGGCGGCTGCGGCGCGCTGGAGAGAAGCGACGTAGGAGGCAGTGCGGCGCGCCCTGCGGAGGCTGACGGAGACGGCGACGAGCGCGAGCTGGCTCGGGCTCTGCTGGATGGCGTTGGCGTAGCGTGACAGAGAGGCGTAGCAGCGTTCCGGGTACAGCGTGGCGCTGCAGCTCGTACGGATGAAATCTGTGGCGTTGGTGCTCGTGTTCGTGCTGGTATTGGCTTGGTCTTGAAAATAGACGGCTGAGAATGCTTGGGACAGACCTGCGAAGAAAAGAAGGGCGGAGAAGAGAGCGAGGAGTTGGTATTTTGCCATTTTGTATTGGATTCGAGAGAGAGAGAGAGAGAGAGAGAGTTTTCGGATGCGAGGAAGGTGGGAATGGAACGGAAGGGCTTTTGTAGGCATCCATTAGAGTGAAATTACGGGAATGATACTTTGAAGATTTATGAATTACGAGAATGCCATTTGATGTGACGTACTGACGTGGCGTGTGACCGTTTTTTCGGAAGGAGGGGAAATGGAGATCCGGTTCTTGGTTGGAAATATTTGTATTCTGAGGGACTACGATCAACAATACTCATGACATCCGATCCCAAACCAGGGGAGATCCTTGGATGGATGGCTGGGATTTAATATTCAGCAGATTAAATGTATCTAAGGAACTTGCGTCCATTTGGACTGAGGTGCACGTGTGCCTCTGGTAGAGTGCTAGTTTTGCATGTGCATGGGATGGAATTGGCTGTAACCCACGTTGTGTAGACCTAATAAAAAAGTGCCAGGTATCTATTCTAGAGGTGGGATTTATAGTGAAAAATTTATAAATTTATATTTTTATCTTTTAGACTTGGTCTAAGTATTTTGAGCTCTTATTTACATACATAAATATTTTTTCATTGAATTATATTATTAGATGTTTGAAAATATATATATGAATATAATTATTTGATAATGTTGGTATAATGAGATGTTTGACCTACTTTTCACACAATGTTGACAATTGTATAAGTATACATGATAAAAGTAATATATATTGAAATACAAATAAATATGTGTTAATTCATAATCGGGAAAATAAATAAAGTGAGAACATTCATATTGAATATGTTGATGCAAAAATCTTATCACCCTCTGCTAAGCCTTAAATGCTCGAAGCCCTGCTCCTGCACAAATGAACAGACAAAGGAGACCCTGGCTCAAGCAGGGGACCCTTCGATGCCTAAGTTAGGCCAAGGATCTACGTCTAAGTAGAGTAGAGTATAGGTGAGGGTGTGAGAGATTGTGTACCTATTCCTATAGAAATGATTGGTATTTATACCTTAGGGTCGACTTGAACGTGTCCGATAATCTCGGCACGGTCATCGCCATTATGCAAGAACTGCGCGCGTGCAGTCGTCGGCCGTTACACAAAGATCGTGCGTTGGGCATTACTCCAGTCGTGCGTTATGGAGTCGCTCATTAATGCTGTCGTTGCCCAAGCTCCCATCCGAGCCAACCTTATGGCTCGACCCATACCTGAAGGCCCGAGCCCATGAACGAGTTTGTTGGATTGCCAAGTAGAAGGACTCGGCTTGGGGGAACACTGGATGAGCGGGTGGTGCTGCATTTCAAGTCGAGATAATCGGGTCAGAGTCATAAGAACCCTTGGATCGGACACTCACCTCGGGTCGGAGGCTTACTAGTCCGAGGCCTTGCCTTTGGTGCCGAAATTGATCTCGATGTACCTCGGTTTGGATTTACCTCGGATCGGACACTCACCTCAGTTCGGACTCAGAGAGTAATGAACTCGAGAAGATGAACCGAGGTTTGGGAAGGTGAGAAGTAGCCCTTGCGTCGATTGGCTTCCGCAAGGAGTTGTCGTGATGAGCATTGAGCCCCGTGCTTTGTACGAAGGTAGTCCTTTCGCCTACCCGAAGTGACAAATGTCATTCACGTGGCTACTGATGCAGTGACGGTTCGGTTGAGCGGATCAAATGATGCCACATGGGACCTTGCAGATGAAGAGACATTCAGGCATTAAATGCTGACAGCACATGGGTCGAAGATGTGCGGAGAGGTAGCTAGCGCAATGAATGTTGGAAGCGTACGGGTCTGTTATCATTGCGCTGGGCCTACTACAGGCTGCCACGTATGCTATGAGGCTTGGATTCGAGCCACTTTGTCTTCGAGCGTCATCATTACTCGCTAGTGGCCTGTGTTATAAAAACCCTGAGGCTCATTTCATTTTCACTTTTTAGCATTAGAGCTCTTTAACTTTCTTCTCCTCTACGATCACCTATCCGAGACTTCCTACTGCCAAAAGAGGATTTTGCTAATTAGAAAGAGGGATTCCTTGGTCGAAAGAGGGGTTTAAGTGAATGGAAAGGGGTTTCAGCAGTCGAAAACACTCGTCAGAAAGGGAAATCTCTGCTGGAGTAAATGCCTCGCCCGCTGTGAGTCTTCCACCATTTAGCTTTTTCCTTCACAATGTCGAGTAATTCGGACGAAGTCCGCGAGATCCAAAACGGGTCGGAGCCTGAGAGCACAGACTTCGAGCACCGGAGCTCGGAGGGTACTCTTAAGGCTGTTCCACTCTATCCCTTGCCCAAAAAGAGTACTGGAGCGAAATCCAAGCGCTAAGCCAAGGGGGCGAAGAGGATCTTCCGAGACCCTACTAGGAGATCGTTGCCGAGGCCGATTTGAGGCGAGTCCCTGGGGGCTCCACCCTGATTGAGTCTCAGATGGCTTGGATCCGTGTCGAGTACCAGATCCCGGACTTGGTAAACATAAGAGCCCCTGCTACCCTAGATGGACCCGGAGCCCCCTTTGACAGGAAAGTAGCAATCTTCATCTGCGCCCTTCAAGGCGGACTTCAGTTTTCGCTTCATCCCTTTGTGCGTGAGTTGCTGGCGCGATTGAAGTTAGCCTCGGGTTAGCTCGTCCCGAATGCGTGGCGCATCCTGGTGTCGTCGTACATCATCTAGCAACAGGCGAAGAACTAGGAGCTTTCGTTGGACGAGTTCCTAGCAATGTATCAGGCAAAACATGACAAGGCCAAGACATACTGGTACTATTTCTCGGCCAGGGCTTAATACACCCCGGGCCTCGTTGCTAAACTTCCTTCTTCGAATAAAGACTGGAAGGGAAAATGGTTTTGTGTCTTAGGGGAGTGGGAGGCTCCGAAGTCCGAGCTCGGACACTTCCAAGTCCGAGTACCTAAAAGTTCGGCCTCCCAAGTAGACTCACCGAGTACTCGTAAACTCTCTTGCCTTACTTCTTGTTCCTTATTCTAACATTTGCTTTTACTTGTAAAATATTTGAATGGTTCGCTAAAACTGTCTTCCCACCTCCGAACCCAGATAGCACGGGCTCGTCTGCTCAGCGAGGAGGGCCACACCTAGCATTACAAATCAACTCGGACAATCTCGTTTTGTCCGATTTTTACAGAGTTAGACCTCTCCCCATCACTTTGGGTAAGCTTTGTAACTTATTATGCAATCAAGTTTTTTGAGTAGAGGTCTGACTTGTCTTGTTGATCAGGCATGGCTGAGGCAGCAGGGTCAAAGAGGAAAAGGGGGACTATAATGCGTGCCTCTGGTGCACGTCCCTCCTTTGATGCAATTTTGGCCTCAGCACTAAAGGCTCGGATTAAGATAACGGCTCAGAAGAAGAAGATTCCAACACCTGAGTTCGTTGCGGCCGAGCCATCTGTGGCTGAGGTGCCTGCAACACAATCGCCATCACCATCATTAGCACTAGCCCCGACTTCCCGAGCTAACTTGTCACTGCCTCCCGGGATTCAGAGGGAGGTTGTGGGGGAGACTGCCGCAACAGACTTTTCTCATAACTCGGTTGCCGATGCCGAGAATCCCAACCTCGTGTTCATCGCCGCGGAGCTTATGGGTGATAAGGCTGATGTATTGATCGGTCCTTCAACACCCGAGGCCGAGGATCAGGCCTCCCTGGTTAGCGGTGCTGGACGTGCTGTCGACCCAGTCCCCTTTGAGGGACAAGAGCTCGCGCTTGGCTACCATATGTCGTTATTGAACTATTGGATTGCCAAGCACATGACAGAGACATCCATCACCCACTCTCTGACTCGTCCTATTGGGTCAGTGATAAACGACTTCATGTCGTGTTGCTACACGGTAAACTCAGCCCCATTCTTGTCTTTTGCTTGCCAATTTTTTATTACCAGTCGGTTTAATCCTCTACTCCTCTAGGTGCTTCTGATGCTCATCCTCGCCCAGGAGAGGCTGAGGGCAATGGCTCAACTGGAAGGGGAGAAGGCCGAGTTGGAAGGGCGGTTGAAGGCCTCGGCTGAGGAGGCGGAGCAACTAAAGGTCCAGCTGGGAGAAGTCGAAAGGTTGAAGGCTCAGCTGGGAGAATGCCACTTGAAGTAGATGGGGCTTCAGGGGGAGATCAACGAGCTACAGGCTCGTGCTGATTCCACCGAGGCTAACCTTGTCGATTCAAGGGCGGACAATGCTCGATTGGCTACCGAGCTTGAGGCCGTCAAGCGCAAGAATGCTGAAGGTCTCCCCAAGCAACATTCCGAGCTCGAGGCTACGACTTCTGCTCAGGCCATCAAAGCCGTGAAAGAGTTCAAATCTTCCAAGGAGCGAGCTGATGAGCTGGAGAAAATTTATAACTTCACCTACAATGCCAGCTACAAGGCGTGTTTAGGCGAAGTCCAAGGCATTTATCCCGAGTTGGATCTCAATGCCTTGGCAACGGAGGAAGCAGAATCTCTAGAAGCAGAGGCGAACCCCCCAGCGACATCCGATGCTGAGAAGGCCTCTGAAGTCGAGCCCCCAGTGGATCCGACCTCGAGCTGACCTCTCTTATTTTTTGTACTGGACATTTTTGTAACTCGAGATTTTCTAAATGCTAATGAAAATGCCTTCTGCCTTAATACATGGATGTTTGCTTTTCATGTAGTTTGTAGTTGAGTCTATTGAGTGGCGAACCGATATTGAGGGGTCACATTCCTGCACTTGAGAAATGACCCCTGCCTGTTTGGTAGAGTAGATCACTATCGAACAACGAGCCGATCCCTTCTTTAAGGGATCAGTTCGCCGAAGGCTTCATCTCTCTGCACATGAGAGATGACCCTTCACAGTATATAGTAGAGCATTGTTGGATGACGAGCTGACCCCTTCTTTAAGGGATTGGTTCGTCGAAGGAGTTCATCTCTGCACATGAGAGAAGACCCTTCACATAGTAGACTAAGTAGACCAAATAGAAGAGAAATGACGCTTTTATTATGAGCCATAAATAGCTTGTAAATCTGAGTCGCACATAATGGATTCGAGTGGTACATAGCTTTCCCCGTTCAAGGGTAGTAGATTTTCAAGTGTTTGGCATTCCAAGGGTGAGGCAACGCTTATCCTTCCAAGTCTTCTAGATGGTAGGATCCTGGTTTAGTTGAGCTGACCACCCGATAGGGTCCTCCCAGTTCAGACCGAGGGAACCTACTCCGGGCTCTGCAGTATTTTGGAAGACACATCAAAGAACCAGGTCTCCTGGCTAAAACCGCTTTGTCTTGATTCGGGAATTGTAGAACCTAGCTACTTGTTGATGCTGAGCTGCGACTCGGAGCTTGACGATGTCCCATAATTCTTCTAGTAGGTCTAGGCTCGTCGCGATCTGGTCGGCATTCTGCTCTTCTTGATAACTTCTTACTCGAGTAGTGGGGAGCCCTATCTCAACTAAGATTATCTCCTCCGAGCCGTAGGATAATGAGAAGGGAGTTTCCCCCGTGGACGACTGAGGTATGGTCCTGTAAGCCAAGAGCACAAATGAAAGCTCGTCGGCCCAGTTGCCCTTAGCCTTTTCCAGCTTTGTCTTGAGGTGGTACTTGATCACCTTGTTCACAGCTTCTACTTGCCCATTGGACTGCAGGTGATGAGGTGAAGAGTAAACATTGGTAATGTCAAGCCCTCGACATATACCACGGAACCTGTCGTTGTCGAACTGCTTCCCATTATCGGACACGATGGTGCGCGAGATCTCATGTTACCTTCTGCTCGGTAATCTTAGCGACTGGCTCGGCCTCAGCCCACTTTGTGAAGTAATCGATGGCCACAATTGTGAACTTGGTCTGCCCCTTTATAGGGGTAGGGTGCGATGATGTTGATCCCCCATTGCACGAACGACCATAGTCCACTCATAGGGGTCAGCTCTTTTGCGGGTTGCCTCAGCATAGCAGCAAATCTCTAACACTTGTTACACCTCTGAACAAAGTTCTTGGAATCCTCTAGATTGTCGGCCAAAAATACCCTTGACGGAATATCTTTTGAGCCAAGGCTCGACCTCCGGAATGGTTTCTACAAATCCCTTCATGGATTTCCTGGATCACGTAATCTGCTTCGTTAGGTTGGAGGCACCTGAGGTATGGTCGGGAATACCCTTTCTTATAGAGGGTGTCTTCTAACACTACCAGAAAAAGGGACAAAGGCTACGGATAAAATCCGTAGCCTTAGACCTATGGCTACAGTTCTAGTCCGTAGCACGACTGTAGCTGTAGGTGCCGTAACAATAGGTCTAGAACCTATAGCTAGGAATTTAATCCGTAGCTATAGGTTACAACAGCTACGGATATAATCCGTAGCAATTATATATGGAGCGATAAATATAAACAGCTACGGATATTATTTGTAGCTAAAAGTCCGTAGCAATATGCCAAATTTAATAATGGCTACAGCTGTCGGATTACCAGCTACGGTCAATATTCACAGCTATTTTATACATTAAAAAATATATATAATCATTTGTTCATTCAATTACCACCTGCATAATCATTCATTCATTCCATTACAATCAATTACAATCATTCATTTATTCAATTACAATCAATTACAATGCTTCATTCAATCAATTATAATTACAATCCTTCATTCAATCAATTACAATTACAATCACAATAATGCTAAAAATACAAATCTTTGGCTTCATATATTAGAGAAATTTGCACGATTTCACCCTGAAATTTCAATGATAAAGAATTGAAAGAGAAGATATATTTTGACAGTATGATATTTTTTTCACAAGTAAATGGGCCTTTTTCAGCCATCACCCACCGAAGAATCAAAAATCGATTGTTGTCCAAGTCCACTCCTTTTCCTTTCAATTTCTTAGTGATCTCTGTAAAATTACTTCCACGGTCATTTATGTAGTACTTTAAAGAGTTGTCTCGAAATGCAACTCTAATAATGACAAAAGTCGCTTCTTGCAACAGCTTCGTATATTACATCATCCTACAAATAGTCATGACATTCATAAAATCAGAATGACCATTGGGGGAAAGAAAAACAAAGTGAAAGAAGTGCATCATGTATAACCATTTTTTTCTTAATGAATTAATAAAAACTCAAAGAGGAATGAAATTGACACAAAAGGAATGGTCTCATCATATGGTTTGTAGGGCCAAAATAAATGTCTAGACGATTTCCACAAGGAGGACCATCGGTAGCCAAAAGTACCGACTTCCCAAGGAATGATCTCACCATATGGTTTAGGTTATAAGTTTATGTTAATGTTGTAGGTTATAGGTTTAGGTTATAAGTTTAGGTTTAAGTTTTAGGATTTAAGAATACATTTACGTTTTAGGTTTAGGTTTAGGTTTTACCTTTAGGTTAAGGTTAAGGTTACAGGTTTAGGTTTAGGTTTAGGTTATAAGTGTAGGTTATAGGTTTAGGTTTAGGTTAGGTTCTATGTTAAGGTTTAGGGAATTGAGTTTAGGTTATAGGTTAAGGTTTAGGTTTAGGTTATAGGTTTAGGTTTAGGTTATAGTGTTGGGATTTGAGAATAGGTTTAGGTTATAAGTATAGGTTTATGTTAATGTTGTAGGTTATAGGTTTAGGTTATAAGTTTATGTTAATGTTGTAGGTTATAGGTTTAGGTTTAGGGATTTGAGAATACATTTAAGTTTTAGGTTTTAGGTTTAGGTTTAGGTTATAGGTTTAGGGAATTGAGAATAGGTTAAGGTTTAGGTTTAGGAAATCGGGTTCGGGTTCGGGATTAGGTTTAGGTTTGGGTTTTAAAGTTTAGGTTTAGGTTTAGGTTAGGGAGTTGAGATTAGGATTAGGTGTAGGTTTAGGTTTAGGGATTTGAGAATACATTTCGTTTTTAGGTTTAGGTTTAGGTTTAGGATTAAGGATTTGAGAATACATTTAGATTTTAGGTTTAGGTTCAGCTTTTAGGTTAAGGTTATAGGTTTAGGGTGTGGTTTAGGTTAAGGTTATAGGTTTAGGTTAGGTTTAGGTTTAGGTTTAGGTTTAGGTTTAGGTTATAGGTTATAGGTTATAGGTTTAGGTTTAGGTTATAGGTTATAGGTTATAGCTTTAGGGAATTGAGAATAGGTTTAGGGTGTGGTTTAGGTTAAGGGTGTGGTCCCTTCAGATATAGATATAAACACGACTTGCTCCAATTGGCCAAGCTCCTCCAATGTTGTCCATAGGAAATTGACAGTTTCATCATGGACATAACAGCGGTTCCCACCTTCCAGGGACCCCTGCTCATTCGGATAGCTCCGACGCACATCCGGGTCTGCTCCATCAATTTCAAGTAAATATAGATATAAACACGACTTATTCAAATGGCCAGGCCACTCTAATATTGTCCATAGAAAATGGACAGCTTCATCATGGTCATAACAGCGGTTCCCACCTTCCAGATACCCCCGTTCAACATCCGGATAGCTCCGACGCACATCCGGGTCTGCTCCATCAATTTTTACGGAATTATGCATGTGCTGCTCATGAGCATGCCTAATATTGTCAATGCATGGGATTCAGCACAAATACCTTTTCATGATTCGAAGAAGGGAACTCGAGGGTTTTCCTTACCTTCCATTGTATGCTTTTAAGGTGCAGATGGCCCCTGAAACATACATACATCCTGGGAATCACTTCTCAAAACCGCAGACTGTTTTGTTTTCAAACTCGTTCATCTCACTTGAAAACCTGTCACATAATGAATAACTATAACCACAATGATAACTATTATGAATGCACTATAATGAACAAATTATTATTATTATAGATAACTGTAATTACAACATAGATATCATGCACACGATATTACATAATGTATTGTTTGATGAACTACACATGTGCATTCTTGACAAGAGACGTACCAGATGCTTGAATCTGAAATATGCAGCTCCAATTCTCCCACATGCAACATCCACCTAAAAGAATGCACATAATCGTCATGCTTGAGTAATCAATATAGGAATGTACAGGTAAAACCATAAAACCAGAGATACTGCATTTTCAGGATCTCCTCCATAGTCAACGATCTCATTCTAAAGCCCTTCTCCCTCCTCCTATTCATTACAGCCAGATCTCGATTAACCAAGGGGTCCATTTTCAACCTGCACCTTACCAAAAATTAAAGTTAGAAATTAGCCTCATGCACTATCTTCCTCAAAAGTTGGAAATGAAGGAAGTGTTATCAGATGATTGAACCTATACAGATATTATCTACCAAATACAATGTATTAAGGAGTTTGCAATCATTGTATTTTTACAACAAATTAATAATGTTGCTAACATTTTGCTCTACCCAATGTGGTTTCTGTGAAACCACTACAATGAGATATTTCATAAAAAGCCTCAAAAGAAAGATACTTTCAGGTTTAAGATGTTTTTGTAAACATGGTATAAATGGCTCTTAATAGAGAAAATATATATTGGTTGTGTCGACAAAGGAAAACTAGTTTTCAAATTATGTTAACACAAATCAACAATGACGGAGGGTAAAATGAAACATTCCAAACCTCAATTTAGACAAGTTGCCTTACATTAAGTATACAACAATCCATGCATGCAACAAAACATACAAAAAGCATTGGAAACTAATCCTTAAACACAAACCCATTGAATTACAAATTCAGCCAACTCCCTGTTGTTGTTGTTGTTAATAAAGTTTTGAAAAAAGAAAGTCTAGTATATAAAGAGAAAACATAATCTAAGTGATAATTAATATTTTAATTCATAGCAGAGTACGGAAACATCAATAGATTTCATTACATAGTGTGCTATATATTACTATGGCAATGCGGATAATGCAGTTGAATCAGCAAAAACTAATAAAGATATTTCTTACCGATCATTCCTAATAGGTAAAGGATCCTTGAATAAAAACTGACAAAAACCGTTAGTTATAGAAGTAATTCCTAATACCAAATTGAAGAATAAATCAAGTATTGTATTGTTAAACAGATTGATACATTTTATTTTCAAAGAACTATCAATGCAAGAAATCTCTACTTGAACACAATGCCCAAACCTTTCAAAGTCTTATGCAACTTTCATCAACCTTCCCGCAGTTTGCATGCGAAATTGCAAATACCTGGTTAGAAACACACGAAAAAACCACATTCAATTGAGGAAAGAACAAAGCTTTAATGGCTAAGATCTTCCAATTGGGAGATTTTGAGGGAATGGCCCATCCATGATGGGGCTGTCAAATCATTGGCTTGGACAGACGAACCATGAGCCCCACATCTACAAACTAAGCTCCAAAGATGGAAGTTCCCTGTTTGGAATGAATAGGGAATTTAGCCTCAAAAAAAAAAAAAAAGTGAAAATACAAGTGGGTCATAAGATGAACTTCTAAAGATTCATTTTACCTGTTTGTTGGCCAAAGATTGCAAATGCCCAGCCCACTAGATTGCGTAGGTTGACAAAGTTGATTCCATTTCACCGATTTACTGGATCTAGCATTTTAATCACCCCATGTGAAGTTTCTATAATAACGTCTACCATGTCCAAGAGGCCTTTAGGGAACAGAGATAAATAATTAATAAGGTCATTTTAACAAACACAATGAGACATTCTGGAAGTGTCTGAGAATGCCAAGTAACGATGTTATTATTAGAAACTTCATATGGGCATTATTACTTTGCAAAATAAGTCCATTCAATTCAGGGCATTATTACTTCTTTTTTTCTTTTTTCTTTTTTTTTTTTGCAACTTCAATTTGTTCAATTCATGAATCCAACTCATCTAGTCCACAGTTACATGTTTCTTGTTTGAATCTTCCAAGCCTAACTACATCCCACCAAATGTGCTTATGTGCATGAATTGGAAACAGTCATAATTTCTTGTTAGTTAGGACTTAGCAGCTCTAAACCACCAAGCAAATTCTGACAAATACAAGAGCGTGGAATTCATTTCAGTTTGCTCAGTTTGCTCGTTTGTTGCAAATGGGGTAAGCTAGTTGAGATTTTTTTATTCCAAAGATTGGTAAGCCAGTCGAGTATGGAAAGACCATGTTTAAGAAAGACTGAAATAACATAAATCACACACACCAGGCTGCATTTGGATGCTCAATTGAATTGAAATCATTCAATTCAATAAAATTGAAATGACTGTCATTGGAATAACCCCTTTCCATCCACAATGAAGATCCAACCTTCAAATAGCAATTCAGATTATTTCAAGCCGAACTCAAACCACATGGAATTGCATTTAAGGGCCGGCCATCACAATGTATTGAAACAATCTACCTCCATTTTTGTCCTTTCCTCTATGTTTAACTGAATTTTCACAACCAACTGCAACTAAGCATCCAAATGCACCCTCAAAATCCAAGAGAAGGATAAATAAGATCCAAATCAATGGCAAGACTGCATTTTACACCTGTAAATAGTTTGAATGCAGTCGGGACGCTCCTTCTCTGGGTAATCCAGAAGACATCTGCTTTCTTTGACATATACAGCCCTGGATCGATGATAATAGGCTTCGCCCTTTGAAATCTACAGGACCAAAAAAATGAAATCCAATTTCAATGCCCAACAAATTCAAAAGAAAGAAATAAATAAATAACAATAATAATAATAAGATTTGCATACTCCTTCCATCCGATGTCTTTCGTGTGATCAATGAAATTAAGATCCCGCGGTATAGGCGAGAACATATACAACAAATCTAATTCAAAACAAGACACCCATGAAATCAAAATTCAAAATTCAAGATGACAAAGGAACAACTCAAGCCCCGTATCTAACCATCCTGCGTCTCG
Organism: Magnolia changhungtana; assembly: GCA_030180095.1. Classification (NCBI taxonomy): domain Eukaryota; kingdom Viridiplantae; phylum Streptophyta; class Magnoliopsida; order Magnoliales; family Magnoliaceae; genus Magnolia; species Magnolia changhungtana. The sequence continues at coordinate 8,678,709 of JASAUF010000674.1, read as the reverse complement.
AGGTTCACCCTCATGATCATCCTGACATTCCCAACCTCGACAAAGATCGGGTGGCCCATGACTTGCTGCCTGTGAATATCAACACCCTTGTTGATATGTGTAGCCTTGACATACTGTATAAATCAAATTATGCATGTCAGGATTAGTATCTTGGCCTGTAGATATGAATGCATGAGAATAGATTTTCAAAAATTTTAATCCAAGAAAAGTGGGGCCAACCTGATAAAGTGTTAAGGCCTACCCAAAGTTGAACCCCAACAGTACAGTGCTGGGCCAAACAAGAAAATTCCATTTCTTTCAATCAAGCATCATATAGCAGATCTGAATTCTAAGAAAGTTGCTTTAATGGAAATCCAAGATCTTTGGGTAGGATGCGAAAGGTTCAGTTACCTTGAAGCATTTAAACCACCAAGTGCAACTGTTCCCAAAATCAAAAGAAAGGTTTATTAATCATCCAATTTTTGCAGGCAGTTCTCCTTTTTAGTCATGTACAAAAAGACAAAAGGGATTCATAAAACTTGGGGAAAAAATGAAACATTTGAAGCTTAAAAGTGGAGACTTAGAATGCATGTGCCTTCCACACCAAAACACAACAGTTATCTCATTGGGTAGCACAAATGGCCCATTGTTGTTATTAGATCTGTTTTACAAGTTCAAACATCTATTAGTAAGACATTAAATAAATAAATAATTAAGAACTCGAGAAGAACATCTAGCAAAGATATTGAATCCCACATATGCAAGCATCGACCAACTTCTGCAAAACAAAACAGGGATCAATAGAAGTCAACATACATACTTAATTTGTGGCTGCCTCTTTTAAGTGTCTGATAGTTCAAAATTAAACTTTGCCATGCAATTGGGGTAGAAATAATCAATGATCTCCATATTCTGGGATAAGAAAACCTCAGTCGGTAAACATCACATATTATAATGAACATGTCATGTCATGCTATACTTCTTCCTGTCTAACAAATATAAGCATAAGTAAAAGAGGCAATAGAATCTATAGAAGATGAAAGAGAGCCCTGCATGCATGTTGAAAGAATAGGAAACCTAAGCCATATCTGTATGTCTCCATATATATGCAATCAACGACAATTACAAACAGGGAGCAAATAAATGCCACAAAGCAGCCACTCCTCCAGCCCCATTCCAACTATACTTGAGACCAAAATCGCTCTCTCGAATCTGGAAGGTGAAATCCCTAATTCTAAAAATTTTTAGATTCTCAAAATCCTAAAATCCCCAAATTCCCAATTTGTAAAATCAGAAAAACCCAAATTCAGGGTCCACATTCAAATCTGTAAGCCATAAAATCCCCAAATCCCTAAATGAGGGTCCACATTCGAATTGGAAATCCACAAATTACTAAATCCCAAAATTCATAAATCAACATTGAGATTGAGAGAGATTGAGAGAGAGAGAGAAATACCTCGCGTTCGTGAATCTAATTCAACCGAGCTTCAGAGAGAGAGAAGAGGAGGTCGTGATTGAGAGAGGAATGAAGGTGGTGCGTAGATAGGGAGGGCCTTGGACCACTGCTCGGCCAAACGAGGATGGGCAGGGAGAGAGATGGGGAGTCGAGGATGGGGCTATTTTGTCGGGAGTCGAGATGGAGAGAGATTGAGAGAGATGGGGAGTTGAGATGGAGAGAGATGGGGAGTTGAGACAGAGAGAGAGAGAGAGAGAGAGAGAGAGAGAGAGAGAGAGAGAGAGAGAGAGAGAGAGAGAGAGGAGCGAGAGGGCTATGTTTGTGGGCGCTGGAATGAAAGGTGGGCATGAGAATGAAATTAGGTTTTTTCGTGCGCGCGGACGCCCACTTGAGACAGATGGTGATGTGTTAGGGGCTACATGTGGCCCACTATAATATATGTCATTTATCTGTGCCATTCATTAAATTGCAATAATTTTTTAGGGCTTTATCCCAAAAAATTTGGCAAATAGAAGGCTCACATGGACCACACCAGAAATCAATGAAAGGCACCTAATCTCCATTGTTTCCCATGGTGTGGTCCACTTGAGCTTTCAATTTACCTACCTTTTGGGAATAATGCATTAAAATGAATGTCAAAATGGATGGACGACTTAGATTAAATACAAAAATTGTGATGGGCCCCATAGAACTTCTAACGGATGTGACTTTGTCTGGTGGCTACGGTTATTTAGCTACAGATTAAATCCATAGTAATATAGCTATAGTTTATATCCGTAGCTAAAGCCTCCCATAATCCGTAGCCTTTGCCCATTTTTTTGGTAGTGTAAAATCACATACTGTGTTGCTCGGACCTTTAGACGTTGAGCCTCCAATTTATCTTGGGGAACTTCACCCATGGTGAGGTACTTGGTGATCGGATCCATCCAGCTCGGAGTTGTCTGTACTGGGTTGACCATCTCTTGGTCGGCTCGGTTAATGCTCGGATTATCCAGAAATTCTACAAGGACAATCCTCAGAATCTTTCCCTCAGTAGCTGAAGCCAGTTTTGCGAGAGCATCAACCCAAGAGTTTTCAACTCTCGGGATCTGGTTGATGACGCAGTCTCTAAACTTCCCCATTAGCTTCAGAGCTTCGGCGAAGTAAGATATCATCCTCACCTCTTTGGCCTTGTACTCCGTTGATATGTGGTTCACGACAAGCTGAGAGTCGCGACGCACATCGAGGAGCTGGACTCCCAGACTTGCGGCTAGTCTGAGTCTAGCCAGTAGAGCCTTGTACTCTGGTTCATTATTAGAGGCCTTGAAACCAAGCCTAATTGCGTTATGGATGGTGGTCGAGTCGGGTGCCACTAGGACGATCCCTGCCCCGGCTCGTTTCGAGTTGGACGATCCGTCCAAGAATAAGGTCCATTTATCTCCTCCTGATTCCATACTCGTGAGAATGGGAGATGGAGGAGCCATAGGAGTGGCCTCCAAGCTCGTGCCTCCAATCTCACTACTCGGCATGGTAAATTCAGTTATGAAGTCGGCCACAACTTGGCCCTTGATTGCAATCCTCAGACGATACTAAATGTCAAACTCCCTAAGTTCTATCGTCCACTTAGTAAGTTGCTCAGATACCTCTGACTTCTGGAGGACTTGTAGGAGAGAAGAATCCACGAGGACAACAATGGAGTGTGCTTGAAAGTACGGGTGCAACCTTTGAGTAGAAACAACTAGACTGAGGGCTAGCTTCTCCATGCTCGAGTATCTGGTCTCGGCCGGGACCATTGCCTTGTTTATATAGTAGACCAGACATTGTCTACCCTCTATTTCTCGAATGAGCGTTGAGCTTATGGCCGAGGCTGAGATTGCTAAGTATAGGTACAGGGGCTCGCCCTCTTCAAGCTTAGACAGCAGATGTGGCGATCCTAAGTACTGCTTTAGCTACTGAAAGGCCTGTTCACAGTCTGCTGTCCATTTTGCTTTCTTATAGCCCTTTAGCTACTGGAAGAACGGGAGGCATCTATTAGTGGCTCTAGATATGAATTGTCTGAGCGCGGTGACTCATCCGATGAGGCATTGAATTTCTTTCATAGTCTAAGGTGAGCTCATGTCGAGTAACACCTTAATCTTGTCGGGATTTGCCTCAATGCCCCTCTGGCTAACCTAAAACTCGAGGAGCTTGCCTGAGCAGACCTCGAAAGTGCATTTGACGGGATTCAATTTCATGCGGTACTCCTAGAGAATTGAGAATGTCTCTCCAAGGTCTGAGATGTGGTCGGATGCTTTGATACTCTTGACGAGCATGTCATTGACGTAGACTTCCATGGTCTGACCAATCTGTTGGGTGAACATCTGGTTCACCAGCCTCTAATATGTTGCCCCAGCATTCTTCAGGCCAAATGGCATGACCCGATAATAGTAGAGGCCTTTGTCTGTGACAAAGGTCATCTTTTGCCTGTCTGGGGGGTACATCGTGATCTGATTATACCCAGAGTATGCGTTCAAGAAGGTGAGTTGCTCATGACCAGCCGTGCTATCAACTAGTTGGTCGATCCGAGGTAACAGGAAGCTGTCTTTGGGGTAAGTCGTATTCAGATCCGAGTAATCTATGCAGACCCACCATTTGCCATTGGCCTTCTTCATGAGGACCACATTCGCGACCAATCTGGGTAGTGACTTTCTTTGATGAAGCTGACGCCGAGAAGCTTTGATACCACGTCAACTATGGCCGCATACCTCTCGGGCTCGAACGCCCTCCTCTTCTGCTTCACTGGTTTGTGTTCTAGGTCCACGTTCAACCTATGAACCATAATCTCTAGAGGGATGCCTGTCATGTCTTCATGTGACCATGCAAAGATGTCCTTGTGCTCTTGAATAAAAGTCAGCATCTGATCTCACTGCTCAGAATTCAATGATGACCCGATCTGAACTGTTCTGCTCGGATCCGCATCCTTGAACAGGACAGTCACCAACTCCTAGGTGGGGGATTCTTCTGCAGAGTCCCTAGGGTCGAGTATATTTATAGTGAGGGCATGCTTTGCCAAGGCCTTTCTTACTGTTACCAAGTAGCAGTTACGAGCCTGCTGTGCTCAGCCCCTAGGGTCGAGTATATTTATAGTGAGGGCCTGCTTTGCCAAGCCCTTTCTTACTGCCATCGAGTAGCACTTACGTGCCTCATGCTGGTCCCCTAGGACATATCTCACCCCTCCTTCAGCCTGGAACTTCATCATTAGATGGTAAGTGGATACAATTACCCTCATCGCATTAAGGGAAGGCCGACCCATTATGACATTGTGCACTGATGGCACATTCACCACCAGGAAATCCACCAGCAGAGTCACCTGATTCCATCCTTCTCCCACTGTAATTGGGAGGAAAATAATGCCCTCGGAGATCACCTTATCTCCTATAAATCCATGCAATGGGGTCTTCACGGGTCAAAGGCGCGACCTGTCTATCCCCATATTGTCACATGCTTTAAAGTAGATTATATCTGTCGAGCTCCCTGTGTCAACTAGGATGCGACAAACCTTGTGGTTGGTTATTGTCATGGCAACCACTAAGGCATCGTCGTGGGGGTGTTGAATGCCTCTCGCGTCGTCATCTGTGAACGTGAGGCTGCAAGGGCTTACTCAGAGTTCTTTCCTCGGCCTTTCGGCCAAGTGGACATAATTCTCAGGGTCGGTGTTCCTTGAGTGAGCCTTGCGAGCTCGGTTCGATTCTCCGCCACTGGATGGGCCATCATAGATCGTCCGAATCTCTGTCGCTTCTTCCTTGGCTAGGCGAGGCTGGTCATCTTTCCAAGCCTGTCTTTTGTCTTTCATATACTGTCTCAAATGACCCTTGTGGATGAGGGTCTCAATTTCATCTTTCAGGTTAACATAGTCATTGGTGTTGTCATCGTGGTCGCGATGAAAATGGAAGTACTTACGTTTGTCATGCTGATTGGCATCAATCTTCATGCAACTCGGCTAATTCAGTAGCCTCTGATCTCAGATGTCTAGTAGAATCTGTTCTTGGGATGTGTTAAGAGGAGTGTATGAGTTAAACTTCCTCTCAGGCTTCCGGCTCAGCCTCCTATCCCGAGAAGCACTGTCATTTGACCTCCTTTTGTCCGTACGCTGTGGTGCCTCATCTCTCCGCCTCTTGCCCTTAGACGAGGACTCGGAAGCTTGGTTACTCTTTTGCGAGCTGAAGAATTCTTGGTTACTCTTTTGCGAGCTGAAGAATTCCTCAGCATTAGTGTACTTCTGGGCTTGGCTGACGAGCTCGCTAAGAGTTGAAGGAGGGTTCTTCCCAATTGAGAAGAGGAATCTGCCCTACTTGAGCCCACTAATCATTGCAGACAATGCCATCTTGTCCGAGTAGTCGTCCACCTGTAGAGCTTCCTCGTTGAAGCAGGAGATGTAGTCTTTCAACGACTCTCCACTCTTCTGCTTGAAGGTCAGTAAATGAGTAACTGGCTTTCGAGTCTTCTTGTTGATGATGAACTGTGTTAGGAATAATCTGCTGAGCTCGGTGTGGCCTGAGCTATCGATACCAGTTCCTCGCGGCCCCAATAAGGGTTATGGAGAAAGCTCGGAACATCATTGCGTTCGAGGCAAATTGAATCTGCATCGAAGAACGGTAAGACTCCACGTGCTTGGTCGGGTCGCCTGACCTGGAATACTGAGCCATGGGGGACATCCTGAACCTCTGAGGCATTTTTGCACTCATCACATCGCTGGTGAAGGGAGGCTCGATTTCTTCCATCATCGCTTCAACTGCGGTTGAAGTGGGGGCTTGCTGGTTCCGTTGCAGAATTTTAATTTGATTTTGAAGCTCGTCCATCTGAGTCTCCCACGGGTTGCGGTTCTCGGCCATGGTTTCTTGCGGAATCTCGACCTCGGGAGTCTTGCCTTTTCTTCTCCTCTACAGTTCATGGTGGAGGTTAGTCAGGGTTAACACTGAGGTTATAGAGACATAGGCCAGCTCAATATGTCAAGTAGGATCCGGGACATGACTAGACTAGTTTTGGAATGCTTTGGCTCGTGAACTTATAGGGAACAACTCCTTTGCCACTAGGGACACCTCTTCTTGGTTAGGAGGTGCCTATTGTTGTTCCTTCATTCGGTTGATCTCGTCCCTCAACATTTGGACTTCGTTCTTAGGGGCCCGGTATTTACTACCTCGGCTTCGGGTGCGTTGAGATGACCCAGTTGGAGCCGACTCGGTATGCAGAAGTGAGGACGAGTGACGTTGCCCGCTCAACTCGGGCTCCGCGGCCACTACTGTGAGGGTCTTCTTCTTTCCTCTCGTCATCACTGTAAAGCTTTCTGGTCTTTTTTGTATCCAACTTTCCACAGACGGTGCCAAAAAATGTTGATATAAAAATCAGTATCACCCTCCGCTGAGCCTTCAATGCTCGGAGAGAACCTTAGTCTTGCACAAATGAACAGACAACAAGCAGGGTACCCTCTGATGCCTAAGTCAAGCTATGGATCTGGGTCTAAGTAGAGTAGAGTATAGGTGAGGGTGCGAGAGATTGCATACCTATTCCTGTAGAAATGACTAATATTTATACCTAAGGGTTGACTTGAACGTGTCCGATAATCTCGGCACAGTCATCGCCATTACGCAAGAACTGCGCGGGTGCAGTTGTCAGCTGTTACATAGAGATCGTGTACTGGCATTACTCCAGTTGTGCATTATGGAGTTGCTCATTAATGCTGTCATTGCCCAAGCTCCCCTCCGAGCCGACCTTATGGCTCGGACCATAGCTGAAGGACTAAACCAATGAACAAGTTTGTTAGATCACCAAGTAGAAGGACTCGGCTCGGGGGAACACTGGATGAGTGGGTGGCGCTGCATTCTGAGTCGAGATAATCGGGTCGGATTCATAACTTTGGAAGAACCCTCGGATTGGACACTCACCTCAGTTCGCAGGCTTACTAGTCTAAGGCCTTGCCCTTTGGTGCTGAAATTGATCTCGATGTACCTCGGTTTGGATTTACCCATAACAGAATATAACTATTAACAAGACATTGACACGTACATAAAAGAGAGCGAACATATAGTTAAAAAGCTTATTATTATTATCTTGCTTTCTTATTATATTTTAAGTTGTAACATACTACAAATTCTTAATTATACATAAATAAGCTTTAATTTTAAGAAAATAATATGTGACAAAATAGTCTATTTAAAATTGAAGTTAGAGTTATTAATGTAGATACATATACATAGAGAGACATGATGCATGGAAATGCATACAGAGCATATCTTTGTGTTGGGTTATCCTTTCACATTCACAGCATGGTAAAGTTGAAATAATTAACCTGTGTTGTTAAAGAATAAAGAGGTACAACGTACCAATTATGTACTAAAAAGTGTTATAGGTGCTAGATGACAAAGAGGGTTGAAGTACAAATCCATGTGCTAGAACATAGCCTACTAGGTCAGATGAAGATGGTGATCAATATATTGCACGATAGAGTTAGCCATCTTAATGGATGATGATGAATTTAACTAGTTTGGACATATATAGCATAATAAGTGGTCCAAATCAAATGGTGTGATGAAGGTAGAGTTAATCTCAAGATGTATGCGAGAACCTTCAATGTGGTGGATGCACACTACATGAAGGTAGTAATTATCTCATTAAAGAGTTTCATTAATGGTTAATGCATGTGGAGGAGTGATTGAGAGAATCCTGTAACATGTCTAATGCAAGTAGTCGTTTGTAGGATCTTAACTATTTTGGATGGTTGTACATGCTGCACTGACCATGACCCACCTATCCAATGGTTTTGATTATCCAATGGATGATTAGAAGATATGTTGATCATATGGTCCACTCAATGAGGGGTTCTAGAGTTACTGCCAGGGAGAGATAACATTGAGAATCTCCATGATGGATGAATATGGAAAAGGCCCATTTGATTAATGGTCATGATCGAAGGATCACGTTGCTAGACAGATCAAATGGTCGTGCAATTATGAACTAGGTAAAGTACTATGAAGAGGTCTGTTGTTGTGGAAATGGGTTCAAATGCAACAACCATGGAGGAGAGGAGAGTGCCATGACTTCGAGGTGAGTGCTACCATGGAGGTGGCCATGGACGCTAATGTAAGAGAGCAGTAAGCATAAAGATCACAGTCATGGTAACATCGACGTTGTTGTGAAGAGTTTTCACCATGAAAGAGCGCTGGCTCTGTTGTAGTGCAGTGATGAGCGCATGTTCGGCTAGAGGATATATGAGTGTGGATTCTGCAGGAGGGTAAAGTGCTATTGCTGGAGGTGAGAGGTGCATGAGCTTTACGTGGTTGGACAGAGTGTGGTGATGTAGTGTGAAATGCACCATCTGCACCATGGGATACTTCCCTAGTTGGTGCATATTGGTAAGTTGAGGAGAGCATAAATTCTCATTTTTTTTGCCTAGAGCAGCTATCTGAAAGTAGGAGAAATATCCAAATATCCCCAGATCTTGCAAATGAGACCCATATGGAGTATTTATATATGAGTGAGGCCCCTGAAAGGTGTGAAGTGTTGCACGTCCTCTTCCAAAGTCAGGGAGGGCGCAGATAGTAATTTCGGTTCACACACTTGTGGTCATTCACCTCAATTTGTGCTTTTACATATTATACTATGCACCTTTCACCAAAACACCCGTACCTTCTTCATTACACATCAAATTGGGACGATCTTGTACTCGTTTGAAAGAAAATTTAATAAGCTATCTAATGGAACTGGAATCACTTCAATTGGACATCATTTGACTTATTAAAAGTGGGCACAAAACTGTTATAGAGACATTGATTTTGTATGCAAAAATAGCAATATGCAATTTCAGTAAATGGGTCGGCATCTTCCTCATTATAACTCAGATTGTTGTGAAACGAATTTTGGACGAAAGTAATATCAATATACATTCTGATGACTTAGCAATCGCTTTGATTCACTACAAGAAAACAAACCTTTACCGGCGGCCAAAACCGCCCCTAAAAGCCCAAAAAACCGCCGGTATAAGAATTAGCGGTGGTCAGACACACACTACACCAAAATCGTCATTTAGGAACGGTTTTAAACCGTTCCTAAATGCTTCAGGAGCGGTTTCAAACCGTTCCTAAATGAGGCGTCGCAGAAAAACAGGAACGGTTCAGAACCGTTTTGGGTACCATTTTAATTTTTAGAAACGGAATTTTAGGAACGGTTTTAAACCGTTCTGGTGCCAACGGTCACATTTTAGGCACAATTTTAGAAACGGTTTTGAATGCTTATTAATGTTGCCAACGGTCAGATTTTAGGACGGAATTTTAAGAACAATTTTAAACCCTTTTGTTCATTGTATGAGAGAGTGAGGTATGTAATCTATTTGTATTATATGCTAAATAATTACACAACTAGAAGAAAGATTGATTCACACAATAATCTTTTCCTTCTTTTCTAGTACACATTTCAATTTCAATTTCCAATTTCAATACAACATTTCATTTCCAGGCTTCTATTAATGATGCTTCACCAGGTTCGTCATGATCCACTGCAGTGATGTGGACGTTGTGTCCGTATGAGAGGGACGCAAATCTCTTCCTTCGGTGCCACTTCCAAGGCAGTCTGGTACATGTCATGAGATGTTAATCCTGTGCACATCCCTTCCTGTAGTGGCTGAAAGTATTGGTGGTGGTGGTGCTGCTGCTGTTGGGCCTGAATCAGCTGCCTGAAGGGCTGGAGAAGGCCTAGAGAATGTTGTTGCTTGATGTTTTCAGCTTGTGAGTTGTGCTGGTAATACATGTTGTCCAAGCTTAGAGAATGTCTGAAGGGCTGGAGAAGGCCTATGAGCTTCCCTGTCAATGGATCAGTACTAGTGAGCTCCCATGGTTGCACCACCCAAAAAATCTTCAAGCTTGGGAGAGGAAGTTGGCATCACTCTTTCCATCAACAAAGAGATAGGCATGACTTTATTTTTAGAAGCTATTTAAAAGAAACTGAAAGGAAGAGATGGAAGAAGAGAAGCATACCTTCACCTTGTTGTGATCTTGTAAGAGCTTCCATGATACAAACGGAGCCATCAGATTTCAATGGCATTACAGACAACTGGGAGTAAAGGGCCCCACCTGTGTTTCCATCTGAGGAGCTAGAAAGAAGCTGGTTGGAACTGTAGGAGAAACAGCAGCTGCAGCTTGTGTTAAATGATAATGATGATGATGTTGCTGATGATGGTGGTAATGATGATGATGCTTATGTGGGTATGTAGATGCATCCATGTTCATGTGAGGAGAGAGTGAGAAACCCAACCAGTTATTTGTGTGATCTTATGAATATGTTAGATGATAAATACACAATCTTATGAACCTTACGAAGGAAAATTTTACAACAGTATAGTAATAAGCTCATAAAATAATAACATGTATAGTTAATCTGGCTAGCTTATTTAAACCACCAAAATTGCATGAATTTCCAATACTAGAAAGCATATGACCAATAAGTACAAGAGCAAAAGTAAAATTTCTCAGGATTTAAGTGCTGACAGTACCAACATACCATTCCTGCCTTGGAACTTGCTCAAGGCGGGATGAGGTCTAACAATCAGTCCACTCAAATGTGGCATGTCCCATCACTGTTGTCTTGCAACCTGTTGCAGTACAAAAAAGATTAAATTTACAATGAAATAAAACAGATTCCCAAACATACCAAATACACTGAGTTGATAAATCCACATGAGAATGCCCCATGTGAAACTAATGGAACTGCATACGTGATTAAGGGTGTGTTTGGATGCACTATTGAACTGAACTGCAATTATCAGTCTAACAACATAAAAAAGAACCAATTATGATTTCCTTCCATCATATTCACATCAAGGGTATGGACTCCAAATCCAAGTTGGGTTACCATCATGCATTATTAGGTTTTTGGTTACTAGAAAAATATTAATCCTACTCGATGTTTGAACATCGAGTCAAGTTGAAACGAGTCTTCAAGTCAACCCAACTTGGCTGGACATCTGAGTCAAATCGAGTTTTCGAGTTCTTAAACTATGCCCACTTGGTGCATGACTTGACTATCCTATATTAGTTCGGGTTGACATGGCCGTCCCCACATGCGTGCCGGTGCAGGGCTAGTTCCATTTGCTTAAGTGTAGTTGTCCATGGAAACAAGAGGTATCTAAAATTGGACTGGCTCTCCAGGCAATTCTCACTCACTATGTAGATTACATTCAGTTCTTTTCTGCTCAAAGTACACCAGTTACATGGCAGATTTTGGTCACACCACTAGTTTGTTCCAGTTTCTAGAACAATACTTTTATCTTTACCAACTTATAGAAATATCTTTAATTACCAACCTATTTTGAGTTTTTATATTGTTTATGACTGAAATGCACCCACCCATTAGGTAAAACAGTCCTTTCGATGGCTCCAATAACGATGGTTAGATCATTTGCATTTTCCCTTCACCATAAACACAAAGTTCATGGTTTTGTCCTGAATACTCGAGTAAATAAAATTTTGTTGTTTAAGATTCTCATGAAGTACCTAATCATTTAATGGGACCGAGAACATGAAATGATCAGACTATAGGAGAAGAATGGCCACATGGGAGGCTGAAATTTTTCTTGAAACACTTGAAATAGAGGAAGTGATGCTTACCTTTTTGTGCCAGAAAGATCATGCCAAGCATGAGGGCAGCAACTAAGGTGAAGGAGTATCGGGCAAGGTTATAGTCAGGGCTTCTCCAATATGTCAACCATTGCTTCCAACGGCATGATTTGAACTGCCCAAAAGTAGACTGAGAGTATTATGTGGGGAAATAGATATCTTTGGCTCCTGAGGCAGGAGTGCTTAGCTCCTTAACCAGTGCTTTATTTCTCCTGGAGATAATCACAAGGTGCACATTAGCACAAATAATGCAACAAAATTTTATAACAATCACATGGAGGTTAAGTTGATTGCAGGGTTGTTTTCATCTATCTGTGAGATAAAAATATACAATCAGAGTGCTGCAATTAAGTACTAAGTTCTTCCATCTAATAACTGAAAATGATAGTCACATGGATGTGTAAGACAAAAGTTTCTTAGATGCACTTGAATTCATCAACATAAGAAGAGTATGATTCACACATCTAGGAGCCTTTTCTACTTGGATTAATTCCAAAGGTGACCAATCAATTGCATGTGAACACTTTTCTACCCAAGCATTTGTGAGATTAGCAGTGCTCTTCTTAGAAAACCAGTTTCCTCCTCTGTGTATGTTTGAGTGATGCTCCAATCACATCTTTAGTAAGGAAGTCCAATTGGAGTTTCTCTCTGTTTTGCTTCAAATCTGAGATGGGACAGTAACAATATTTGTTTAGAAGAAAAGATTGAAAATAGAATACTAAGAGCAGGCAATGACTGATGCTCTAGTCACTCCATCTTTAGTAAGGAAGTCCAATTGCAAATGGCTATAGGTAAATATTCTCACCATCTCCACTACAGGACACCAGTAGCAAATCGTTAGCTTTTTTTTTTATGAATTATAATTTTATCAATGCAACGTTAAGAGCAAAGAGCTACTAAATGTTTAAAAAAGATAATAAAAAGAAAAAAAAAACAAAAAAAGCAAAGAGCTATTTCAATACAGCAAACTCCAGCTAAATTAACTAAAAGAGTAAATGCCCAAATTTGCAGCAATCAGCATTTGTCTGCAAATCTTTAGCTATTTATGCATATTTTCACCAAGCATTTGAGCCCACCATGTCCTAAGATTGAACGGAACATGAAACAAAACTACTATGTTTTGCAATGGATCATTTCCCACAACACTTTGTATCAGAGAAATAACCTCTTAATAGTACCCAGCTACTTAGTGCAGCTGGTTATACTCATTATACACATTGGGATATAATGCGTCCATCCACCACAAAGCCAAAACATTCAAACATACCAATTCATTATATTTTTCTCAAAATTATACAGATTAATCGTTAAATATCATGAAGTTTCTTGATGATAATGATTTTGAAAGGAAAAAAGACTTACCAAAAAATGAAGAAATTCTGATTCTTCTTTCCTACTCCCTCCAACAAATAACAGCTGAAAAAAAGAGGGAGACATTTTTTTAGGGTTTCCAATTCATCTGATCAAGCACTGAGGAATACCACTAGTCTAAAAGACCATAGACACATTAGTATTAATTAGTCTTACTAAATAGTATGTACAATTAAAAGAAAAGAAAAGAAAAAAAAAAAAAAGGATGCATCCCTTTGCTCCCAACTCAACTTTAGATATCACCCACATTTTAAATGAGTTCTTGCAAAGGAAAATGCTGCTGTAGTCAATGAAAGAGAACTGATCACCTACAAGCCATTTTTATAAGAATTTTGCCGGAAACAAGCTCAAACAAACCAATAGCCTGCCTGGACAAGAGAATCATGGTTCCCACCTTTACAAACTGAAGAGGTGAGTATAACATGCATATCGTCCAGTTAAATATCAATAATATAATATATTATTCCAGTTCAACATTTCAAAATGGACAATCGGAACCCAAAAGATCCAAAAGATCTAGTCAATAAAGAAATAGAATGAACAGCTCAATCAAGGGCCAAAGAACATATTAGAACAGACAAACTAAACTAACAATAACTATAGGGTCGGCTACATGAATCCCATTCCACCATTCAACTCAATCAATGGTCATCCATAGTCTCAGACAAACATGATTTTGAATTGATAAACATGTCATCCACAGGACTATTACAATGAAATGATTTTACATGAAGAGCCTTGAAATAACTTTTTATAGTGTTTTCAACAGCAATATGGCAGTTATCTTGTGGCCACAAGGTGACATGTCATTGTAGGGAACAGTTTAACTAAGCTTTGGTTTCACCACTATCTGCATCTACCACACATGGCATGCACATACAAACATCCAAATCATACTAATTGGGGTTCCAATGATGTAGAATACCTTAATGCTTAATACTGATGGGGCTCCTACCCTTACAAATGGTGGCCCATCAAATGCATTTTGTGCAGGACAGCCAAACAGTGCTATAAGAAAAATAAGAAATATATACTGTAATCAAAACAACATTTTAGATGAAATGAGTCTTCGAAAACTGCATGGCCACAAAATGAAATTTCATAAAGTAGTCGACTAGAGAAGGCCTTATCTATCCCTTTATAGTTACCACCCTGAAAATTAAATTTTATTACTCATGAAGCGAAAACAACAATGCATTCACCAGTAGATTTCACAAGCCAATGAACTATTAGCTTTTTGTTCTTTCTTTTTCTATCTTCTTTTTTGTTTTACACTAAATTGTTAGCTTGAGGAGTCAAACGGCCTGATTTGCCGGCGAGGACACCCAAAAAGTGTGGCCCACCTGACGGAAAGCTCTGATCTCACACATGTGCCATATTGGCATGTATTCTATCCACGAAAGTGTAGAAAAGGCACCCATACAACACTTACATATAATCAACACCCAATGCAAGTAACAAAATTTCAAAATCCACTATCTGAGTCAATTCTACAAACACATTGCAGACATAAATACTCCCAAAAACATAAAACAAGCAAACAAAGGGCAGATCGAAGAAACATAAACAAGCAAGACCCAAAAAAGAAGAAATGATAGAAGAATTAGAACGAAAATGCCAGAGAAAATACCGAAATTGTTCCCAACGATGCAATGCTAGGTGGCGTCTTTCTGCATGTCACCTTTCAGAGCTACGATACACCCCATACGTGAGTCACAAGCATCTTTGCTTCTACAATACCGTGTGGGGGCCGTCGGATCTAGAGTCGAACAGGGGAGAGGGAGATCAAGAGAGGGAGGGAGAGTGAGAGGGAGATTGGTCGAGATCGGAAGAGGGAGAGGGAGATCGAGAGAGGGTTGAGATTGGGAGAGGGAGATCGAGGGAGATTGGGAGAGGGAGAGGGAGATCGAGAGAGAGGTTTGAGATCGAGAGAGGGAGATTGAGGGAGATTGGGAGAGGCATTATAATAAAATGTCAATGATTGCATGGTGATTTAGGAAATAAGAAAACCTGGAGGCTTTAGGAATCTGATTAAATGGGTTATTGAGAAAAGAAGAATAGATCACCTGGTAATGCAATGAAAGCGTTGGAATGGTAGGACATCTCTGCCTTCCTTTGATGCATGGTGGCCAATTTGCAAGAGTTACACAATGAACAATAGCAACCTTTGACATATACAAGAATGTGTAATAAGTTACTGACCAATGAAGATAAAGACTGTTGCTGGAGTTGTATCAGTTGTTGCTGCCTGAGCTGAGTCTCAACCTACTAGGTTTGAGAAATTGTATCAGTTGTATCAGTTGTATCAGTTGTTGCTGGAGTTGTAATAAGTTACCTGACATACATTGTAAGACAATACACCACAAACATCTGAGTTTATTAAAAAGTTGGAGGAAAACTGATATAAAATCCAACATGTCAATCAGCACAAACATGAGATGAGCTCATTTTTAGCTTTCTGAATTTCTATGGAAATTTTCTTTGATGAATCAGGTGGGGGCCCTCTGACCCAAAAAGCAAGATGGTTGCTCATCAGGTGGCCAGATGTCTGAATATATTCAATCATCTTGTCATAACTTTCTCATCCATGTGTGTCCACCTGAAGAGTGGACTAGCTTGATTTCTGGGCCGTGGAAATGTTTGCATTGACCCCTACCTGATGAATCACCCAGATATCTCACATAAAAAAAGGAAGAACAAAGTGACAAAAGTATCCTCAGGAATATAAAACAGGATGAGAAACAATAAACTAGAGGATTGAAACACTCTCAATGGGGTAAGTTTTAACTTACACAACAATAATTACAGGATTTACACTTCTGCAACAAACGAGAAGAACTTGCAAAACTTACACATTGGCATGCATTTAAAATTTTTTTTTTTTTAAAAAAAAAAAAAAAAAAAAAAGCGTGGTTCAGAGAAACAAGAAAATAACAGAATCAATTGGATGAAAATGTACAAAAATTATCAAACAAAGTAATTGAGAATCCCTGATGAAAATGGTTTTATGTTGGTATAAACAAAGCTTGGAGACCTACTAATTAGATGAAACTTACTACCCAAATGAATTTTAAAAAATCTTAAAATTGGTGGGTAGAATTCCAAGAAACCAGAGGCTTTTTGGCCATCTGGTGATGGGTAGAATAACCTTTTGTAATTTTTTTCTCTAGAAGAATGACTTCCCTCTCTTCCTACACACCATAGAAATAATTGAATCAAAGGGATCACTTGCATACCTTATCTACGGTGTTGTTCTGCCTGCATACTATATTTGCACTGCCAATATCACCTCTAGTTGAGAACTTACGCCTTCTTTCGTCACTGATATAACAACTGAAATGCTATGCACAACCAATTAGTAGGTTGTATGATAACAAAACAGCAGAAAGAATCTGATAGAATGAGGTCAAAAGCAATGGGAAGGGAGACTCTAAATAAATGAGAAGAAAGAATCTCATCATAATGAAATACGCAGGGCGGAGTCCCGAAGAGGTTTGCTATATATAGATGTATATAGCTACATGGCCCACCAGATGACCAAACCAGCATGAATTTTTCACAAATAATGAGCAGCTTTCCAAGTAAACTCTCCAATAAAGCATTGTGGAGCCTGTTTTAAGTCTATACTCTAAATAATTGCATCCATTTCAAATAAGCATATTACATCCAAACACAAATATAATCACAAGTCAAATATTACATAACTCTTGCTACAATTTGAAAATATAATCCAAAGATCTCGTATCATTCATGCATTAACTTTCATTGGCAATCATTTACCATGTCACGTCCAATTGCCTCACGTGTCAACTAGCTTCTCCTATAAAAGAAAGACTGAAAAATAAATCTCCTGTTAAAAGCAAAAAAAACAATGTGCTACTATTTTTGTTATAACAAATCAAAAATCATATGAAGTTCACATAAAAACAGAGGTTAAGCTAGTGGATTTGTGACCATCCACTGGCAGCCGAACATGAAACATGTGTGTGGGATCCAGCTTTTCATTAGATGAGCCATGCATAAAAGATCCAAGCTTTCCAATAGAAGAGCCACATGCAAAAGTCAAGCTTTCGCTCCTAAGTTGGGCACAATATACAAAAGAAATGGATGGCTAATAAAACTTTTTCTTAACATCCATTTGTTTTATATACAGTGGTCCACCTAAGGAGTGAAACACAATTTTGAGCCGGAAGTTCTAGAAGGTGCGACCCACTTGATGGAAAGCTCTTATCTCACACCCTTATGCTACATTGGTGCATGTGGCTGCATTTGGTCATGCAATGCTCCATGCACATATGGGCTTAGGAAACCTCACCTGCAACTTACGCCTTGGTGTAAGAATCAGGTCACATGCAAGTCAGGTGAGCTAACTGTATGTAAACGAAATGGACAGTGAGCAATTAACATAGATGTATGGCATATCGGCTTGAGCAGATGGCCTGAATTTTGCACAAGGGAAGCTATGTAGTGGCTTGATGATGCATGTATAAACTCTCTCATCAAACACCTCAAATGCGCTGAGAATCATCGCTAATAAAATCAAGACATTACCAATTAAATCTCTAGTTAAAGCCTAAAAATGGTGTGCAACTATTCATACTAAAGCAACTCATCAGCAAAATAGAAGTACATAAATGGAAACCTATCATGATGTACTTATTCCACCCAAAGTGGTGTTGGTGGCAATCCACACAAAAAAATCCAGTGGATCTCAGTGTGGATGGAGGACACCTTTGGATTGGAAGTTTCCAATCCATCGATCAATTATTACAAATAAACAGTTAAGGATATAACAATAAACAACTGAAGAGGCCAAAGATTGGATAGTTAGAAACTTCCACTTGGGTCAGGTTCTAATAGAATGAAAGCTAGTAAAATTGTAGACATTACAAATGCGAATAAATTTTCATCCTGAATAGGAAATCACTGTTTTCAATCAATATCAACTTGAAAGAATTAACTTATCACAAAATTCAAACCTCTTGGCTTATCAATATTCTCTATGAACAGCCAGAAATTAGAATACAGCCACCAAAGGGAACACAGAGAAAATGGTCATATAGAAGAAGAGCATATGCAAAAGTCAAGCTGGCTCACTCATAAGGTGGTCTTGCACAAAAAAGGTATCAGCAGTTTGAATAAAATCGCCAGTTGTGCCAATTGAAGATAGATGTGTGATCCTTGTTAGTTGTCATGCATCATTTCTGCACATGGTCATCTTCACAAGAAGGTCCCTTTTATCCACTGCTGATATGCTTGACACGCTTACCAGGTTGGCATGTGTACTGAGAAAGCCATCCCTGATCGTCGAGTCTATGATACACTAAACAGACGCAATAGAGAAATGTTGAGGTCATTCATGTGAAGAGGAAATCCATGGCACAAATGCCAACATAACATCCTTGCAAAGCCAACATTCTTTCTCCTTAATGGAGGAAACAAATTTACACTTCTTTTTTAAGATTCCCATGCCAATAACAGGACATCTATGAATACACATAAAAACATATGGTTTGTAGATAAACACATGAATAATTCATTGTTATTGCAAAATACCCAAATTCAACTAGTTTTTCACAACTTCCATTACCAATTACTAGAAAATTACAAAAATACTGATAGTTTTTCACAACCAATAAGATGATGGTGACCATCCAATCAATGGCTTTCAAACAATTAAAGTTGTGAATTCCATGTGAATTTATACAATGGTCCATCAAAGAAGGGTCAACTAGATAGATGTACAGTGGTTTCATCCAACCATACAGCGACTTGTGTAGGTCAAACTGGACCACTGCTAGCACGGTTTCTCCAAAAAAGGGTCTTGGTTAAGCATTTCTTCAAACGGTTGGCGTGTAGAGTTCTATATAAAATACTATCTTCCTTTACATATACAAACCACAAAAGGAATGGAGTAGCTAGCAGTAGATTTTCATAGCAAGAATTTAAAGCATTTAAAAAAATAAATTACTTCAAGAATATAACTAGAATTTAAAATTCATGAGACTACATATTTTTCTTAGTTAAAAAAGAAAAAATTCATATGATTATACCAACTTCAAGTACGGATTAACAGGTAAATAAAAATGAAAAGGGGAAAGAAATCTCACTAATGTAGCTCTCCCAAGGAGAGGAAGTGCGTGCGAGTGCTAAGAATTACGCCATATAGTTTATGTTGACAGAGGGTATGCGCAGAGTCTTAGACCAATCCACTCCCTTGTCTGGCTGGAGCCTTGCTTTGAATAATGAAGGCATATTCCACAACTCCAATTTCTTGAGGGTCTTCAAGTAATGTAGTCCTTTCGGAAGCTTCTTCAATTGCTGGCAATAATTGATCCGTATATGTAAAAGACTTGGCAGAGCTCTTTCCTTCACTTCACACTCCTAAAATTTATGTAACCCTTCAAGATGTAAGGATTCGAGTTCAAAAAACCCTTGTGAAGCAAAAACCATTTCCTTTCCCCTATAAGAAGACCAAAGCAATCTGAGAATGTGAAGGTTTGGCAGCTTCTTCAGCTTCGGCAGTCGGTCTTTCTCTAAATAGGAGTATACCAAGGTAAGCTTAGTGAGGTTTTCTGGGAATTGTATGTCTGGGGTGGAATAGTACCTGATAGTTTATTGAAACCAAATGAAAGAAGCTTTATGCTTACTAACCGGTTGAGCTCACCTGGTATGCTGCCCTCCAGATTATTATATGAGAGTTGAAGGAAAGTGAGAGACAAAAGGTTTCCAAGTGAAGGTGGGATGCTTCCTGTAAGATTGTTTTTACTAACGCTCCACCTGATGAGTTTCAATAGAGAGCATAACTCAATTGGAATACTCCCTGTGAACTCGTTCTTGTAAAGAGAAAGGACTTTTGAGTTCTGAACAGTGGGTGAGATTTGCTGGAATTTCTCCCATGAATCTATTATTGCTTAGAAAGAGATACTGTAAGCGAAACAAATGGCCAATCTCTTGAGGAACTTCACCATGAAATCTTTTTTAACCCAGCTGCATCACCCACTTGGAAGCCGAAAAAAAAAAAAAAAAAACTCGAATTTGTTTCAATTGATCCCAGATGTGCAGCAAACAACCACTACTCTACTCACCCGCTAGATGCGTAGAAGACCTGTACACCATGCCAAAACATAGGCCTTCCTGCAAAAGCCAGCCCAACAGCATGCAGCCATAGACAGATAAATGGCCTATGTTTAATTTGAAGCATAGGGTATAACGTACCACAAGTGCTGGACCTGATATTGAATATATCAGGTATAATGCCTGGATTAAATGAAAGGTGGGCCCCACCCCAATGCCACCCAGAGCTGAAAAATTACTAGTTCAGGCCAAGCATCATATATTTCATTGTTTGTACCAAATCATTTCCAGATTCAGCGTAACTGTCAGAAAACTAAATGCATAATGCAAAAAGGTAAAACAGGAAAATCTGAATTTTGCTGCTTTAATTAATCAAATTGAAAATTCAATTACTGATCTACAAGGGAACAACATCAACTACAAATCATCTGATATATAAATTTTTGACATGAAAAGGCCTAAGGATAAGACCAAATAATAAGCAGGAAATTATCGAAGGAAAATCAGAATAACAGGAGATTTTACCTTTTGCTTGGCCATCGGACTTTTATGATCAAGCCGTTTGAAGATAAACTTGGAAACTTCTTTCACGATGCTGACATGCGAAGATCGCAGAAGCTCGCAAACCTCCTCTGATTTGTAAATATGAGCGACCTTGTCCTCATCTGATGTCACACCATCAATCATCCGAGATCTCCAACAAGATTCCACAGCTCTTCTGCTTGAATCCATCAGAAACCCTAACTCTTTCGATATTCCGATCTGGATTACAAGGAAACGGCGTTCTGAATTGATCTACAAACCCTAGAAAGAAGAAATTCACGGGGTTGAACCTTCGGACTATGAGGAATTAGGATTTCTGAGCCCAGATCGGATCGAAACCCTAATTCCTCCAAACTGGATCGGGAAGAAACCTCTAATCTTCTCGAATCGGCATAATGATATTGCATAATTATCCTTAACGTGCTGGACCAAAGAAAAGAAAAAATAAAAGAGGGAGAGGGAGGGAGAGGGAGAGGTAGATCGAGCGGAGAGGGAGAGGAGAGGGTTCGAGAGTGAAGAGGGGGAGAGAGATCGAGCGGAGAGGGAGAGGCTGAGAGGTAGACCGAGCAGAGAGGGAGAGGTGCAGAGAGAGAGAGGGGGAGAAAGAGGCGCAGAGAGAGTCGGCGGTGGGGAGAGGAAACGGGTCGAATGAAATAACAGGGTTTTTTTTTTGCTTTTATATAGACCCGTTGCCAGCGCACGGTTTCCGTACGGTTCGAAATCTGAAACGGCTTAAAACGTTAAGCCGTTCCAGAACCAAAATACTATTCCGTTCTAAAATTGATATTTTGGTGTAGTGACATGCCACTAAAAGGGGGCGTCGCTGTATCTTTTACCGGTGGTCATCCGATTTTAGTGGCGTTTATAACGCCCGCTGCTAAAAGCAGATTCCTCCGGCGCTTACTGTACTTTACCGGTGCTTCTGTGACTGCCGCCAAAAGCTATAAAGCGCCGCTAAACCTAAATGTAATGTTGCTAAAGCCTATCAAAACGCCGCTAGAAACGTACAACAGACGCCGGTAGAGTTATTAGAAACACAGTAAATTTTGGTAGAAACGCCGCTAAGTTACTACAAACGCCGGTAAAATATGTTAAAAGTGCTATAGTTATTGGGAGAAACGCTGCTAAAATCATTGAGAAAAGCCGCTAAATATACAGATAATAGAAATTCCAGCTGATTCTTTACTAATCCTTCCACACAAATTCTTGTTGATTTTGACTAATCCTTTCCTATAATTGCTATCCTGCAATCAAATATATCAAATCTCTATCTGCATAACTATCAAAAACCTATAATTGAATGACAAGAATTTGAATTACCCAATAATCTAACATTCATCAAGACAACAATTAGCACAATATTAACAAAATAATTAATGGTCTATTTAAAGTTTTCAAAACAAACCAGCTTTTTCTTTCATCAATACAACACTCGCAGGTACAGAAGCACTCAAAGGCGAAATAATCTTGCATATACCTGAAAGTTGATAGCGAGAATTTAGTTCTCTATAAAATATAAACGAATTTGAAACCAATAGATTTTGAAATGTTCACACTCCTCAAAGTTCATCAATGAACAACATTCTCCATATTAATCCAGTAATAACATCCATTGAAGACAAAATGATCTTATTTGATAAATTTCCTATTCCAAAACCTTCAATGTAATGGTTGGATATCCAAAACTTTAGACTTCAGAACTTGGTACAATATCCAGTGAAAGAAATGATAAACACAAGAGCTATCAGTATAATGGCTTGGTACAACATAAGTGTTTATGGAGGCAACATTTATCTCTGAAATAAATGACTTCAGATGAAAGAGTAACAGCAAAGGCAAGAAAAAAAAATGCATTGCTAAGCACAAATATTGCTGCCTGACAATGGGAAGATGCATGAAATGACAGTGGATGCCATCGAATGAACTCTAAGATCATCAATGCCTTTTGAGCGACAATCAACAGGTAGTATATAGAGGCACCATAAAGCTACACCATGAATTGAATGATTAAAATATTAGTGTTTTGTTATTTAGTACAGCTTCCTCCATGTAACATGGTTGCCAATGTATGGGTCTATTATGAAATTTGGTGCAATGAAGTGCATCCTTAACTATTTTAAAATCACCAGAATCCACCAATTACAGGTTAGTGGAAATGCAAACAGTTCTACTAAAATTATAGGAGAAACCAAATAGTACATTTTTGGTGTAAAACCCAATCTTTCCAAATCGACGAAAAACACTTGATTGAATCACACTCACGACAAGAAGGAACAAAGGGAAATGAGGAAAGACTAAACAGGTAATTTACAAGACAAACACTGCCCTCCGATTCCCAGCAACATCCATTTGAACTGTAGAACTTATATAGAGATCTTTCAAATCACTTTTAAGTTCTTGATTGGTGTTCTCCAAATCAAAGAATGACTGTGCAACCGACTCCTCAAACTCAGTAGGTTTAACATCCTTATCTTTATGAATTTTCCATGCCAAACAATAGAAAAGGAAAAAGATTTTCCTTTAATGCATGTGACTATTTGTGTTGTTTGCATAGCAAAGAAAATGGTGAATTCCATCAAGAAATCACTACAATTTACACCCATTTCAAACGTTGGCTCTATCAGCTCCACTATATCATTTCCAACTACCAATGGAATGAAGGAAGAGGGCAAAAAAAAATGTCACTCCATTTCCACATATAAGGCCTCTGTTCTGTTTCCTTCAATCAAACTCATACGGGCATAGATCCGAACTTGTGCAAGGATGACAAATCTTCTAAAGTTGTTATGCTCAACCATATTTTGTTCAAAGTCAACAAAAGAATCTTGAGCAACAAATACATGAGAAGACTTGGCAACTTTCAATTAAAAAGATGTTTAGTGTAATGTTTAATCTAAGCAATGAACAGTGCTTCTAGAGCCACAAAGCTTGTGTTGCATAGTCCTATCATAGGTGTGCCCCTTGTTAGAAAATCATACCCACTATTTTGTGGCCCATTAGAGTTTTGGATGCATTCAATCCCCACTGTCTTTTGGAATGCGGAACCATGCACATCTTTTTCATGTTGTTCTACATAGAGATACATTTGAACCTGATGTACTTGAGGTAGAACCTGATACAATTGGGCAAGATAAAGAACTCACAGTTTTGAACTTCTCCATGTTTGTCTCAAGACAACTCTCTAATTCTGACATTTTCCCAGTGCCATAGCTATTCGCCAAGTCAACGTAAGGCTGCCATGAAGAAACATTTTATGAGTGTATTAAACTTAAACTTAATTGAATACTATCACAAAAGACATAAGCATACCCAAAAAAATTTAAACTTAAGTGCCACGATCCCTGCATTCACATTGGGCAATCAAAAGATTGCTTTCCTTCACAATAGGCAATTTTGTTGGAAGCAAATTAGAGATCAACGGTTGCACAACAAAAGATAACACGAACTAAACTGAGAACTGCAGTATCATTGTACACTGATTGGATACAGGGCTGTAGAATATTGGTTGGTTTAGTTATCATCTAGTGCATGAAATAGGGAAAGTACATATGAAAGTACATAAATCAATTTCACTTACAACCAAACAGAGAGTGGGCCATGCTGACTATGTCAAGTGACCTGAAAATTAGTTAAGTGACTTGAAAATTAGTCGAGTGACCTGAAGATTAACGTTGTATGTAAAATAAAATGGAAGAAAATGACACAACTCACCTTGATGCCCTTTTCCCTCCTCCTTTACTCGGGCTTGTGATCGGCAATGCAAGATGTGTCTATCCGACCTTTTTCCTTTTTTCTAATCCAATTAATCTTACATATATCCCTCCATTCCAATACTCGCACAAGCATAGAATTTTCTACCTGTACAATCCACCTTCATTACTCTATGCATGGCATGTGTATCATGATGGCAAACCGTTCAATAATTAATGGGCCATAGACCAAAAGTTACAATTACCAAGGATATTCCTAACCATGCTGAAATGATGTACAAAAATTGATAAAATTTGGATTTTTTTTATATAAAAATGATTAGAATTGTCCAATCATCATCATATTTTAGTTTATGACCCTTTCGGTTTTACCCATGACTAAGCTCTACAGAATCAGATCATGAAACATATATGCCAAGCGTATAATGTAGAAAGTGAAGGCACCAAAATTTCTTGCTTCTGAGAGCATTGTATCTTCCTTAAATGAAAGACATACCAAATTGTTGTATCGTATGAGTATAAAATCTAAACAAAGTAGAGAATGCACTCAAACTATGTAAATAATAGCAGAAAATGAATAATAGACAGATGTAAGGGTGTGTAAATATTGCATAATTAATGACATATACACGTGTGCAAGGCCGGATAAAGTAGGGTGGATGACCACGACTGCAGTTTCATAGATTATATGGTTTTGTTTGCATTACACCATGTACTTCCATAGAAGGATAATGTGGTTAGCCAGAGCATAGAGATCGTAATTGTGGAACAACATAAGAAGTAATGAGTTTAGAAGAACTTGCCCATTCAAGTAGGTATTGTTTTTCTGGTTCATGCGTTGGTTCGTTACTTTTTTCACCACTTACGATTTCCAAGACGACCACACCATAGCTGTATGTGTCAACCTTCTCAGTGAACTGTCCATGTATTGCATACTCAGGTGCTGTGTACCCCCTGTCCAATGAGATTGTATTAGCAATTGGCAAGGTTTAAAATTGACTTGGATCTCGGTTGGGGTAGTATGGAGTTCAGAGAACTGAGTTTTTCAAAAAACTCTGTAAGATCTTTTGTAAAAGGAAGCTGAATTTTTATATTAGTTGAGGAGCTTTGGTAAGCCCACCTGCATGTGGAAGGGAGCTCACGTACATGCCATGACATTTGCCGGCATAGCACATAGGTAAAAGATCCAACCCATCCATCAAGGGAGTTTGTGTAGATGCCCTGGCCAGAGAATCATGTTGATCCACTGATTAGGTGGGCGAAAGTTTAGGAAAAAAATTATACCGCCGAAGAAAACTTTTCTGGAATTTTCTAAGTCATCACTGTCACTATGAATGAACCCCAACTGATGAGTGCACTGCCTAATTTCTAGACAAGAATACATGGTTGGAACCATCTGAGCTTGGATATTGCACCTGTCCGCCATGCCAGCATATGTGCAGATGATATACCTTGTATGCTTGGGTTAGCAAACTTCATTAACTGATCATTCATACTTCACAAAAAAATGAGCAACTTTTCCTATTATGAGTCCCAGCTCTGAGTTTTAAACCATAGCTTTTAAACTAAAGTTGGAAAAAACATCAAATCTCCCTACTTTTGGCAAATCTATGCATCTAAGTTGCATCAATTGATATGAAGAATCCCATGAAGGGAATGTGTCAGCTTTTTTCCATGAATTGTCAGTTTTCAAAATGAAATGAGAAAAAAAAAATCATTTACAACCAGCTTAATCTATAGGGGGCCTGAGAATGAAAGGTTATATAATGGACAAAATATTGACAGAATATTTACAAATTGAGACACAAGGAAAAGCAGAAGGGAAAAAAAAAATTCAACCTGTTGATACAAATTGGAAAACATATATCAGATGATACAACCTGTTGACCAAGCCATTCGTTTCTTTTATGCATCATACCAGTGTTGAAAGATGCATGTGTTGCTTAACCAATGCTTGGAAAATGGGCATATATGTAATATAGCATACAAGTACATGAAGTGGGAAATGGGCTAAAATGACTGAAGCCTGAACCGAGCACATGAGCCAAGAAAGTAAAAAAGGGTAAAAGGAAAACCCACATGAACTAGCAATCAGTTTAGCCAAAGAAATAAATGGATAATTGCCTCGCCGCAAAAATTTCAACAACATATGAAGAACATAGACACACATCGAAGGTTCAAGTGTAAAATCCACCTCACGGTTTGCTCTTGAGGTGTGATCTGAAATAGTTCCTAGAGTTGTTACCTTGGTATGTTGAAGTTGCAGAAACAGATTGTCTGCATCCTGGATCAGGTTACCCTCAAAAGCTCGTGCAACAAGCGCAAGTGTCACCCATATATCTTCCAATTCTGTAAATGTCTGTTTTAGAGGATTGATCTCAGCATGCAAAAGAGAGTCAACTCTTGGGTTCTTTTGTGTGTCAAACACATAAATATGACTTGACCTGAAGAAAAAAAAAGGACCAACTATTCAATGATGGTGAACTGCAGAAAGAAACGAACACTTGTCTTCCAAACAGTATCTTCCGATAAAATGAATTTTGATGAACTACAGTTTCACATAACGCGATTTTCAGAACTAATTTTTGGTTTGTCATCCAAACGAGATCTAAGCATTAACTTCTACAGAAAAGTGCAAGCAGCAAGTACGTACCACATCCTTAAGTACAATATCCATTTCAGTGTCCTTGTTGTGATAAACAACTCCAGGACAGTCAATTAAAAAGATACGCTTCGTTAGTGTTATGCACTTCCACACCTTAGTCTCACCTAGAATGGGAGCCACTTCGCAGACCTTGAAAAATAGAAGGCAAAACAACTCTTTCAAATTGGACACTAAATAAACAAGCAACATTATCTAAATCATGAAATGATATACTTCACATAAATAATATGAGAAATATCTGGCAATGAGTATAAAATAAGAAGAGGAACAATATGAACCTCAATGATATGGCCCAAGAAGTTACGAAAGCAACATTTTACCAAAAACATCACTAATAAGCATCTTACACAAAGAAATCCAATAAGCATAATTTCAATCAATGCTTAAAAAAATGCATGGATAAAATGATGAACTTGGCAAGGTCAACTTGCTTTGGCAGGGCTTGTGCATGGTGTCCAAATTATATATATATATAAAGATCAGTTTAAGTTCAATATCAACTCAGTAAACCTTCTATCTAATTCTGCCAAATTGAGTTTGTGCATTAAGAAAGTCATTTGTGGGATGAGTCTGATTTTTTTAAAATATGTTTCAATAGCAACCATAGTAGTATGGAGGATTCTATTAATGGCACAGTGCATGAAAACTGATGGTTGAGCATGTATGAATTGGAGAGGATTCAAGATAGGGCAGGTTTAGGAGTGGTAGCTGGGCAAAAGCTGCTCCTAAAAGAAAATTTTTCAAGAATGAAGTCCTAAATGAACTTGCCCCAAGAGAGAGATCACACAATTTGTATGAAAAATGGAGATCGCATCGAAGTACAATGAATGAAGACCTTGAAAACGAATAAGGTTAGATACACCACCCTGTAAGAACTTCAAATAAATAAGAATTAGACAGAATTTTTTATTCCATTTAAACAAAAAAAAAGGGACAAAAAATGCTACCTGAGAAGGTTTTTTATTGATAATTCTACCTTGTAAGCATGTATCTTTTCTCCTTATGGCTCTTTAATGAAATTCCAGTTATGGTTCAAAAAAATGCCAAAGTTACCAACAGGTATTTCAGAAACATACATAATTGGCAACCATGAAACCTATCTCAATTGATGGTCATTAGGAACTTAGGAAAAGCATGTCAGAGCATATAATATCATTCTGAATATACCCACGCATGTGTGCAGATACATATGTACGTGCAATTTAGTTTAATAATCTAATCATGTAACACCTACTCCACAGTACCCAACAGCAGTTTCACTTGAGCAAATCCCATAACCCAATAACCTGTATTTGACTAATTGAACAGGTCAACCTCAGCATAGAATTTTTTTTTTTTTTAAAGCAATTGAGAAAATTCATTAAAAAAGAAAACAGCGTACAAAAGACTTGTGCAGATGAGGGTCAACATTTTCCCATAACCCAATAACCTCAGCATAGAATTGTTCAAGAAGTCGATTAATCTATTACTTTTTTTTATAGGTAAGCAAAGTTCGAACCCAACATCAACCACCTTGTGCAGATGAGGCTCAACATTTTCCTTGTCATCATATTCTTCATCAGATGAGTTGAAATGAATTAATCATAAGCTTTGGAGATATAATGCCAGCAATAGTTGTAGTTCGAAAAGATAAACAAAAGCCATAAGAAGCCTATTACGGTAAGGGTCCAGGACATGGCTAAAATGAACAAATAATAATACTTAGAGAAAACCGCCATAGAAACTATGCTGAATATTGATAGAATTGACTGCAGTAACAATTATGACTAGACATAGTGAACTAGGTCCTAATGATAAGAAAAAGAGCAGGAACGTACTATTTCCATAGATTATCTAGCTTCAAAGTTTCATGCAGTGCATGCAAGGAGTCCAATGTCTGATAGTAGAATGACTTCTCTTGACTTTGTTTATCGAGATTGCATGCACCAGAGGAAGCAGATTCTGTAGAGTCGAGCACACTTGCAAAAGAAATCTAGTGATAGAGGTGCGCTTGCAGTAATTCAAGTGGACTTTGCTGTTAACTAGAAACTTCCATGATGTACTAGGCATGATATTTGAAGGTTCTTGAGGATTGAACCTGTTACTACACAATTGCATTACAATACTACTAAAAGAATTCCATTCTGAATCAACACAAGAATCAACATTAGACAAATAGGTGGAACCACTATCACCCCAATAAGAGTAACAAAATGATTGTAAAAATATGGATGCAGCCCTTCGGCCATTGCTGTAATGCAGTCGTTTGTCAGTGAAGAAGATGGGCTTCTTCGTAATGCACATCTCAACACCTGCACAAAAAAAAAAAGGGAACTGGTTAATGCCATAACTATTATCATAGGAGAAAAGTACTTGGAATTGAAATTTCAACAATCAAATACTGATAGAAAAAACATTGCATATTAGAAACTCTGATATAGTGCCAATAGTGTTGTCAAGGTGGAAAAGAACTGACAGAGCAAAGATAAGTTCCATCCAGGCTGGCAAGGATAAGGAATGGGGTGGTGCTCAATGTTGTGGGTGCCACTACGAGTATAGTGATCATCTCAGATTCGAAGGTGTGGAAGGAGGATTGCTGGAGTGTGATTGACTCGATTTGAGTTTTTAAGGGAGGTGGTGTCAGGCTTTAGATGGGTATTCACATCATTCTACAGCCCAGACCAGGTGGTACACATTTGATTTGAGATATCGAATGTTGGTCATCTTTTGTGGAGAATGTGGGACTTCTTGGAATGGGTGGACCGGACTAAGTTGGTGGATATTCCTATGGGCGACATTAGGTTCACATAGAGAAATGGGCAAGAAAGGGTTGTCATGTCCAAACCTTGAATGAAAATTCCAGTTACAAATATGAAACTCCAGATATTTATAAATTATAATTCACCCAGACATGTTTAACCCATTACCTCCATTCCAGATTCAGAGTTCCAACTCTAATGACTAATGGAAAAAGTCAATCTCATAAGGACATACCAATACTCACACACAGACTCTCAGACTCAATGAATCCAATATACAGTGGAATAATAATAATAATAATAATAATAATAATAATAATAATAATAATGAAAATTTGATAGAGTAGGACACCAGGACAATGTCATATTCTATTTTCCTATAATCTCAAATGTGAAATGATGATGTGGGAATACCTAGCCATTGTTGACTATTATATTAATTTTGCTGTCAACAACATCTGTTAATCCAATAATCTTCAGGTCATGGAAATTGGTTGTCAATTTTGAAGATTTTGATTATCTGAAACCAAGCCTTTTCCTAGACTATATGGCAAATAATACCTGCATAAGCATTGTTTACCTGACTGCAATTTTGCAAACAACAAAACCATAATATCTTATCAATAATTCTGAGAAAGTGGAAAAAATGAAAAGTTAATTAGTTACAAAGTCAACAGCAAAAGTATGAAAGAAGCATGTAATCCATTAACAAAGGTTTCCCCCAAAAAACAAATCATTTAAGCAAGACACTAAAAAGTCACAAGCGAATAAAAGAAAAAACACTAAAATATATGCTGAAAGTTCCAAACACAATCCATAAACTTAAAAGAAGATGAGCCTGTAATCAAAAGCTCCAATTTTGGTCACAGACACAAGCTCAACCAACATAATGTCATCACAAATGTGGATTTTTCTATGGGCATCAACATCAAGCAAATTCTGCATGGAAACAGATCATGAGAAGTATTCCTGTCACAAATTAAACCGTAATATTTTGTTATCCCTTGATGAAAATATGAAAAGGAGAGTACATTCTACTCATGAAAGAGCCTGAACTAGAAACTAAAGCATCTAAGATTAGCGAAGATCAATAATCTAGGTATTTGCATCCCCATATTAGTTAAGAAAGGGAAACTAAAGCATCTAAGATTAGCGAAGATCAATAATCTAGGTATTTGCATCCCCATATTAGTTAAGAAAGGGATATTACTAACTTGTAGATATCCCATATGGCATGATTGTCTGAAAAGCATGCACCACTCACTGACTAATCCAGGTTTTTTTTTTTTCAATAAAAAAAGAGAGAGACTGTAAAGGGTTTAACAGCTATTGTGGCCACCATTACCGTTACGGAATACCTTGCTCAAGGATCTCAATCGTGTAGAAGGAACTTGAATATCAACATGTCCATTACTTCTCAAAAAATAAATAAATAAAGAAAATATTCGAATGTCCATGAGCTCATTTGAAAAATCTGAATGTGCGTTCGCTTTTCTATTTATGTATATATGCATAAATACACATAAACCCTTGGTATTGCAGAATTAGTTCAAAGAACTAGTAACAGAAAAGATACCTTGCTATTTGATAATATTTGTCAATTGAAGAAACCATCAGCATTTGCTTAAATAGTTGAGGACTTTGGGGTAAAGCATAGAATGTTCCTGGCTTCGAAAACCATTTTGAAGTGAATCAGACATGAACTATCTATATGTCCTAAGGAACACATGCATTTGTTAAAAATTTTTTTAAAAAAAAATTTAAATTAAAAAAAAAAAAAAAAAACTCAATTCGAGATAGCTCGAGAACAACATAAATTTGGGCACTTCCTTTGTGGAGTAAACCTCATATAAAGATGGAAAACCAAACCACTAACTGGATTGTACAAATGACTCAACTCTTAAATCCAAGGGCCATGAAAGAAAATCGATCTATAATTCTTCGATTCCTCATGTTCAACCCACTATTGACAAATTTGGTAATCCAATTTCTCTGTAGTCTTGTATTCTTTATTTAATACGAATAGTCGAAGAAGAAGAAGAAGAAGAAGAAGAAGAAGAAGAAGAAAAGAAAAAGGAAAAAAATAAAATGCAAAGACTGCATCCCCAATAAAAATATATGAGTATGTATATAATATCCAGTTCCCACAAGACTTTCACTGAATGTAGTTTATTGCAAGACCAAAAGTAAACTCTGCAATGTTTGATAACCCACACCAACAAGTGATTTAAATGCAGCCTGCACAAATTTCAGCTTAAGTCCTACTCTTCCTAAACAAACGAATTTTTTTTAAAAAAAAAATAAAAAAATCAATAAACGATGTTTGACAATTAGAATCTGAATGCATCAAAGCTACCCCTTTGTTGAATTCAAGGCAGATCATGGGAATTCAATTAGAAGCTGGCCCCCTAATGCGCCAACCCAATTTCACACAGATTCCCAATTTCGACTTTTTTTAAAAGGACAAATTTGTGTATTTGAGATAATATATTTTCATAACAAATAAAAATAAAGTGGCACTTTCAACACTCTATAGGAATTGTTCATACATATTAGAGGTGACTTGGTCAAGAAATACAAAATGAAACAGCAAATAAATAAACAAAATAATAATCTCTAATTTGTCAAACTTCTAAATCAGCCAAATGTAAAATGAGACACATGTAGACATGAAGTGGTTACACTAATTGTTATTTGGTAAATTGATGAAAAAGGTGCAAACATTATTTGGTAAATCTAAAATGAAGTGTGCTAGCTAAAATATCATGTTGCAACTTAATTATTGCAATCAAAATCAGTCTATACCCAAACAACGGCAGTCAGTTACAACACACGCACACTCATGTTGGGGTAAAAACTAATCATTCCTAGTTTACTCTAACCTCCCACAAATTGAAAATATTGTTAGGTTTAGGAGATTATTTCACAATTGACGTTTTATTTAAACCAACATGATTTAAATGATTTTTTTAAAACTCACAAGTATACGAATCAGATGTAGATATGGTACGTATTACGAGATCGTTCCCACGAGGACTGGTCGTCACAATTCAAATCTATGAATCTCCTTAACTAATCCAACAAATAATGGAGCGAATTACTAAGCACAATTCTATGAAAAAAAACAATTGAGAATAGGGAAGAAAATTCAATCAGAGAAAGCACTAGGACTTTCGAATCCACCCCTAATTATCCTAACCCTTGTTTTGTCTGTTGATTCACCTTAATCTAGATTGATACCACTTGTATAAAGAAAGTACAATCTGTGTCCTTAATCGCGCATACAGAATGTCTAATTCCATTAAGCAATGCCATGAATAACATATCCCATGTCCTTGGTCGGGCACATGGAATGTACAGTTCATTAAAGCACCCTGTTTCTTCCTCTATAGGAAACCTGTTCATGATCAAACACAAGCACTTAGAATAAGCATCCAAACAACATCCATATATATACTTTGGTCGAGTTCATAGATGGAGAAGTATAGAATTTAAACCAATCAAGCCCACTTAGAGAAAGGAACACACCAATCAAATCAAAGTAAAATCAAAATATAACAAGAGTATTCAAATTAGGGGCTTCATCTCAGCCCTAGCTGAAAGATTAGCAATCCATAAAATTAATTAGGAAAGAAGGAAAAATAAATATGAAAAATAGGAACATCTCCCTTCTTCCTTCCTCTCTCTCTCCTATCTTCTTCTCACTGGATCTGTTTTTTTCTTCTAGATCTGGAATTCTCCAATTTTTGAATGCTCTTCCTCACGTTTTGCAACTCTTTTTATAGCTGATGGAGTGGCTGGAGTGGTGAAAATCGGATTTGGGAAGCTGTCGCACGCGCAGTAAAAGCCTTTTCGCAGCCAAGTTCGGGGCCTCGAAACACCATACTTTCCTCGCTCAAATTCCAAAAAAACACCATCCCTTAGGACTTTCTTGGGTCCTCTACATGATGTACGGTTTAGATCTACCATATGATCAAAGATGGTGGCCCACAATCACCTGAAAAACCGGATTTCCTAATATGTGCGAAGCCTTTCGCACCCCTTGCTGTCGTGATCGGTGGGCCCCACAGAAGTATTTTCTGGAAAATCCACCCCGTCCATTGGATTCAAGATGAATTTTCAGTAAAGAATAGGTAGTTTTGAACATCCATTGATGCGTCCCAGAGAAGAAAACACAAAAAGATCAGATTTGAACGTTGCAGGGCAGCCCTTTTGTGGCCTCCGTATCGCACACGTGTACCATGGGTGTAAAGTATCAGCATGGTTTTGAAGGGTTTGAGCCACTCTACAAGATGAACGGTTTGGATGAGCCGTACGGGGCATGGGTGGGGCCCACTGAGGTCCGCAAAAACGGACAGCGTCTGTTCATCACGCAGACTCCAAAACGGTAACTGCCGTTTTGACGTTCGGTGAGTCCCATCTCTTGTATCTATTGAGAAATCCACTTCGTCCATTTGACAGAAGATAAAAAATCAGTTGATAATGCTCAATTTCGAGTCATATTTGTGGTGGCCCACAGATTTTTAAACTCACCGTCAGTTCTGCTATTGAACGGTTGAAAAAACCAATAACTTGATACATTTAAATTCCAGCAGCTAGGCATGGATTGTGGTTACCCCAGGAAACGGATGAACGGTTTGGATTGTCCATTTGGACAATAAGTGGAGCCCACAACTGCAAACCGACCCCCGGTGCGAAAACTCCATGTAATGGCAGTTGCCGTTTTTTTTGAAGCTGAGAAGAGGAATCGGTCAAGAGACGATTTGACCGTCTCTTTGTAGCCGTGCACGGCTGGTGCACTCGAGTCTTGTACACACCTAACTCAGTTGGGGTCCTCTGTGATGTTTACGAACAATCCAATCCATCCGTCTTTGTCATCTCCCCAATTAATGGGTTGGGACCAAAGTTGACGCATATCTTGTTATCAGGTGGGCCCTACTTAATGAATTAAGGGCTGATCTGGCCGTTGGAACACTTTTCGAGATATCCAGAGGTTGAAATTTAATATGTACGGTTAATTTATGGTCCTCATCCCATGTATGAAGTTTCGAACTGATCGGATGGCGGGAACCATGTGATCTTGCATTCTGGACCAATTTCGGGCCTCCTTAAATGTGAATGGCTTGATTTCCTCGAGTCCCTGGCATGTAAATTCTTCAATATTGATCCTCTGAGGTTCATCCCGTGCTCTGGTAATTTCGGAGCGTCAAATCCATGCTTTTAACATCATTTTTCAATACACACTCCTGATTTCATCCTGTAATAAAAACACAATTAAAATATGGCATTAAGCATTATCATGTATGTAAAATTAGGTAATAGTCGGGGTCTGAGATGCAATATTCGACCCTCATCAACAATCTGCAAATTGCTTTTTTAATATATATATATATATATATATATATATATATATATATATATTCATGCTTCTTCAGTTAAAAACCAACAAATAACTAGGCTAGCCTAGAGCATTAGTACAAATCATAGGAAGTGGGTACCATGAGTTCAGCCCTGCTTTGTGGCCATACCCAAAGGCAGTGATATGGCTTCTAACCTTCCAAGAAAGACAATAATCTTGGATATTATCTAGGGAAACAATGATCTCTTCGAGTTAATCAAAATCCAACTAGCAGATAGGTCTAATGCCTAAGAAAAGTCTAAAAGAAAGATTGACTAACTAGAATTCATGCAGGATCTAAGCAAACTCTTCCAATTCCCATCACGAACAACACATCAATGTTGAAATTTTAGTCCATAGGTAGATACATCAAGAGAAAAGGTACAATAACAATCAAATAGATCTTTGATTTGTAGCGTGGTGTCCCACAACTGTGTATGGGTGCATGTGGAGAGTTCATGCAGGCTGAACATAGTTCAGCATATAAAACAACAATAAAACTGCCCCAGGTAAAACTAGCAATGATCGTAAGAACTGTAAGCCCAAAATTGTCAGGGTAAGAACATACAAGTACAGCTCCAAAATTTACCTTTTTCCTTGGGCCTGATTTTGATGAAGTTTGAATCGGAATCCCCATCTGCATTCACAGCAACATGAGATTATTTACAAAAGGAATGCACCTAAAATTCACACAGGTAAAATAGGAGATCAACACATGCACACCCACCAAGCTTTTGGCATAATCAGTTCCACCACATAAATAGAAAGCCACACTAATGCTAATGCCATCATTAGGCTAATGCTAATGCTACCAGAGTCAATAACACATTTGACACTTGCAGAAAGGAGTTATAAAAGGCAATGGCAGTCCAGGATTGGAACAGAGCACATTGCGAAAAGCGACTCACCTCAAGATTACATTTTCAAAAACCCTCCAAAATGGGGGTTTAGATTAGATTAAAATCCAAATACACCAAATTCTCATTGCCAAATGCACCTTCAAACTGAAATCCCTTCAAATACACCAAATGCCAAACTACCAAACACACCCTAATAAAACATTTGTATACACCTGACCATGAAATAGTTTTTATCTTATCATCCTTCATCTCCATGAAAATAGGCTTACATTTAAAATATCTAGAAAATATTACAAATTACCCATGGCAGATTGAAGACACCCAAAGTTCAAATGCTACACATTATGAACCCCACACAGGTGGCACAGCCCACTTGCAATTCATATCAAACAAAAATTTCGCAGTCCACAAAACAAACACCCGATATAATAAATAATTGAAATATTCTTTTCCTAATAGCTGAGTCAACATGTACCTTGAAACTAGTGTCCATGCACCACTGGTATCAGACACGACATAGGGAAGAATAAGTGTCCTCGTTACACAGAACTTTACACTTGCTGACTGTACCATAGTCAACATAGCTATCATCTCGCATATTACTAAACAGAAAACATGGATATAAATTCTTTTAAAAAAAAACTGGAAGTCGATGTTCAACTTAATATAAATCGATATATGGATATAAATTGATCAAGTTGAACATCGGCTTGACTTTTTTTTTTTCCAAAAAGGTGGGACGGGGCCACCTAAATATTATTAAAAAAACGAGATCGATGCACAGTCATTCGGGCAGGCCCAAACAAAAAGGAATTGGGCCTCTGTTGAGGGTCAAATATTGCATATTAGACCCCAGTTATTACATGGATTTACGACCATGAAAATGTTTAAATGCCTTATTTTAATGGTGTTTGTGATGCAGGATGTATTTAGGAGCTACGGTTGAAAAAGGCTACTAAAGGCATAGATTTGATGCTCAGAATGCTTCAAGGCAAGGGACGGACTTCAAGGGATTGAGATCAAAGGATTTACATGCTAGACGTCCGAGAAAATCAAGCCGCTCACATTAAACGGGCCTGAAAACCGTCCAGAATGCAAGATCACAGGGTTTCCACCATCCGTTTAGCTTGAAACTTTATTTATGGCCTGAGGACCATAAATTAACCGTACACGTCAAAAATCGACCATTGGATCTTTGTGGAAGTAGCCCAACGGACAAATCAGCCCACAAATCGTCAATTTGGGGCCCGCTTGATATCTTGAAATACTTCAATTTTGGTGTCAACCATTTAAATTATATGACAACCAGGTTGGACGGAGCGGATCTCTCATATACATCACCTTGGGACTCACATGTGCATTGCACGTGTACAACATGGGTGCTCAAGCCGTGCACCAGACCAGAACTTTTGGTCAAAGTGGGTAGACCCGACCTTCTTCCTCATGGAGACAGTGTCCAACGCTGTCCGACCATTTTTTGGCTAGTGGGCCCCACACATCATCCAAATGGATGATCTGAACCGTCCATTCAGTCAGAGGGGTGGCCAAAAACTTCGTCAAGCTTACCTTTTTCTTCCATGTACGTGGACATGCATAGATCACCATTAAAGGTAGGATGGACGGCGGAATAAAAACATCAGTGGGCCACACAGAATCTAATCCAAAATCAGCCATTTCTTACTGGTTTTTCGAGAGGATCACAATGAACGGAGTGGATTTCTCCATAGAAGCCTACAAAGGGGCCCACCGATCATCACAGCCACGACCATAAGCTCTGTTCGCAAACAGAGCGTGTGGATGATCCTTGTGGGCCACCATTAGGACCCATCAGTCAGATCCAGATCGTCCATCATGCAGAGGGACGAAAACCATTCAAATCCATGTTGACTTTGTTTAACCAAACATGCACACGTGCAGATGACAGCTAGCATAAAGGACCGTCTGTTATGGTTGTAGTGGGATTTCTTCCTTGGGCCGCATCAACGGACAACAAAAACTGTCCATATCCAGTTGAAATTTCGAGGTGAAGACAATGGACGGTTTGAATTTCTCAGAAAATCCCGATCATGCCCCCACCAAATAACCAGCGTAAGCTATATTACTCACGTACGGTTTCAGTGCGTAAAACTTTCGCATCGTTTTCTGTTGTGCGTAAGGGCTACGCACGCAAGCTGTCACCGACTCTTTACTCTATAAAAGGAAAGGAAAGGAGAGAGAGATATCCACGGCTGGGGAGAATCCCATCCTTGGGACGGTTTTGGACAGAGAGAGTAGTTTATTTTTATTTATTTTTATCTTTTTATTTGTTGTTTATTTTTTCTACAATCAGATTAACCCGTTTATGATGGGCTAAACCTCTTAGCTAGGGCTAAGAGGTGAAGCTTGTAGTATAATGAGGGATTTTTCTTATGCCTTGATTTAAGTTGTGAACTGAACTTGATAATAGTTTGATTATTAAAGGGATGTTTTCAGTTTTTAATGGTCTGTTGTGACTGAAATTACAATGGGTCTGCAATAGCTTTGAGTATTTCTTTTTTCTTGTCTTTTATGTTTATGATGTCAGGAAGTCCTGTTGTTCACCATCGTCTCCTGGGCATGGTTGGATGTTGGTACCCTTCCTAACTTTCATAGCATATTGATTGGTTGGTAATTAGTTTAATTCTGTTGTTTACTTTGTCTCCTGGGCATGGTTTGGTGATGGAATCCATTCTAATTCATATACCTTTCATCTCTTGAAAACTATATCAAAGGACGTTTGGTTTGATTTCCATGGTTTCACCCTTCAACTGGATAAAGATAGGACTCTAAGTTCAGTTGAATTCTTGAAACAGGCGAAAGATCTCCCTGATCTCTACAAGTGGATCCTCTGAATTCCTAGTGTCTTTCCTCTGAATTCTTAAAGTTTTAGATCATTCTTCCATCATTATTCCTCAAATTACAATCAACTTAGATTTCATCTTAGTCTAGTTCTAGTTCTATTTAGTTTCACATTACGTACAAGTTTTAGTCCCTTGGGATTCGACCTCGGTCTTACCGAGTTTATTACTACATCACAACCTTGCACTTGGGGAGTGAACAAGTTTTTGGCGCCGTTGCTGAGGACTGACGGCTACGATTCTCTAAAATTAATTGGTTTTAGAATTAGTTTAAGATTAGGATTTTACTAACTTTAGTTTTAGATTTTTTTAATTTGATTTTTAGAACTAACTTTCTTGTTTTGTAGGGTCATTGATAGATCTTCTAACTTGGTAATTTCGTCCTAATTTCTTTACTTTCTTTATTTTTTAGATTAGGTCTTATCCCCTAGATACTAACTTGGGTTGTTTTGTTTTGCAGGGTATTAACGTAGGAACTTCTAAATTGGTAACATTCTTCTCACTTCTCTTCTGCTTACCTTCCATATTGCTATATGAATTTTATTTTATTCTAGGATTAGACTTAGAGTTAAGGTTCTACCATGGAAGCATGGGTACGTGCATACGTTGAGATGTATAGGAGATATTAGGGAATGCCTGAGGGTTGTGGAATTCAACGTATACCTCAAGATTTCTCTCCATCGAGAACAAACATTGAGAATCGACTAGAACGTTATGTTCCATCAGTTAATAGGGCCGTATACGATCGTAATTATGGGAATGAGGATTATTATCAACCATCATATTCTCCCATGTATGATCAGTATGGCTATAACCAGTGGAACCATCAAAACTGGGAAGATGAACCAACAACATGTTGTAATAATTATTCTCTTGGATACCTTACCTTTGAGAACCAACTAGAAACGATCCACGAGAATTCATTTCAGCATAACATGGAGTGTCTTGCGGAAATTAGAAAAGCAATGGAAGCACTCAATTCATGCCTCAATAAGATAGAAGAAGCTCGCTCATCCCAATTACAATCCAATCCAGAAATACAATGCGAGGAAAGTGATCCTCACTCGCTTTTGACAAAATCTGGAATTTGGAATGAGGAGTTGGATTCCATTAATGAGCATACGGTTCAATTCACGGATGAGTCGATCTCGATGACTATTCAAAAGAATGATGGAGATACATGGGTGTCTTTCAAATACAGCGACGATGACACACTTTCCTTACATGATACACAGGATCTCAATGATGAGGTAGAGGTTAGTTTATTCGAACCTCAACCAAATTTAGAATGTGAGGAAAGCGATCCCATCCCAAGTGTACACTGTACAGAATTAGACGATGATACGTATTGGGATGATGATCATGAATGTTCAGCCCTAGTTTCCCTGGAATTAATCTCAAGTTTGGTCCAGGTCAATGATCAAGAAGTGCATGAAGTGAGCGGTCATAATGAGCTACTCCACTCACCTGACATATCTGATTTAAAAGTGGATGAGCTCCTTATAGCCAACCCTTCTATCTCTTGTGAGATATGCTTGGACCACTCCCCTGAATTACACGATGATATGATTCAGGAGATAAACGAGTTACTCGATACGACTTTGGAATTTGAAACCACCCAGTTGAGGTCACCATCTGAACTATCGAATTTTGACGATTCACCGCCTCTTCTGAGTAGTATCAATGAGCAGAGTCCGCACATCAATGCTTCGTACATTGACCCTCAATCTGTCTGTGCAGGGCTGGAGCAAGAGAGCACACCTTCGTTTACCTTTAAACACGATGGATTCCTTGGGCAGATCATCACGAGCTCTAATGTGGAACATAAGTCACGCTCAACTGAATTTCCCAACTCTTTGGATGATTGCTTGGCACATTTTACCGATTCAAATGATCCCATGATAAGAGACATAGTGAATGCCTTGCAAGACAATATCTCGGTAGTCATTACTGACCGAGAGAACCCTTACTCTGAAACCCCTCCTTCCACAGATCCTGAATGTTTACCATTAAGGGAGGAGGAGCTGAAAATTGAACCGAAGTCTGATACTTCAGAGTGTGTTGAGACTATACCACTTCCTGAAAATTTTTCTCGATTTGATCTACTTGTAGTCTCTGATTCACCATGGGATACTAACTTTGAAACTTTTTCTGACACAGGTGAATCATATATACTTTGGATATCTCAGGCAAATCAACGAAAAATTTTTAATGAGGTACATAAGTTTCTCTGGAAAGTCAAGCTCCAGGGCGTCCAAGCCTATTGCAAAAAAGGCTTTTGGATGATCCTGTTGAAGAACTTATTGAGGAACTTATCACGATGTTGGCCGGAAGAGGAACCTTGCGGCATGACTCAGTAGTTTTTCCCTGTTTTCATAGGACTAGGATAGGTTGTTTTATGCTGTTCTAGGTTAGTTTGATTTTTGTCTGGCTGAAGACGTGAAACTTAGCGCTCGTGGGAGGCAACCCAACCTTTCATTTCAATTCTTTGTCCTAGCTAGTTAGTTCAATGTTTGTGGGTAACATTACTGTAAACCCTCACGAGAATACAACTCGTCAACTAGGGGCAATCTAGGGGTTTAAAGGCTTGTTGCATACGCTAAATGCAATCGAGAACACCTACGAAAGTGGTGTAGTTTGCTTTTGTGGTTTCTCTCTTGTGCTGACCCGCTCTTATGCTGATATCTTTGGAAAGCCTCTTGATTCTTTCGTCCAGGTACTATCTTTCCATCTCTTCTCTTTTACTTTCATTGTCTCATGTGCATTGCATGTTCATATCTTTTACATTGAGGACAATGTAGATTTTAGGTTGGGGGTGGGAGATTAGGTTGCCTAATCAGTATTTTCTTGGTCTTGAGCAAAAATTGAATTGTGAAATTTTTTAATTTTTCTGGCATTTCTTGTGAATTCGAAGTGATTTTGACGGCCATCTAGGGCAATTATAATTTCAAGATACGCGATGTTGGTAATTTATGACTCTTGGATTCAATATCTGTTAGATTTCACAGTTAAATCTGTTAAGTTTGAATTGTTAATCCAGAATTAGAAGTTATAAACATTGATTGTGCCATGATTTCACATGTCACATCTCACTTTTACATTAAAGTTTCAGTTTGATATTGAAGAGTTAAGTTGGTAATCACTAAGCATGTAAGGAACTAGCCTGGAAAATGTGCCCATCATGATCAATTGAATAAAAAGAAAATACCCAGCGTATAAAAAAAAAAAAAACAGATACCTTTGGAAAGGGTTGGGCGAATAATCTTCACCATAGGTTTGCTCCCTATAGGTGTAGATTTGATTCTCCATGGGTAATATGTGAAAATGGTTGGGTGTACGGTCTTCACCATAGGTTTGCTCCCTATAGGTGAGGATTGATTCCCCTCCTTGGCGTTACTTGTAATGAAAAATCGAAAGCGGAAAGAATGGAAAAAATGACTTGTGAGGCAAGTTTTGATATAGGTTTTTGTTGTCATGAATTCTCTTGATGGTTACCATGACATCATGAAATAGAGAAGTGAATCTTAATGTTGATAAGCTGAGATTACAGTACGCCAATGGAACTCAATGTTTAGAATTTTTTCTAATTAATGGATTAATATTTTGAACTTGATTGTGAAGTTTACCGTGCGCTTAAGTACAGGAGAAAATGCCCAACATTCATGAATCTTAGAATTCGAGTATTTAGATTGTTTTAAAAAATTATTCGAGTTCATGAAAAATGTCCTGTAATTCTCAACTTATTTTTCACATACTTTGCTCAGGACTAGCAAAATGCTGATTGGGGGTTGTGTTGAGGGTCAAATATTGCATATTAGACCCCAGTTATTACATGGATTTACGACCATGAAAATGTTTAAATGCCTTATTTTAATGGTGTTTGTGATGTAGGATGTATTTAGGAGCTACGGTTGAAAAAGGCTACTAAAGGCATATATTTGATGCTCAGAATGTATCAAGGCAAGGGACGGACTTCAAGGGATCGAGATCGAAGGATTTACATGCCAGACGTCCGAGAAAATCAAGCCGCTCACATTAAACGGGCCTGAAAACCGTCCAAAATGCAAGATCACAGGGTTTCCACCATCCGTTTAGCTTGAAACTTTATTTATGGCCTGAGGACCATAAATTAACCGTACACGTCAAAAATCGACCATTGGATCTTTGTGGAAGTGGCCCAACGGACAGATCAGCCCACAAATCGTCAATTTGGGGCCCGCTTGATATCTTGAAATACTTCAATTTTGGTGTCAACCATTTAAATTATATGACAACCAGGTTGGACGGAGCGGATCTCTCATATACATCACCTTGGGACTCACATGTGCATTGCACGTGTACAACATGGGTGCTCAAGCCGTGCACCAGACCAGAACTTTTGGTCAAAGTGGGCAGACCCGACCTTCTTCCTCATGGAGACAGCGTCCAACGCTGTCCGACCATTTTTTGGCTAGTGGGCCCCACACATCATCCAAATGGATGATCTGAACCGTCCATTCAGTCAGAGGGGTGGCCAAAAACTTCGTCAAGCTTACCTTTTTCTTCCATGTACGTGGACATGCATAGATCACCGTTAAAGGTAGGATGGATGGCGGAATAAAAACATCAGTGGGCCACACAGAATCTAATCCAAAATCAGCCATTTCTTACTGGTTTTTCGAGAGGATCACAATGAATGGAGTGGATTTATCCGTAGAAGCCTACAAAGGGGCCCACCGATCATCACAACCACGACCATAAGCTCTGCTTGCAAACAGAGCGTGCGGATGATCCTTGTGGGCCACCATTAGGACCCATCAGTCAGATCCAGATCGTCCATCATGCAGAGGGACGAAAACCATTCAAATCCATGTTGACTTTGTTTAACCAAACATGCACATGTGTAGATGACAGCTAGTACAAAAGGACCGTCTGTTATGGTTGCAGTGGGATTTCTTCCTTGGGCCGCATCAACAGACAACAAAAACTGTCCATATCCAGTTGAAATTTCGAGGTGAAGACAATGGACGATTTGGATTTCTCAGAAAATCTCGATCATGCCCCCACCAAATAACCAGCGTAAGCTGTATTAC
Organism: Magnolia changhungtana; assembly: GCA_030180095.1. Classification (NCBI taxonomy): domain Eukaryota; kingdom Viridiplantae; phylum Streptophyta; class Magnoliopsida; order Magnoliales; family Magnoliaceae; genus Magnolia; species Magnolia changhungtana. The sequence goes on along the minus strand of JASAUF010000674.1, from coordinate 8,634,342 downwards.
TCACGTACGGTTTCAGTGCGTAAAACTTTCGCATCGTTTTCTGCTGTGCGTAAGGGCTACGCACGCAAGCTGTCACCGACTCTTTACTCTATAAAAGGAACGGAAAGGAGAGAGAGAGATATCCACGGCTGGGGAGAATCCCATCCTTGGGACGGTTTTGGACAGAGAGAGTAGTTTATTTTTATTTATTTTTATCTTTGTATTTGCTATTTATTTTTTCTACAATCAGATTAACCCGTTTATGACGGGCTAAACCTCTTAGCTAGGGCTAAGAGGTGAAGCTTGTAGTATAATGAGAGATTTTTCTTATGCCTTGATTTAAGTTGTGAACTGAACTTGATAATAGTTTGATTATTAAAGGGATGTTTTCAGTTTTTAATGGTCTGTTGTGACTGAAATTACAATGGGTCTGCAATAGCTTTGAGTATTTCTTTTTTCTTGTCTTTTATGTTTTTGATGTCAGGAAGTCCTGTTGTTCACCATCGTCTCCTGGGCATGGTTGGATGTCGGTACCCTTCCTAACCTTCATAGCATATTGATTGGTTGGTAATTAGTTTAATGCTGTTGTTTACTTTGTCTCCTGGGCATGGTTTGGTGATGGAATCCATTCTAATTTATATACCTTTCATCTCTTAAAAACTATATCAAAGGACATTTGGTTTGATTTCCATGGTTTCACCCTTCAACTGGATAAAGATAGGATTCTAAGTTCAGTTGAATTCTTGAAACAGGCGAAAGATCTTCCTGATCTCTACAAGTGGATCCTCTGAATCCCTAGTGTCTTTCCTCTGAATTCTTAAAGTTTTAGATCATTCTTCCATCATTATTCCTCAAATTAAAATCAACTTAGATTTCATCTTAGTCTAGTTCTAGTTCTATTTAGTTTCAGCTTACGTACAAGTTTTAGTCCCTTGGGATTCGACCACGGTCTTACCGAGTTTATTACTACATCACAACCTTGCACTTGGGGAGTGAACAGCCTCACCTATCATATACCCTATACAACCTCAGAGAAAAGAACAAGGAAGAAACTGCCACTGGCCAGGGAGAAAGAAAACCCATGCAACGCCACCAACCACCCACCAAAGAGACTGAGAAGATCAAACTCGCAGGTTACCCAGCCCTGTCTGGTCGAGCACCAGGGATCCCCTTATGCTTCTCGGCAATTTCGAACGGGATTTCATAGAAAAACATGGATAGAAATTCTAATAAAATCAAAGAAACTGTAAGCATTTTTCATTTCAATAACAGAAATTCCATAGAAAAATAACAATAATAACAGAACGTTGTAATATAACATCATCTAAGCCTTATCCCAACTAATTGGGGTTAGCTACACAAATCTTACTCTGCTATTCAATTCTAGCAAATTAATTAGAGTATACCGTTAGCTACTACCAGATGCATTTGTTTCCATTTGTTTCCTTTCAATAAAGGGTTCTGATAAAATAGGTAAAACATTGTGTTAGCACAGGATGCAGTGGGAGTCGGCTGGACATATCTCCCACCATCCAATAATGGTGTGTGGGATTCTTACCTTGCATCTTAAAAGAGGCAGACATCGACCATGGATCGGATGACAGACAGCGGATCCGCATCTCCATCATCATCCAATGGCTTCTTATCACTGTCAGATTAGCGAGGTTGCTAAGGCGGATCGGATGAGGGTTTGGTAGCAAGCGACTGGAGTTTTAGATCGCGGCGAGGGGTGAAAGGTCGATTTTCGAAGGCATTTATAAGATTAGGGTTAGGTTAGGGTTTGGAGTGAAGGATCGGCCATTAAAGGAAGAGATGAGCTGGAGGGAGAGATTGAGGGGGGAGACGAGGTTGGGGCGAGGGATTGGAGGGAGGAGATGAGGGGGTGCTAGTGGAGTCGTCGATTTTCGAACCGGTCCTGGATCTGCTGACCCGTGTCCTTGAGGGAGAGGAGATCGTCCTGAAGCTGCTGCCGCCAGTTTCAGAGTCTTTCCCATCGCATCATGGAGTTGTAGAGAGAGAGAGAGAGAGAGAGAGAGAGAGTCGGGGCGGATTTGGGAGAGAAGAGGGAAGAAGGGTTTTGGAAGAGAAATATGGGCGCGCGCGCGATTTGGGAGAGGAGGGGAAAAAAGGGTTTTGGAGAGAAATGGCAGGCGCGATTTGGGGATGTTATCTGGGAGGGAAAAGCTTTTTTTTTTTTTATTTATTCCAGCGGCGGTGACTTATCCGTACACTGGCGGCCACGTGAAAACGCCGCTCATTCTACATCTACACTGGCATTTTGTTGGGGCCGCCAGTGACACTGTGCCGCTGATTCAGAGATTTCTTGTAGTGATTGGACACTGTTTGCCCATCCATTTGCTATCTTGTACTCATGCCATGTGTGCTAGTCACTTTTCAACAATTTTTAAAAATATGATTTTCTATGTTGCAATAATATGAGTTGTATCTCAACCTTGATCTATGAAATGATGAGGATGAGATCTTATAATGATCGGTATGAACGACTTCATACCCAAATAGATCATATAAGCTTACATGTTGCAGTAAGGATGGATAATTGGTTGATTGATTGGATCCCTTGTGATGATCGTGTAAACGATGAATGGTTGACATTCAAGATATATGAATTGATCAACATGTGCTGGGAGATCAATTACCTATAAATAACATGTCAATTTTAGTCCAGTAGGTGTGTAATAATGCTAGTACCATAGGTGACTCTCGTGTCCTTACTACTTTACACTATCTTATAAGGTTGCGATGAAGTGCTGATACTTTAGTACGTACTCTTAAGGCCTTGTGCACAAATTTATATGCACCAAAAGCACTTTAGAAAGGAGACCAAATCAATATTGGATCCATAAAGATGAGTTGGAAAAAAATTGTACATGATCCTATGGTGGTGATAATGCACATGAGGCTTATCTAAGATGTTGCATCAAATGCAAGGTCAAATTTTATCTTAAACTATTTTTAAATATTAGTATATTGACATTGTAAATATGTTTTAATTGATCAAGTTTGTATAAATAAAATCTGCTCAATCTAAAAAATAAGTAAGTGTGCATCATGATTCAAGCATTCAATGCATGCACTGCACATATGGACTTAATGTGCCCAATTAAGTGATCAAATCAATGGTCTAAGACAAGCAATTTAAGATTGGGAGAAGTCATTTCTACTTAACTTGTAGATTTAGTGCAATGTTTGATGTCATCCCCTAAGGAGAATTATAGTCTCATAGATCTCACATTAGATAAACCAGATTAGATGGTTTATATTGGATATTTTTTTATGAGAGAACGTAATAATTCGATACACCTTATTACCATAATAACATAAAAAATTATTAAAGTTAGTCTTTAATCGAAATTTCTCAAAGATTGAAGTTATAAATATAAATGTAGTAATTTGGTTTGAGTGACATCTTTCTCCTCTTAAGCCCTAGAACTATAAAAAATAAAAATAAGTAAATAAATAAATAAATCTTAATTTCTAAAAATTTGAGTCCATTAAATCTAGAGATCCCATAATGTGTATATTATTCTTTTTCCTAATGTAGTTAAGAACCTATATTTATGGTAAACTTTTTTTGTCTCCTTCTATGTTTATGTGCAATGAAGAAGACAATTGTGGTTATGCATTCAATGTAATTTCGCTTTTGAAAATTTTAAAATTAGCATTTTTTTTTATAATTCTACTTACACACTAAAAAGAATATTTACTTTTCGTCGTAGGCCCACCATTAACATGTTTATGTCATGCCTTGAAAATAGGTGCCTAAGTATGAAGACTCTAATCCCGAGTTTCTGGGTATGAACTTAGTAAAAATGTACGTGGGTGAGTTCTCACATGCCCGCATAATTTAGTTAGCATTCACCAATCAAAGTAGTTTTAAATCAGATGTATCAAAAGTTAAGCAGAGATAACTAAGCCCATAAATAGACAACAAATATTTAAAACGTAAAATTTCAAGAGTGGTGTTTGCCCAAATTAGGATTATACAAGCCACAATATATATACTCAAAACGATTAAAGTATAAAGTTTTTAGTTTTGGCCCAATCATCTAAAATGTAATATCGGTGGTGCAAGGTGATTTAAGCTTATCCGTCTGAGATCTCGATAGTACCTGCATCAATAATATCGCCTGATTTGTGTTTTAAAACATCGTCCCAGGTGGGAGTGAGTAGCTAACTCAATGGTTCCATTAATTTTAAGTTATCCATGTTTTCGACTCAATCAATGCTGGTAATAATAACATAGAATAACAATTCTTAAGTTACTTATTTAATGCATGATGCGATGTTATGCGTAATGGTTGGCCCGCAACACAATCTAATAATAATTTCCATGATGATATGCGTAATGGTTGGCCCACAGCACAACCCAACAATACTGTCATGATGTTATGCATTATTAGCCAGGTTGTTATTATTCTTAATTCAAACAGCATATTGGTGATGTTAAGATACTGATGTTATATCATAAGTCCTTATATAGATCACGTGACTTGTTGTGGCACATAATGGCTCCTCACTCGTGTCTATTTTATTTAAATTTAGGTATCACTCATTATATCTTATAAATCAATAATTCCAAAGATACAACATGATACCTAAAGGTATGAGGATAAACTCGGGATGGATTGTCACCCGAGCACCGAGTATGATCACTTAGTTTAGAGGTGCGGGCTTATCAAATAAAAACTGAATCAAAACAAAGGAAATGGCTCATCACTCAATTCCATTCACATTCGGGTTGTTCGAATGGTACTCTGGTACGGAACCATCGGTTGAGTATTTGATGGGGACAGTTCGTACAACATTACATCACCTTCATCAGTGCTCATTGGTTACTACAGGGAGACTCATTACCTCAACATAGGCCGACAGCTCGGAAACAGTGTCTCATACCACCATGCTCAGCTCATGAGACTTAGTGGGATCGTAACACACTAATGGTTATGAATGGACTTGTTTGTGGGAACAGGGTATCTTATATTCAATTTGGTCATGTCATACATGGTGAACATATATGAACAGTCGGTTAGTAGACTAATTTGATTGCCAGCATTAGGTGCAAGCATCCCGTATAGTCCAATTACTGTCGGTCGTTCGTATTCAACCAGAGTGGCCGACCTAACCAGGGCTACCCCTTAGTTCAAGTAATTTACTGATTGACCCAACATCGTAAACAATTTTAAATATCATTAAGGGCTAACAATTCATTAGGCAATTATAATGAGATTTCATATGAAGTCTAAATTTAACAATACAATCACTTAAACATTTTATCAGACATGTGAGCATCAATAACACAACACCATCACCTAGGCATTTTCATTGAACATAGGAGCATCAATAAACAAGTAATAGCACATGTGGCAATCAAAATTGAAAGACAGACATGTTAGCATATACTATGACATCTACAACAACAAATCATTAAATGAGACATTCAATGGTTGATAAATAGTAATGTAAGCTCGATCCTGTAATTCGTGTATCGTGGCTTTTAGGGAATTCAGAGTAGAGTACCATATTCATTTCAGATCATCTAGGGTAAAGCACCCGTGCATATACTTTTCAGAAGTCCAAGGCAGAGCATCGTGTTCATTTTTGGTTTGAGGTCAGTCCAACCTATGCTAGCATTCCATGAGTCATGAATTCATCATATATCACTCATAAAATGTATTTTTCACGTATCCAATTCATTATCACATCCATACTTAAATTTAAAATCAATCATAAACACCTGAAATTTAAGATGTAAATACGATTCAAATATAACATTCATTATTAATGTATAACTTGAAAACAATTCATAATAACATTGTACATAATTGAAAATAGATTCAATATAATACCGTAGACTCAAAATCATAAAATTTAGAAGGATCGCCCACATCAATAGGTGCGGCATGGTTTGAATTAATGCTGGAAATTACGTTCACTAAATTGAAATTTGACTCCACTCAAATTCAATTGAACTCTATTTGACTCAATGTAACTCAGTGCGATTCAACGAGGTTTTTGATGTGAATCAATGCAATCTCTGTATGAAAACACACTTGCCAGTTACTTATTTCTTACACCAGGGGTTTTTAATCCCCTAAACTGAAATCCAACAGATCAAAATCTTGACTTACTAAGTCAACTTAGTGAGTCACAATGTAAAAAGTGACAACTTGGGTTTATTTTTTAATCAAAGAGCAAGGATGGAGGCTTATCTCTAAGGTAGCATTGTAGAAATTTGATTTAGTTTTGAATCTCAACCTTGGCTTAACGGTTCAGTGAGTCGACTCGACAAGTCAACTAAGCATCAAGTCTCTCTCTCTCTCTCATTATCTTTTCTCACCTTTTCTGCCTCTTTTCTTCTTCTCTTCTCTTTTGATTTCTTCTTTCCAACCACATTCAATAATAGACATTAGAAACCAGTCACACAGACAGGTAATGAGTTAATGAGTAAAGTGGCTCAATTTTGTTTTTCTGCTCTCTCTCTCACTCTTGAATTTATTTAAGGCTTTCACACAATCACTCTCTCTCTCTCTCTCTCTCTCTCTCTCTCTCTCTTTCAAACTCCTCTTTCTCCCCCTCCCTTCATCTGTTCATTAACCACGGGACCCCACATGATCTAAGACAACCATCACATTAGACCTAGGAAGATTTCAACTGTAAATACCCAATTTTCCTTTTTTTTTTTTTTTTTCTAGTTGTGTTGCCCACTTGAACTTTAGATCTGCTTCATTTCTGGACCCGTGCACTAACATGATTTGAAAAAAATTAGATCAATGGAGTGGATTTCTCCCAAACATAATGGTAGACCCCACAAGCCTCACCAATGAACTAGATCCCATTTGAAACACGACCATCTTCTATTTCTCACAGGTGGCATAGCCACACCAAGCGTAACATGGTCAATTTAGACCATTCGACCATCTGTTTTAAGATCAAATGGTGTGAGTTTCATCGGATTAACTCAAGACTCAAATTTTGGGGCATGATAGTGTGTGCATCATGTGTGTGTGTGTGTGTGTGTGTGTGTGAGAGAGAGAGAGAGAGAGAGAGAGAGAGAGAGAGAGTAATTTTGAGTGTACACTTACCTTTAAAAATAATGATCAATGAATGATCATGTATATAAATGAATGGACGAATGAGTGATCAGGTAATTGAATGCATAGATAGTTAGATAAATAATTGAGTAATTAATTAAGTGGACAAATGGATAAGTATGTGGTCGAATGCTTAATTATATAGTTGGATAGATGATTTAATGAATGGATACATGAATAAATCATTGACTTGATGAACGAAATGAGGAATGATTAATAAATTTTATGGGTAGATACGTGGGTGCTTAGCCACTAACATGGATGAACAATACGATTTTTTTCTTTTTTAATTGTACCTCTAAAATTCACTAAGGTTATTACACCCCACACATCTAAACCATACACGAACACCACACACATATGCTCTTATACGTGCACACCACAATACCTACATTGTATACATGTATACAACACATTTGCATGCCACACACCACCCACCTCACTTCACATGCCCCTAAAATCTATCCCATAATCTACTCCCCATGCCCCTGTTTACACCCATTTCTTGCACACTTACGTGGACCAATAAGATACCACCACACTACACCAAAATCGTCATTTAGGAACGGTTTTAAACCGTTCCTAAATGCTTTAGAAACTGTTTAATACCGTTCCTAAATGAGGTGTCGTAGAAAATCAGGAACGGCTTAGAACCGTTTTGGGTACCGATTCAATTTATAGAAACGGAATTTTAGGAACGGTTTTAAACCGTTCTGGTGCCAACGGTCACATTTTAGACAATTTTAGAAACGGTTTTGAATGATTATTAATGTTGCCAATGGTCAGATTTTAGGACGGAATTTTAAGAACAATTTAAAACCCCTTTGTTCATTGTATGAGAGAGAATGGGGTATGTAATCTACTGGTATTATATGCCAGATAATTACACAAATAGAAGAAAAAGACAATAGAATGATTCACACATGTAATAATCTTTTCCTTCTTTTCTAGTACACATTTCAATTTCAATTCGAATTTCCAATTTCAATACAACATTTCATTTTCGGGCTTCTATAATCCAACAATTCCTTACTCTTTTCATATGACATCCGTCCATCCCCCATAACCCGAGCGATCTCTTCCACCAGTTCTTCAGGCCCGGTATTCCATCTGCCATTAGAGGGATCTGGGCTTCCTTCGGCTCCACTTCTAAGGCAGTCTGGTACATGTCATGAGCTGTTAATCCTATATACATCCCTTCCTGTAGTGGCTGGAAGTATTGGTGCTGTTGTTGCTACTGCTGGGCTTGAATCAGCTGCCTGAAGGGCTGGAGAAGGCCTAGAGAATGTTGTTGCCTGCTGTTAATCCTGTGCACATCCCTGATAACTCTGGGCTCTTTAACTCTGGCAAACTGCATTGCTCAACCACCACCAGACAACACTAAACAATCGGGGGAAAAAAATCTACTTTCTCCTTCACATGAACTCGTAAAGGATCTCAGGTTACAGGATTATCACCTTCACATTTTCTTCACAATGCTTTACAACTGCTAGAATGTTTAAGTAATGATCATGCACCAGTGTGTATGCCCATAAGAGAAGCTTCCTCGGGGCACTTAAATCAAGGTAGTCGACATTGTCCTTAGATGGTTGGCATGGTCCTTCTATTGTTAAATGAGATGGTACAGTATACAGTTTAATACCTGATGAAGTGTTCCACATGAGCTCTCTCGGTAAAAGTTGTCGGTGCATCTCAGTAAAGTGGCAGCTGCCTCCATATTTTCTTCTAATGCTTGCTTGATGAGATGCTGCATTGTGGATAGAAATTGGCTCCATTTCGTTTCAAGAGCCTTATGAAGAACTGGATCTTCAAATGATGAACTCCATAGGTCATTGGTTTGCAGATCAACATAAAGCAGCAGGCCAGGTTTTGAACTAGCAGCTACGGTTGAAGGAGCCTAAACACTTGCGTTTTCAGAAGGTAATGGTGTGATCAAGGCCAAACTAATAAGAATGGATCGACACCAAGCAACAGAAGCATGCTTACATATTTTGGCACAGTTACTATTTGATAATTTTGGATTTTTGAAACGGTTTCGGATCTTCTTATTTATTCCTTCAATCATGTCCAACCTGGCATCCCTCTCCAATGACTGGATGTATTGGTGGATGTAACTGTTGAAGAAAACTAAACGTGTCAAAAGCACATATGGACATATATCTAACCATAGGGAAATTGGATTTGTGTGCTTTACCTATAAAGGCTGCTCTCTGATAACTCTGGGCTCTTCAACTCTGGCAAATTGCTTAAATCCATCCATAAGTTCCCATGGCCTAGGTTGTGCTGGTAATACATGTTGTCCAAGCTTAGAGACATAGCTTCCCTGTCAATGGATCCGTACTGGTGGGCTCCCATGGTTGCACCACCCAGGAAATCTTCAAGCTTGGGAGAGAAAACTAGCATGAGGCATCACTCCTTCCATCAACAAAGAGATAGACATGACTTTATTTTTAGGAGAGAGTTGGTTCATGGCTCTAAAATCAGCCCCACCATGGGAAGATTCTCCTGCACTTGTTAGGAGAGAGTTGGTTCAAGGCTCTAAAAAGGCAATAGGTCATTCCTGGCACCTATTGACTGTAATATACATCTTTAAGTCAAAACAGACAAGCACCAAACAACCTGCTACAGTGGTATTTATTGTCTCCATCCAAGATTTCAGCAGCCGTAAATTGTGCAAGTGCTTCTTCAAGAGTTCCAATATCCCCATGTATCTCAACAGTTAGATCCATCATCCGTTCATGCTTCTCAGACTTGCCTCGGCATTTCATGCACCTTATCTGCAATAACCATTCAAGTTTCCAGTAGCTATTCAGTACTCAGTACAAAATTTTGGCACCATAGTACAAAGGTGAAGTATTCCACTAGCAAAAGTAAAGAGAAAGTGGTGTCTGTATCAAAAAGTGGGAAAGTGGGTGTAAATTCATCTTCATCATAAAACCTTTTTTTTTTCCTTCATCATAAAACCTAGTCATAACTATATGGGATTACCAATACTATTTTGCCAATCACAAGATTTGAAACAAGAGTTCTCATGATTGATTGGCAGAGGTTTGGTGACCAGCTGTGTCCACCTGACTTCAACCCACTCTTACCTGGTGTTTGGACTAGCCAGGGTGTTGCTACCAGGTGGAGTCCCCTAGGCCTTGTTTGGTTGCCACTTAAAAAATGAGTTCATCTAATTTTAGTACAATAGAGTTTGGTAAAGATTAAAAATAATCTTGATAACTCATCATTTATATAACCTATGATCTCTAATACATAATTACTTAACTGAATGAGATGAACTCATCTTTCAGTGGCAACCAAACAGGGCCTTAGTGGTTCCTGCAATTGATATCCAAAAAACATGTATATTCTATGGAAGACTCCTTACTTTTTCCTCCATCACTTGCTTCAGGATGGAAAGTGCTATTGTTTCAGCTTCTTGAAGGGTGATGTCCTGCAAGCCAACAATCAGTATCACTCGCTAAGCTTTTGAATATTCATTTCTATTTGGACACACACACACACATACACAGAATCATCAATATTGATGGTATTTAATAAAATTCACCCCCCCCCCCCCAAAAAAAAAAAAAAAAAAAAAAAAAAGGCTGAATTGTTAGTTAGTCTCACCCCATCGACACTTGCCTTATTTATACACTTTGCCAGTTTTCATCCATTAGGAAAGTATTCATTGAGCCACCAGATCAAATTAAAGAATCCATGGACCCACTCAACTTTTTAATTTGTTGCTGAAAAATATAGAAACAGTATAATGTCCACAAATAAGAAGAAAATGAACAAAATAAAAGAAAAAAGAAAATCTTTGATTGAATGAATGATACCTTGTTGTATTGCTCCTGCAATGAGCTGTTAGCACCTTCGGAGCCCAAACCTATTGCCTTTGCATTGCATTGCCAGAAGGTACCAGATGGGTCCGTGTAGCATCTGCATATCACAATTTCTAAGTGCAGAAAAACTAAAAAGCAAAAAAAGCTGAAACTAGCCATTCTAAAATTCAAAGTCAGAAGCATATAAAAAAGCATAACCTCCTAATGTAGACTATATATTCCCAATGACCAATAGCTGTGGTCCTTAGGGAAAGAGTTCAAAGTAAAAGGTTAATACTTACAAACTAGGCCCATTCTCATCATGACCAGCGATTAGAAGCGAGACTCTAAAAGGTCGAGACTGGAAAAACAACAATACAATTCCATAAAAAAAAAGGAAGTAGAAAACAATATATTTCATGTTTATTCGACATACAAATAAACAGTACCTACTAAGCAAGCAATAGAATAATAGTGAGAAAAGATATGGTGATAAAATCATGAGAAAAGAAATAGTAGTGGATGCTAAACTAAACTAATAATACATAAAGATCACCAAGTACTAAGCTATAAATGTCATTTCAATATTCATCAAAACCGAATCAAGTATATAGAAACATGGCTTACAAACCAGTGGTTTGCATTCTAAGACAATCATTACTTGGGGATAAACTTAACAATCTAAAATCTGTAAATACAAATTTACAGGCTACAGCTAAATATAACATGAGCATGCTATTCATATTGACAAGGCATCATATGCTGAGTATACTTAAATAATATTGTCAATTTAAAAAAGGGTAGAAACAAGGTCTGAGGAAATGGTCCATGATAGAGTAGAATGACAGAACAAGATTCATGTGGCAGATCCCAATTAGTCAGGATGGTTAGGACTTAGATGATGATGATGATGTAGAAACTATACCATGGATTCTTCATCGCCTTCCTCAAATCGGACTCAACAGTCATTGGTTCACCATATGAAAACCTATGATTCTGAGAAAAACATTAATTTTCAAAATCAGTAATCACTCTGTAATTACATGCCCCAAGCAAAAACTAGGTTGGCTGATTGAGTTCAGTAGGACTTGCATATTTTTCCATCAATATCTTCTTGCCCATGGATAGGCACAAAAACACAAAGACACCTAACAGTGATCAACAAAAGGCAGAATATGCACAGATCCTCACTCGTCTCGATCGTATCCCAAATAGACTCAGCAAAAAACTGAATTGCAATGATCATATGAATATCCAATTGGCACAACAGAATCCATATCCTATATCTCAATAGAAATCCCAACAAAGCTGTGCTAAAACAGCACATTGACTATTTAGCAAAACAGCAGTTCGAGAACCATAACCAGAGCTAGAGCAAAAAAGACAAAAAATGAAGATTGTATGCAGAAAAAAACTAGAAGCACAGGCCATCACTATATCAATGTTATTCATTATCCAAATACAACAAGCACAGGCCACATTACTTTCTAGCCTACAAAGTAGGAATTAACAAGCTACCAATATTCTCAAGGAAACCAATTTTGAAGCAGCTCTAATGATGGAAACAAAAGTGTTAAAAACCAACTATGAATCTGCAACTTATCAAAGATTACTAGCAACATAGCCAGAAGAAGATTGCATATGATGCAATAATCCAAACATTTAGTGTTCCATCAATAGAACCTGGCCACCAGAATGCTCAACTAACACCATTATTAGACAATCACTGAAATGCAACCATAAAATGCATACAGATGGTCCAAAACCAGTAATTGCTGCTCCACCAATGACTGAAAAGTGGAATACCTTCGTAAATTTTTACAACCATCTGCATCCAAAAGGTGAAGCTCCTCTAGATTTTCTAGCCCTGCTATGGAATCAGGAATTATCTGTTTCCTTGGACAAAAACAAAACGAATTAGGACTGATGCAGGAGGCTGAATCCCAATGAACAAGAATTCAAAACCAAGTTTTTACCAATATCACAACCAGTTAATGCATTCTCTTCCCAACCATCTGTGTGATATCAAGTCTCAAACAAGTATCAAATAAAAATAAATAGAAGCTCTCTAACTAATTAGCCTATATTCTTTTTGAAAGGGTAAGTAAACACACTATATAATATGGTTGGCTACATGGGGTGCAACTGCAGTCAAGGAATCAAGTTTCATAAGTGACCTGATATAATGCATTATTTTATTTTATTTTTTGAAAAGTCACATAATGTATTACAAGGAAAGAAAGAAAAATGATACCAGAAATACAGGAGACCTTCAGAAGTAGAAGAAACAATAATCCATTATGTGCTTATGTCATGTTCTTCAGAATATCAATGTTAGACATGGATGCCAATGCACGCATCATGCATGCGATTTCACAGTATGGAATTTTGGATGCATAACTACATTGAAAGGAAAGGATGCATGAAGGCAACGGTAGGGAATGCCCTATACAAGTAGAGCTCGTGGACACCTCTTGGCAAGATTAATATGCTAACTTGTTAACATCCCACATGACATCTTGAAAAAGGATTTGGTCCTTTATGCCACAACTAGTAGGCATTATCTCAAACAACTCTTTGATATTCTCTAGCAAAACCCAATACACCCTAAGCATCCCACTACAAATTGTAGCCATGCTCATGCATGAGCAGCTTACAAAGTTTCATAGTAGGATGTTCTTACATTAAAATGTGAAAAGTGGTAGTTGACAAGCAAGGAATTGGGATTGAGTTCTCTCAGACCATTTTTTCTTGCGATGGGATCGAGACTCGCTGTGCTAGATTTTGCCAAAGCCTCACACTATTTGGAGTTCAATCTTTTGTATGGCTGGCTACAGAGAATAAAAACCTTGCTCTCAGGAATCTCAGGAAGTACCAAGAAGCGTTTCCTAACATGTGCATCTTGTTTCAGATTGATGGGTACTATGGATCATATGCTTCTTCATTGCTCTATGGTCAGATCCACACACTATCACTTGCAAGGTTAACTAGCAAATCTCAAAAACATGGACATGCAAAAACGGCACAACCATAAGCTGCTTATGAAACAATGAAGATTAGAAGAATTGGGGTACTGCAAACCAAAAGGCAAAGTACCTAAAGTGAAAAGTCAGATGTAGGTGCATTCATAAATATGCAGCAGATCATATTAGGTTTTAAAATATACATCCAAAATGCTTCATCATTCATCACATTTAAACCAACTCTTACCGAGCATCATTTAGCTAATAAGCGACTGCCAGCTTTCATACAACTTTCCTTTGGGGAGACCCTATGCTTTAGCTTCTATAACATTTACATTCTAATACACACACACACAGAGAGAGTATAACCTATGCCCGTTCGGGGTACAACATTGAAGTCAAGGTCTAAACTTGAAGCTTTCCTGTAATTAAAAAGAAGTAAAGAGAACAAAAAAAGAAAGTATTACTCTCATGCAAAATCATAATTGGTGTCTATGAAAAGAGAGAGAGAGAGAGAGAGAGAGAGAGAGAGAGAGAGCAGGGTAGGTTACAGAGCCTATCTTCTTATACAGAGCAGATGCGGATAAAAGCGCTGATGTACCTGTCTGCACACTGCTGCTACACTCACTCCCTCCCTTCAGTCTTCCCCATTCAACCGTGGATGACAGATCACACACCCCATATAGAGCTGCTGCTGCTGCTTCTACAATAGTAGATACCCAATGTGTGGGGACTGTCGTGGGATGGTGGATGCTGCAGGGAGAGGGGGAGAGGGAGATAGGGAGATGGAGGGAGATGGAGAGGGAGATCGAGAGAGAGGGTTGAGATCGGGAGAGGGAGATCGAGGGAGAGGGAGATCGAGAGAGAGGGTTGAGATTGGGAGAGAGAGATTGAAAGAGAGGGAGAGAGAGATCGAGAGAGAGGGTTGAGATCGGGAGAGGGAGATTGAAAGAGAGGGAGAGAGAGATCGAGAGAGAGGGTTGAGATCGGGAGAGGGAGATTGAAAGAGAGGGAGATTGAGAGAGGGAGAGGGAGATCGAGGGAGAGGGAGATCGAGAGAGAGGGTTGAGATCGGGAGAGGGAGATAGGGAGAGGGAGATCGAGAGAGATGGTTGAGATCGAGAGAGGGAGCTTGCGTTTTGGGCGTTTAGGAGGGATTACGGTGTTTTGGCAATGAAAATATTTCAGTAGTCTGCTGCGGATTTAAATAAATGTGACCTCGGGCCATGTGGGGTCCACTTAGAGGATTCTAATAGAATCCATTCCGTCCATCTGTTTCAAAATAATACAATAATTTATAATATTAAGAAATAAAAATATCTAACACTCAATCGAGACACGCCAACTAAAAAGTGAAAGCAACAATGTACAACAGGAACTAATCCAGTACGGTTGGATACCGTTTCAAATCAGGAAACGGCTTAAAGCCGTTTCTAAACCAAAATGCGATCCGTGCCAGTTTAGCGATTTTGGTGTAGTGCCACTATTGACGCCCCACTTGGGAACTAGTCACTACATGACTAATAATGTGTGATAACGGTCATGCAGTGACTGATTCATAGCGATATTAGTCATGCCAAAATTGGTTTACTCTAACCATCTCACTGACTTCCTACTCACTGACTTCGGATGGCCCCCAATCAAAACTCCTCTGTGACTAAAGGCACACCCTAAACATTCCCATTAAGTTAGATCGTTCACCGCTAGAGCACATAAGAAGGTAGGGCTAAAGCAATGCATGACTCAGTTTCACTAGTAGAACAAGAAGTAACTCTAAATACTAACTTTAGTAGCCCCAAGTATTGAAAAACCCTTTGCAAAACCAGGTGAAGGCTTTGCAAAATTGGGCATGTGAGAATCAACCACCCTATGGCCGGTTCCATGCATAATCAACAACACAGTGGTTGGTTCTTGGTTATGTAGCTCTGGCCCAATCATAGGCCCACCGCCTCTTTCACTTTACTTTAGTTTTGCCAAAGTTAACTTTGGGCTTAGCTCGTATCACTTGATTTTTAGTTCGGCAAAACCAAACCTATCTCGTGGACTCTTACATGTCACTAGGGCATCTCAAAATGCTTATTTAAAAGGACCCACATTCGAAGAGAAGAACAATAGAGAGAGGTGAGAGACTAAGAGGCAAAAAAAAAAAAAAAAAGAAACACTTGAGACAAAGAAGATGTAAAAATCAAGAGAAAAGTAGAAGAAAAGTAACTCTATTAATCCATAAACGGCAACAATAAAGCCAAGGAAAGTCGTAATACTATTGGAAATATATTTGATTCTGCTACAGTATGCTTTCTTTCTTTTCTGTTAACCATTCTAACTAAAATTCATTGCCGTCGTGTTAGGAAGCTTTTCCTTGTCTCAGTCTCTTTTAGTTGAGAAGTTAAAAGTCGAGATAATGCTGAAGTCAATAGAGTGGAGTTAGAATCAAGGATATTTGACCATCCCTTTTGTAAAATTTTTTTTTAAAAAAAAAGGTATCATGTCTTTTATTTTCCTTATCACATCTTAATAAACTTGCATTCCAATCCACACATCACAAACACCTCACGGATAAACACACTCACCTTTTAATTCTATTTTACTTATACAATCCTTATTCCTATCTCTTTTTATTTATGTTCCCATCTATTTTTTTAAATTTATGTAATAATTTTGAAGTTATGTTGAATCTCCTAAAAAATTATAAAATCCCATAAAGTAAAGATTGTGATTTGTATGGGCAGAAAAGGTGTAACGTCTCGAAAAAAATCCGTATAAGGACCCAAGTATCACCTCAGGCAGAAATCACTCAGGACCAAATCCTTTAGAAATTAGACGAGAATTAGCTAGTATTAAACTAGAGTGCATGTGAAATTAATACTAATCACTTTAAATATGATCTACAAGACCTAAAACGTGTAGAATCATTGATGCTAATTTACCCTGAAATCTAGAATCAATCTCTAAACCCGATTGCTCTCGGGAGCACCTTGAAACTCCGTATCGAACTGGACAGCACGTCGAAAGTCTGATGACTGCGAAACTATATGAATATGACCGCTTTACTGGGCTTGACAACCATCTCAGAAATCAAGTCCTAATAGTGTCCAGAAATGCACAACTTGAGCACGGAGCAAAGTGTGTGAGAAACGCGAATACCTTTAAAAAATGAACTCAGATTTAAGTGATTTAGGCTGTCTGCTTGCAGCCAAATCTAAGCTTTCAGACCATTAGAATCTGAACCAATTACACCCTCGGATCAGGGAAAATTTTCAACACATGTCAGTGTACTTGTGACCCTGATCGAGTACCAGTGACCGTTGAACTGAAACAGGTCCCCCACGGCCAATCTACTGATCCGATCGGGCCGGGATCTTAACCTGATCTAGTTCCAATGTCAGGGAGCTTAAGTACGATCGCATGTAGAAAATGGGCCTCCAGAAGTGCTCCGTTGGATCGAAGCAGGTGCCTTTTGGCTATAACCTAAGTATACCTTGGACCTGGGGCCATTCCCATCAGTTCTGGGCTTATATAAGGGCCTTAAACCCTCTCTCTCCCTTCACATACGATTTTGCAACCCTAGGAGAGAGAAGAGAGCAAAGAGAGAAGGAAAGAGAGAGAAAGTGTGAGAGGAAGTGGGAGATTGTTCCTGGGATCTTTCCCTGCCGCTCCACGTGCTTTACCACCTCGTCTGTATCGCTATTCTGGCGATTTTAACTCTGTTAGTAGGTAAGAAATCTTAACCTTAATATGTTTTAGGGATACAAGTAGAGTAAATGCTGAGGTAGTTAACCTATTTCATGTTATAGGTTGTCGTTGTGCCGTGGACGAGGACTTAGTGTTTAAAATGAGTTCGTTACGAGTCTACCGGTGAAAGGTTCGGACTATAAATGTTTAGGTTATGGTTTTCAAGGCTTTCAATGTCAGTTAATGATTTATGACTGACTTGATTGTCGTCACATGTGCTTAGATGCAAGGATTTTCGTTTATTACATATATATGTGAACTATGTTGAATATAATGCATTTCATGTATTTGTTGAAATGTTTGAATGAATATGAAATTATGATTTATGTTTGTTATGATTGATGTATAGGAATACATGATTGTTGTACATATGACAACTCCTATATAGAAGGATTTGCTATAATATGTGGATTAACTAATTTATTACAAGTATATAATATGTGTAGTCTAAGTGTTTGATAAAATGTCTGAATAAGAAAATGCTCTTCTATATGTATGTAATGAGAGTGTTGAGATAGGATTCTCAACTCCCTTACCTGTAGTTGCAGTTCCCTTTATGTAACCTATCTTACTACTATGTGATTAGTGGATGAAATGCCTATGTATGATAATATATACCTTATGTGTTCGTTAAATTGTTTATATGAGATCTATATTTGAATTCGTTGCTACATGCTGTTTGACTAGTACATATGAATGCCTGTTATATTTGAGGTGTGATTGGGGCTACGATGTAGTCTAGGCAATTGGCAACAATTCCTGTTTGAGTGGCTAAGCTAGTCTCACTACATTTGATGCATTCGGTGAATCCGAGTCGTACGATGATTGTCGACAATGGTTAGCGCTCCATGTCGATTACTTCAGCGTACACTTGTACCAGTCGAACTTGTCTAATAAAACTGATTGTCATATTATATGTTCTCCATGTACATTGCTACTACTTGAATCTATGGTACCAAAGTCACTAGTGAAAACCTGTTCAACTTTGGTACCTCGATCCACTAAGACTCATGAGCCGGACATGGTGGTATGGGACACCGTGGTCGTGCTGTCGGCCTACGTTGGGGCGACGAGCCTCCCCGTAGTGACCAGTGAGTAACCCAAACTCGTGAGCCGAATACGGTGGTATGGGACACTGTATTTGAGCTGTCGGCCTACCATTGTGTAGACTGGCTATGGTCCCTAGTCGGGTTGGTGACAAGCCTTCAAAAATAGACTGCCAGTTGGTAGGGTGTGGGTGGTAGTGGACCTCGAGTGTACTCTGAGTTTGCGTTGAGCCGACGAGTCTTTCCGTAGCAACTAGAGTATAAACTAGGCCTACACTGATCAGGTGATAATCCCTTTGTAGTGACCTAGAACTGCAACATCGTATGAGATTTACTGGGACTGATGACCCTAGAATGGATCATTGTTTGGGAATTGATATAAGGGAGGTACCTTAGCTTCCCAATCTTGTTGTATGAATAAATCTAAGTAAGAACCTGACTAATCACGTGCATGCACCGCATTATGTGTGTCTTTGACGTAATAGGTTAAGCACTGAGGAAGGGTTGCATGCCACGATCGTGAGATGAAGTCGTTGAGGGAGCGCAGGCGAGGGCATGCATCATTATTTCATATCATTCTTGTAATAACAAGAGTACTTAGGACCTGATTATTGTATTGTGTTATCATTACTGCTTGACTGAATTGATAACATGTTAACCTTTGCTTTATTGTTCCATTAAGTTGATCACTCACTCCCATGTTAAGGGACGGTGTTTTAAACACCAACCAGATACTGTTTTAATTTCATATGATGACGATGCTTATGAAGCAGAGCCGGACTTTCTTGATGTTGAGGAGGGTTTCTCCTATATGTAGCTATCAGGTGGATCTATGTAGACCATGTTCTGATCGACGGGGTTACAAGGATGTTGATTAGACGTCATTATACTTGTTATTTTACACTTTTGGAGCACCGATGTATATTCTTTTTGTTCATTTTTTAAGTATACATGTATATATTTAACCTAGTAACATGTTCACACTCTAGAGACTTATAATAGTTTATATATTTTATATATTTAACACAGTCTTCCACGTGCTTATTTAACTGTCTCTGGAGTATGATATGTTGTTTTGGTATAATCTCACTCATGTTTAATGCACTAATATGGACAACATTCAATCATCATCATCTATGTTGCATAAGTGATGCGTTGGAACTTGGGAGTGGAGCTTATGCTCGACCCCCGATTTTCAGGGTGTTACAAAAGGTTGCCTAACTACTACTTATTATTATTATTATTAACTGAGGCCTTTATATAGAAACTATATTACAGATCAACTAAGGAGTCACTCGAGTCAAGAATTATTCAGATTTCTCATTCTCCAGGTGATTCTACGGATTGTAGCTAACCATGGATTTTGAAGCATTATTCTACCTAGTGGTGACTTTAAAAGTGCTTAAAATACCTAGACGAGTTATTTGTTAACCTTAAGAAAGGTATTGCACCGCGCGCGTCAAAGAAAATGAGTGGGGTGCACGTGATGCGAGTGGCATTCATGACATCGTTACTTCCCTTCATAACCCCTATTCGCTAGCTTTCCATTAGGTCTAACCTTTGTGACTTACCGAAATTTCAAATCTTGTCTCATCAAATGACTCATGGTAGCCTAGTTCTCACGCATTGCATTCTAAATACTCTTTGGATGTAAGCTTTGTAACTTGCTAGAATCCCAGATCCTATCACATTAGAAATATGAGTGTGCCAAATCTTATATTTATTACTCAATCATATAACCATCCTCCATACGTGCAACCACAAACGATCCGATAGGGACGCATGGGTATCTATTTTTCAACGTTCACCATCACGTGTTGACACTAAGCACCTAATAATGGTGAAATCTTACTTGTTCTCAAGGATATCTTTTGCCCCACCTCATTCGGAGGCACGTCACCTACCAAAAGCAAAGTAGCATAGAATTGTATGCACATCTACAAGATAGACAAAGCGACGAATGACATATAGCCCTAATTCATGTGGCACGTGTGACCGAGACCGCATACTCAACAAGGATATAAAAGACCCATCGAGATGGGGATCTTTTCACAAATCTGGGTATGTTCAACAAGATTGTCTTTTACAATCCTTTTAAAATGAGATCTTCTCATAAATGTTCAGTGCTCTCATGTGAAGATTCGAGCATCAAAAAAATATTAGAGTGGATGGAACCAATAGATTTGGGATCGATCTAGGTGTAGCAAGACCAATCCTATAAAATCCATGAATTTCTGCAGTTACATTGGCAAGAGATCTCAAAACAGTTTCTGATATGTGAAGATCTCTTTGGCCATTTTGGGATGATCAGAGAACAATTGAGCGTCATGGCTACTAAGAATATTAAATCAGCAAGGAAATCCAATGGGAGTTTTGACACCTCCCAAAGTTATAAAAGGATAAATCGATGAAGAGCTCTAGGCCCATGCCAAACATAACTTATCTACATAGGACAATATTTATTTTATTCTTTTTCTTAGTTTTTAGTTCATCTAGTTTTTTCTAGCCATGTTATAGTATGTTTGAGGTTTAGGTTAGCACAGATCACTACAATCCAATGCCATCATTACAGTACACCTAGGAGTTGTATCAATATCAATGACCTTCCATCGTTGGATCCCAATTAACTGAGTCCTTATTTAAAAGATCACAACCATTGGTCACATCCTACTAACCAATCTGCCTCGATTATTTGTCCAACAGATGATTGCAAGTATTTATTTATCTACTTTAGTTAATTTCTCTATTCATTGTATTGAGCATCATATATATACATCAATAAAATTGGCATTTTTAGCCCCTTTAAATTTAAATATTTAATCTTCATTCTATGAAGAAAAGTCATGAACGTAAGGAAAAAAGAATGCATTCAGAAGTACTAAAACCTACCCTTCTAAACTTGCCTAATCGTTGTAACCATCGGTGATTGAGAGGGTGATCTATCCCATGAGTTCAGTCATAATCGGTCTATCTCAGCGTGGGGGCATCGACGTTCAATTAAACTTGAGTCAAGTACGACTCTGACACACCTAGACTATAATAATCGCACATATTAACCAAATGCAGGCCCTCGCTAACACATGTGGCCTCATGTTTGATTGAATTACGCAAACACCCCCTCTCTTGCTCTACACTCCCTTTAACCTCTCCACAATCCCCTCATATAATTAATACACAACAATTCTTAAGAAATCCCTCCCATTATAAATAAAGAGTCCCATGCCCCCACTCTTTATAAGCCCCACATGCCCAAGCTGGGGGGGGGGAGAGAGAGAGAGAGAGAGAGAGAGAGAGAGAGAGAGAGAGAGAGAGCCCCACATATGAGTTCCACTATACTTGTGCCATTTTATTTTATATTATTTTATTTATTATTAAGTACCTTAATATACTTCTTGTATATTCTTTTTGATGATTTTTTCTTTTTACAAATTATTGTTGATCGGTGGTTTAAATCTTTCCAAAAAAAAGGGACCATAAAACAAACAACAAACCTATCCACTTTTGTTTTTAAAAAAAATTCAATCGTTTTAGGCCGAAAACTTCCCATTGTGGACCCTTAGATGGACCATTTGATGGTCCATAAATCTGCCAGTTTCTAAATCATTTGCAAGCCCATAAATATATCAATTTCTAGATAACTGATCAGCCCATAAAATTATCAATTTATTACCAATTGATTAGCCCATAAACTTATTCATTTCTAAAACATTGATTAACCCCTAAATCTATCAATTTTTGGACGATTTGTTAGCCTATAAATTTATCCATTTTAAGACTTTGAATAGCTCATAAATCTATTCATATTTGGACCATTAGTTAACTTATAAATTGATCAATATATAGACTATTTGTTGGCCCTCAAAATTATCTAAATTTGAACCATTAAATGATCCACAAATTTGCCCAATTATAGACCATTTGATGGTCCACAAAACAATCCAATTTCGACTATTGTTTGATGTGTAAACCTCTATAATCTAGAGTATTAATCAAATGCTCAAATATATCCAATTATACTTGAGGGCCCTCAAAACAGTCTAATTGCATGTTTTACTTGTCAAATTATGTCCAATTTTTATGCATTTAAATTAATTGAAAACTGTCCAATGATTTTGCGCACAAACATGTTTAAATTTGTCCACTATTTACATATGAAAAATGTTCAAATCTATCCATTGCTCATGTGTACGGATATGCTTAAATTTTTTGCTGATCACGTGTATAAATTTTCTCAAATCAGTCTATTGATGTAACATCTATAAAATTCCATACAAAAATCCTAATACGTCAACGAGCGGAACTGTCAAAGGGTCATATTGGCCCAATAAAACACCCCGTTTACAATAAGATTGATAGATTTAAGATAATTAGAGCCGAATACCCATTTTCACTAATCGTGAATGGGTGGCTTAATGAACTTAGCTAATCCGAACATTAAATATCACCCACGAGAAATTTTAAGATTTAACCTAATCTAAAAGTACCCCAATGAACCGAAATAGCTTTAGACCACGTGTTCGTGGTCTGCTAGACTCGAAACTATATGAAAATGTCCATCTTGTCGAGCTTGTTATGCTTTGTGGAATTTGAGCCAAGTTAGCATTTAGGATTGCTTAACTTGGACTTACATGCCGAGTGCATGGGTTGTGCGAGTGCCTTAGGTGATAACCCAAACTTAAGTTAAATGTTTACCCTCTACTCTTTGCTGAAGTTGTGACTTTTGGACTGTTAGATTATGATCAAACTTAAGACACTAGTATAGGTTATTACCCTGCATATATTTGTATAGTTGTGACCCCGATTAATGCTTGGTGATCGTTTAACTGAATTAGAACCTTCCTCATTGATCGGTACATCTAATCATCGAATGGTTATATCCAAACATAGATCTACCTGTGGAGCACATATCCCACAACATAGAGCTCGTAAGTCCAGAATGGAATGATCCTTGTCTACAAAGCTTCACTTCCTCCATGTGGGTCTCAGTAGTTGGGAACGACCTCCCATAGGGTTAGTATAACAAATACCTAGGCTTTGGGGCTATTTTGCTCCCATTCTAGCGCTATAAATAGCCAATTGTTTCTCGCTCCCTCTCCCCATATGAATATGTGTCCTGATATTGGGAGAGAAGAAGAGAAAGAGAAGAGGAAGAAGAAGAAGAAGAAGAAGAAGAAGAAGAAGAGAGAGAGAGAGAGAGAGAGAGAGAGAGAGAGAGAGAGTTTGTGTGGAATTAATTGAGTGAGGGTTTACCTTCCTCCCCTTCGATTGATGTTCTAACCGTTCACGTATCTTTTAGCAAATCCCTTTCATTGGTGATTGAAGATAATGATTGGGCCATAATCCCCTATTTAGATCCTTTAAGTTGAGTTTCTTAGCTTGTATGATTATTTAGGTTTTAATGATCTTGCCATAAACCCTAACCCTATGAGCGTTTAAGTTGGGCAAACCATCACAAGGTACGAATCATTATTTCTAGGTTACCTTTTATCAACCCTTGAGGATCCCAATTAATGAATCCTTGATGAGAATAGGGTTTCATAGGATATCATTGCTACGTTTCATTTATCACTTCAAATCTTATTATTACTTACTTTCTACTATTAACAAGTTTGATTAAATGCCTAAATGAATGAAATTTCTTATTTGGGAGTTTATGCATGACCTAAATGAGATTGCTTAGTGATTATCTAACTCACTTTGTTTAGTATGTAGACCTGTTATTGATGTGAGGCTAGCTTATAAAATGTTTAAGTTAGGGGGCGACTGGCATTGGGTCGTCCACTTCAAGCCTATGTAATTGACCAGGATTGAACATGGATGACCGACAGTAGCTAGACTACATGGGATGCATTGCAACCATTGCCGGTTACACCGGGGTTCTACCATGTCAATCAGATCAATTTAATGCATTGATGATCATGTCTATTCATAATGTTCGATAATGCTCGATTGTTTATATGATATCATAGTTCTCCTCAAATGAGTTTACTTAAAATCATTAGTACTATGATCCTACAAGACTCATGAGCTGAGCATGGTGGTATGGGATACCATGTTCAAGTTGTCGGCCAACGTTGGGGTGATAAGCCTCCATATAGTGATCATTGAGCAATGATGAAGATAACCTACCTACTATGTGTGATTGAATAGTGTGATGAACTTAAAAACTAATCAAGGGACACGGGTGAGTAGTTTCTATGGCTGATACAAACATCATGATCCGGATGAGACCTGTGATATAATGGTGGTACCTTAAGTTCCCCAATATGTTGAATGAATATGACTTAATAACTACCTGGCTAATCATGCATACCAATCACATTTATTGATAATCTTAGTAATGATCCACATTACATTAGGATAGGCAGTTACGATCGGTGTTTGAGTCACGTGACGAGGGAGTGTTAGCATTTACAGAATATGTGTTGAAGTCATTGTTGAAGGAGTGTTGGATTGTGAGGTTCATGTATCATCTCATTATAACATTCACACACCTAAAAATATTAGAAAAGAAATGATTCTTTACTTTGTTATCATTATTTACGCTAATTGAGTTAATAACATGTATAACTTAAAATTAATGGAACCATTGAGTTGATTAGTCACTCCTAATCTGGGACAGTGTTTTAAAACACCAACCAGACATTTCTGCAGATGCAAGTACCATTAAGATGGACACCTTGAAGGGCACATACATGGACATAGATGACAAGTTCTCATACTTCTAGCTCATCGATGGGCATTTGTAGCCAGCTTGCATCAATGTCGGATTCATTAGACATTTTCTTTTGTTGGATAGACTATGGACTCGACACATTTTTATTTATTTTTAACTATATATTGGGTCCTAGCTATTGCCCCATACTCTGGATGGATATATTGTATATTTTTTATTGTTACTTTGCCTTAGATGTATTTATTTTAGAGTGCACTCTTTAGCTTAGTTCTATAATTGTTTGGATATCAAGTAGCCGTATAATAAATTCATGCTTCTGTAAAGTATAAGTGACACCCGAAATATCGGGGATCGAGTTTGTGCTCGATTCCTAAAATTCGGGGTGTTACAATTGATGACGTGCACAAATTCACTCAAATCAAACCATTGGTCATGGACACAAATGTGCTCAAATCAATCTGTGGATCACGTGTAAAAAATCGAGCAAATTTGTCCATCGATTTCATGTGCAAACCCGGGTAAATATGTCCATTACATATGTGTTTCAAACTATATTAATCTTCACATTGATCAAATACTCAAAGGTGTACTAATCTGCCCTTGGTTGAATGTACAGTGATGAAATAATTTGACAATTGATTAATAGCTCACACTTGTACAAATATGACCATTGATTGAGTGCACTAGGATGTGTAAATCTATTCATTCTTAGCGTATAATTTTTTTGCATAAATACAACTATTAATTCATGTACAAAGTGGTCACAAATCTGTCCTTAGTTTAAAAAGAAAATTTCATACAAGTGGACCATAAAATTACATATGAAATGGCTTGAGTATTTGATACCTAGTTTATATTAATTTGCTCTCTTTTTTCTATTAGTCCATATTCTGGCAATTACCTAGTATCATTAGTAATAGAGTAAATGTATATGGAATGATTTAAAGATCATGAAACTAAATTTGGTTTCGATAACCAAAAATAGGTTAATCGTGAAATGTTTAAAATGATGGTTTTAATGAAAATCATAGTATGTACTCATATAAATTATGAGCTCAATATGAAACAACAGAAAAATAGGTGAGGTGATTGAGTCTCCTGGGTTAAAAGTCCCTAAAGTGTAAATAAGTGGGGTGATCAAGACTCTTGAAAGTCCTTAAAGCCAAAATGGGTATTATTTTGAACGTTTAATATAGGGCTACAAGGATGAGAATGATTTATTTGCAAAAGTCCACCATCAGGCCAGGTAGAATAATAGTTTGACCACTAACATATGTATCAGTCAACTACTACAAGGACATGTGGATGAGCATGTTAATTTATAAAAAGGCCACGATTAAGCCATGTGAGTCAAGGGAAAAGTATTATTCAACATGTGTAAACTGGCCACGGTCACCCTCTGTGCATTGCATCAATCATCGGTTTAAATACTTTAGAATTAATATTTTATCTCATGGATACAGTTTTCTATTGATTTCAATTTTATGTCTTTCTTGAGTTGCACATGTTTTATTATTATTATTATTATTATTTCAAAAACTCGTATAGGGTTGTACTCACTAGGCTTTACAACTCACCCTATTGGAATTTTAAAATTTTAAAAATGAATCTCGTTAGATCAGTTGAGGTTAGAGATGTGATTGTTTTATTTAAATTCTTGAAAATTTTCAACTAATTCATATAGTAAGTTGGATGATGAGAAATGTACTTGAGTGGTGATTATGAACATTTTGAATTTGTGAAATGAAACTTATTGATGATTCTTTTATTTAGACTTGCTTGGATGCATGTGATAATTATATGTTGAGGGTCAAATATTACATAGTAGACCCCAGTTATTACCTGAATTTATGAACATAATACTATTTAACAGTCCATTTTAATCATGTTTGTGATGTAAGGTGTATTTAGGAGCCTGGACTGAAAAAGGGTACCAAAAGTATGAATTTCATGCTCATAAATCACCAAGGCAAGGGACGAACCCTAGGGGACCGAGATCGAGGAATTTACATGCCAGAGATCTGAGAAAATCACGCCACTCACATTAAACAGGCCTGAAAGTCAGCCAGAATGCAAGATCATAGGGTTCCCACCATCTGTTCGGCTTGAAAATTCATATATGGCCTGAGGACCATAAATTAACCATACACATCAAATTTCAGCGACTGGATCCTTGTGAAAGTGGTTCAACAGACAGATCAGCCCCTAAAATCCTGATCTGGGGCACGCCTGATATCTGGATGTGCTTCAAATTCCGTCTCAACCCTTAAATGAAGTGATAAAACGGTTGGACAGAGCAGATTTTTCAAACACATCATTATGGGATCCACACACGCAATGTGTGTACATAGCCTATACGTGCGCTGGACACACACTGGACGTCAGGACCGGTCAATAGGTGGTTGACCCGATCCATCTCTCCCTTACGCACAACATTTTGACGTTGTCCGCCGGTTCGTGTTTGTGGGCCCCAATCATCAGTCATTTACATGATTTGGACCGTTCAATGCGTCTAGGGGAGGGCGTGACCGTCGCTATGGTAGAATTTTGGTCCCTTGCGTACGTATACACGTGGATCGCTAGAAAATGCAGGATGGACGATGAATTGATTTTAAACGGTGGAGCGCACCAAAACTCGACAAAAACCACTCTCTCCTCACTGGTTTTTCACCAGGAATCCAATGAACGGGTCAGATTTCTCAGAAAATAGCACTGTGGGACCCACCGAGCTTCACAACGTAAGAAAATTCGCAATGCCTTGCGTTAGTAAAATTCGGACACTGTGGGCCGTTCCATGAGCATGATCGCGGTCGGATTAGTGATCCAGATCATCTAAAAATCTCCCAAGGTGGGACTGACCAAGCTCAAGGAATCTGAATGACTCAGATCCGATTAACAGATTAGTTATCAACGTCAAACATGTTCCAAAAGCGGTTCTTTCACTGTCGCCGTGCACACGTTTCGCAGCCTACTTTCTTTTTAATTTCTCTCTAGCAAGGCCGACTACCTTCATATTACTATAAACGGAGAGAGAGGTGTGGAGAATGGGATCATCCTTCAACGACCGTGAGAGAGAGAAGGAGTGGATGGTCGGGCAAAGAGTTTCTTTCCTCCCTTCATTTGTTTTCTTTTAATGATTTCTTTTCCTTTGAGATTTAGCCTGATTATGTTTATGAGCGGCTAAACCTCTTAGCTAGGGCTAAGAGGTGAAGCTTGTAGTGAGATGGGAGACTTTCCTTTATGCTTTTTGATTTAATTTTGATTTTTGAACTAATTTTGATCCTAGTTTGATTATAAGGAATGCCTTTAGTTTTTAATGGTTTGTTGTGACTTAAATTACAATAGATCTATGATAGCTTTGAGCATGTCCTTTTCATTATTATGATTATGAAATTAGGAGGCCCTGTTATTCACCATCGTCTCCTGGGCATGGTTGGATGATGGAACCCTTCCTAATGTTCATAACTCTCTCATATGGATGTGGATTGGTTAGATTTTGTTGTTTGCTTTATCTCATGGGCATGTCCTTGTCATGGAATCAAGTCTAATTCTTATACCTCTTATCCATTGATGACTATATCAAAGGAAGTTCAGATTTAATTTTTAAGGTTATATCAAGCATAGATCCCCCTGATTTCTACAAGTGGATCCTTTGCACCCTAGTTTCCTACCTTTGAATTTCACAAGTTTAGTTTAATATTTCACCATTACTCTCTTAAAAGCCTCTAATTTATATTACGTCTTCGCCTAGTTCTACTCCAAGTTACTTTCAAATTATGTACAAGGTTCAGTCCCTGTGGATTCGACCTCGGTCTTACCGAGATTATTACTACATCACAACTCTATACTTGGGGTGTGAACAAGTTTTTAGCGCTGTTGCCGGGGATTGACGGTTACGTTCTTCTGAGATTAACTAGTTTTAGAATGAGGTTAAGATTAGGGTTTTTCTAGATTTAGGTTTTTTTTTATTTGATTTCTAGAAGCTAACTTAACTTTCCTGTTTTGTAGGACCTAGATATAGGCTTTCTAAATTGGTAATCTCATTCTAATTTTTCTTCCTTTTTTTTTTCTTTAGGATTAGGTTTTATTTTTTCTAATTTTAATTCTAGGATTTCTTTTAATTTTTTTCTTTAAGATGTGGTTACATTCACTATGTCCCTGATCTATTGGCGCATAGAATGACATGACAAGGGAATTTATAAAGAATTTTTTTATATCACAAAATGAACACCCTTAGAAAATCAATCATGAACTTCGTCCAAAAGGAGGATGAAACATTCTTCCAATGTTGGGAAGGTTCAAGGATCTTGTCAGTTCATGCCCACAACACGGTTTTAAAACGTGGCTCATTACACACTTTTTCTATGATGGACTCCAATGTCATGTTCCCGAAAGACATAGTCATGACACCATTCCTGCAATTGATAATTGCGTTTGAAGTGGCAAGGAATGGGCGACCAAGAATCACGGGCATCTGAGTGCTCATGTTATTGATGGGTTCGGTGTCTAGGATGATAAAGTCTACAGGGTAGTAAAATCTATCAACCTGTACCAACACATCTTCAATTATCCCTCTTGGTACACGAACAGAGCGATCAGCAAGTTGTAGTGTGGTTAGGGTGGGTTTTAATTCACCCAAACCTAACTGTTTGTATACCGAGTAGGGAATCAGATTGATGCTCGCTCCTAAGTCAAGAAGTGCGTGATCAATTCGATAATCCCCGATTACATATGATATGGTTGGGCTACCGGGATCTTTGAATTTCTGCGGCACGTCTTGCTTCAGGATGACACTCACTTTCTCAGTCAAGAAGATCTTCTTTTGAATACTTTGCCATCTTTTGGTCGTGCATAGGTCTTTCAGGAATTTGGCATATGAAGGTATTTGTTTTACGGCATCAAGTAGAGGAATATTGACTTTTACTTGTTTCAACACCTCTAGTATATCCTGAGAGTTAGAAAGAGGTTTTGGTGCAACTAACTGTTGAGGAAATGGAGCAACTGGCTTCTTTTGAAGTTTTGGTTCTAATTCTTGTGGAGCAATGCTAGGTCTATCATTGTTATCCTCTTCCGGGTCCTTAGGTTTTTCAGCCCTAACTGGAATAGTTTTGTCAATGGTCTTCCCACTCCTAAGAGTGGTGATAGATTTACCCTACTCCATCTGATCTAAAGAGCTTGGATCACTTATCTCATATTGCGGTTTAGGATTGGGGAAAGGTTGAGCAGGAATAATCCCCTTTCCCCCAATCATTATGTGTGACTCTATCCTTTGAAGGGATGATGTAAGTGATCCTATTGCTGATCTGATATCTTGGTTGAATAGCTCTTGGTCTTGAATGTATTTTAGAACTGGATCCTTTCGAGGTTTCCCTTGAATTGGAATTTGATTGAAGAAACCTTGAGAGGTAGTAGTTTGTCCATTCTTCCAACTGAAGTTTGGATGATTTCTCCAACTAGGATTGTACGTATTAGAGGTGGGTCCATTGAAAGGTCTTTGGTAATTATTTACAGTATTGGATTACTCAGTCAGAACCTCTTGAAAGGCAGATATGGTTGGACAATTTTCAGTTATGTGACTGCTACAACCACAAATACCGCAAACAACTTCCTTACCCTTATCCTTCCTCGATTCCATGGCCTCGAATTTCTTTATGAGATTAGCTACTTTAATATTGATATCATTATCCTCTTTCAGCAGGTATACTTCGCTCCTTTCCTTTGATTGAGTAGGCCTAGAAGTGGTACTCGATTTTGGATGTGTCCCATGATTCTGCGTTTTCAGTAAGTCTATTCAAGTAATCCCACACATCATCGACATTTTTATTCATAAATTCTCCATTACACATTGTCTTGACTAATTGGCGCATGGAAGATGTCAGCCCATCATAGAAAAAGTGCGTAATGCGCCACGTTTCAAAACCGTGTTGTGGGCAAGAGCTGACAAAATCCTTGAACTGCTCCCAACATTGGAAGAATGTTTCATCCTCCCTTTGGGCGAAGTTCATGATTGATTTTCTAAGAGTGTTCATTTTATAATATGGAAAAAATTTCTTTATGAACTCTCTTTGTATATCATTCCATGTGCCAATAGATCTAGGACGTAGTGAATGCAACCACGTCTTAGTTTTTTCTTTCAAAGAAAAGGGGAAGAGTTTCAGCCTGACTGTGTCCTCAGACACGTTTGGAAAATATAAAGTGGTTATAATCTCATCAAACTCTTTCAAATGTAGATATGGTTCTTCAGATTCAAGCCCATGAAACTTAGGAAGGAGTTGGATCACCCCTGGCTTGATATTCATGTGTCCCGTATTTTCTAGAAAAATCATGCATGAGGGCGTGCTCACCCCCACCGGTTGTAAATAATCTCGTAAAGTACGAGGCGGGGGTGCTTGAGGTTGATTTGCAGCCATAACCTCAATTCAGATTCTAGACTTAGACGTAAAAGAGATAAATGAAATAAAACCTAGAAAGAACGAGAAGATTTGGAAAGAAGTTACCAAATCGGAGTTCCTAAGTTAAAAACCTGCAAAACAAACCAAAACAAGTTAGTTTCTAAGAAAGTCTAAAGTTAAAAAGTAAACTAATTTCTATAAGGGAAAAAAATAAAAAAATTCCTAAGATAAATTAGGAAAGCTCTATACCTAAAGTAGAGAATAAGATATTTCTAAAAGAAAACCTAGAATAAAAAAGTTTCTAAAAAAATAAAATCAAACAAAGATGAGTTAGTTTCTAAATTAGAAAGAGTTTCTGAAATAGGAAATAACTAACCTAGTTTCTAAAAGTAAAAGAAGAAAGTCTCTAAAAGAAAAGAAAGATGAAATAACTTAGGAAAATTCCAAAAACAAAACCTAATCTAGAGAATTAGAAAAACTAGAAAATCAGAAAGAGATTACCAATTTAGAAAGTATATGTCAGAATCCTACAAAACAGGAAAAATAGGTTAGTTTCTAAAAATCAGGAAAACCAAAACCTAAAATCTAAGGTTAGTAAAAAAAATCTTAATCTTAAACTAATCCTAAAACTAATTAATTTCAGAAAATCGTAGCCGTCAGTTCCCGGCAACGGCGCCAAAAACTTGTTCACTCCCCAAGTGCAGGGTTGTGATGCAGTAATAAACTCGGTAAGACCGAGGTCGAATCTCAAGGGACTGAAACTTGTACGTAATCTGAAAGTAACTAGAACTAGAACTAGAATGAGATGAAATCTAAATCAGATAAAAATGGAAGGAATAATGATGAATTTATAATCTAAAACTTAGGAAAAATTCAGAAAAAGGGAAACTAGGGTGCCAAGGATCCACTTGTAGAGATCAGGGAGATCTTATACTTGTTTCATGAAAATTAAACTGAACTTCATTTGATCTAGTTTTTAAGAGATGAAAGGTATATGAATTAGAATAGATTCCATCACAAAACCATGTCTAGGAGACAAAGCAAACAACAAAATTAAACTAATTACCAACCAATCAACACGCTGTGAAAGTTAGGAAAGGTACCGACATCCAACCATGCCCAGGAGATGATGGTGAACAACAGGGCTTCCTGACGTCATAAACATAAAGAGGAAAAGAACATGCTCAAAGCTATCATAGACCCATTATAATTTCAGTCACAACAGATCATTAACGACTAAAAACATTCCCTTAATAAAATTAAATAAAAATCCATTCAGTCTAAATAAAAGGCACAAGTATAAATCCTCCCATCACGCTACAAGCTTCACCTCTTAGCCCTAGCTAAGAGGTTTAGCCTATCATAAACATGGTGAGGCTAAAAGTCTCTCAAAAATAATAAAGAAGAAAAAAAATAAATTAAATAAAAAAATAGAAAAAAAACAACTCCCAAGGATTGCCTCTGACTGCTCCACGTCTAGCCTTCACGTTCCCTTCCAAGGTCTCCTCTTCTTTCTTGTCCCTTTTAAACAAATGGAAGGTCGGACGGATGGTGCATACGCACAAGGAGTCGGTGCGGAGAATTTCCGCACTGCATATTCAGAGGCCGTTCCGCATTCCGCGTTGATGTTGATGGGGCTGATTTAGCGTTGTTCTTTTGAAGATCCAGGTCGTTCAATGGATTTATAGGACCGATTTAGGCCATGAGCCAAAATCTGGAAAGAATCCAAATCTTAGGTGGGCCGTAATATTAATCAACGTAACGTTTTTTAGGCCCATCTTCTGATCCCGTTCTTGTGCATGGTTGCACAAGAACACCATGGTTCCTGCTAAAATCATTATCTGGACCTACTGGACGGTTCAGATCAACCATCTAGATCATGGTTGTGAGCCATAAGAATCCACGCAAGCCCCTGTTTCCGTTTCCGTTTCTACTTCAGATTCCACGGAGGCACGATGATCAGTGGGGCCATTACGGGGGTCTCCTTGGAAAATCAGCTCCGTCCATTAATTTCCTCACAGAAAACCGGTTATTCCTGACCGTTTTTGGATCAACACCATGGCGGACCACCTACCAGTTCTTTCGACTGTCTATCTGCCATTAGGAAAGTTAAAAACTAGTCACTTCTGTCCTTTGCAATTCCGCCACCTAGGCGAAGATCTTGGCCACCTCAGAGAACGAATGGACGGTTTGGATCATCCGTTTGGACTAGGGTTGGGACCCACAACATCAACCGATGGTCGGTCGCAGAAACGCTGTAATGGTAGTTTCCTGTTTTGCGTAAGAAGTCGGTCAACACCGACTTTGACCGGGCTTCTTCATCCAGTGCTCGTTGAGTGCACATGCACTCTTTATACCTGCGACGTTCATGGGCCAACATCGTGATGGTCTTAAGAAATCCTCTCCGTCCATTCCATTTCTAACCTCATATAATGGATTAAGTCCAAATTTGAAGCATGTCCAGATATCAGGTGGGCCCCAGTTTGACAATTTGTGGGCTGATCTGACCATTGGACTACTTTCACAAGTATTTAACTACTGAAATTTGATGTGTACGGTTCATTCATGGTCCTCATGCACCGTATGGAGTTTCGAGCCAATCAGATGGTGGAAACCTTGTGATCTTGCATTCTGACTGACTTCCAGGCCACTTGAGCTTCAGTTTCTTGGTTTTCTTGGATCTCTGGCATTGATCTTGGTCCCCTGGAGTCCCATCCAATGCCTTGGTGATGCAAGAGCATTAACTTCATGCTTTTAACATTCTTTTCAGTCCTCGCTTGTAAATACACCTGGCAGCACAAACACGATTAAAATGAGGCATTAAATGGTATCATGTTCATAAATCCAGGCAGTAATTGGGGTCTGATATGCAATATTTGACCCTCAACACAACCCCCAACCAGCATTTTGCTAGTCCCGAGCAAAGTATGAGAAAATTAAGTTGAGAATTATAGAACAATTTCTATGAACTCAGGTGATCTTTGAGACACAATCTAGATACTAGAATTCTAAAATTCATGAATGTTGGGCATTACTTTCTTTTGGATTCAAGTGCACGGTAAATTCCATAATCAAGTTCAAGGTATTAATCCATCAATCAGACAAATTCTGAACATTAAGATCCATGAGTGTAGAGTGTAATCTTAGCTTATCACATTCAGTTTCCGTCTCTCTTTCATGATATCATTGGTAACCAATGATGTCATCCATGACAACCAAAACCGAACCCAAGACTTGCCTCACGAGTCATTCTTCCATTCTTTTCTTTTTTTTTCTCATTAAAAGAATGTTAAGAGGGGAATTAAATTTTCACTTATAGGGAGCAGACCTATGGTGAAACTACTCGCCCAACTCTTTCCAACCGTTAATCATGGAGAATCGAATCCACACCTATAGGGAGCAAACCCATGGTGAAGATTAATTGCCCAACCTTTTCAATTTTTTTTTTCATATATACCTTGATGACAATATATTTTAGGCTGGTTCTTTTCATGCTTACTGATTACCAAGTCAACCCTTTAATATCAAACTGAACCCTTAATGTGAAAGCGAGATGTGACATGTGAAATCATGACTCAATCAATGTTTAAAACTTCTAATCATGGATTAACAATTCAAACTTAACTGTGAAATCTAACAGACGACGGAATCTAAGAGTCACAAATTACCAACATCACTTATCTTGTAATTCTAAATCAAAGATGGCTGTCAAAATCACTTTGAATTCACAAGAAATTTCAGAAAATTTTAAAAATTTTCACAAATTTTGCTCAAGACCAAGAAAACACTGATTAGGAAACCTAATCTCCCACCCCCAACTTAAAATCTACATTGTCCTCAATGTAAAAGAGGTAAGCATGCAATGCACATGGGACAACGAAAGTAAATGAGAAGTGATGGGAAGATAGTACCTGGGTAACGAGTCGAGAGAGACTTTTCCATAGAGATCTCAACATGAGAGCAGGTCAGCACAAGAGTGAAACCAATCGAAAGTAAAACACAAATAACAAAAATAAACTCCTACCTATACCACTTTCGCAGGTGCTCTCGATTGCATTTAGCGTATGCAACAAGCCTTTAAACCCCTAGGTTACCCCTAGTGGACGAGTTGTAGTCTCGTGAGGGTTTGCAGCAATGTTACCCACAAACATTGAATTGACTAATCATGGAATCAAAAGTTGGGTTACCTCCCAGGAGCGCTAAGTTTACCGTCTTCAGCCAGACAATTAAAGCAACTACCCTAGTCCTATAAAAGTAAGGGAAAGACTACTCAATCATGCTACACGGTTCCTCTTCCGGCCAATATCTGGATAAATTTCTCAGTAGGTTTCTCAACAGGATCATCCAAAAGCCCTTTTTGCAATAAGCTTTGCAGCCCTGGAGCACGAATGGCCAAAGAGACTTATGTACCTCAGCAAAAATTTGTTGTTAATTCGCCTGAAGTATCCAAAGTATATATGATTCACCTGTGTCAGAAAAAGTCTCAAAGTTAGTATTCCATGGTGAATCAAAGACTACAGGTAGATAAAATTCAAAAAAAATTTTGAGAAGTAATGTAGTCTCAATGCATTCCGAAGTTTCAGGCTTCGGTTCAATTTTCAGCTCCTCTTCCTTTAATAGTAGACGTTTAGGATCAGGGGAAGAAGGGACTTCAGAATAAGGGTTCTCTTGGTCAATGATGACTACCGAGACGTCGTCTTGCAAGGCATCCACTTTATCTTTTAACATGGGATCGTTTGAATCTGCAGAGTGTGCCAAGTAATCATCCAAAGAGTCGAAACATTCAGTTGAAAGGAGTTCATTCATTCTATCGAAATCTGTGATGATATGTCCAGTAACTCCTTTATCTTCTTCGAGAGTAGAAATGAGCATACTCTCTTGTTTGTTCTCAAGGTGGGATGAAATCACCATTGGGTATGTTTCTTCTTGACCTAAATAGGCGTATTCCAAATCAGAAGGTAAAGGTTTTATGTCAAGCTTCGGTGCTTTGAGGTTAAACAGTAGAGGCACTGCATCGGTTTTGGGCAACTCTTCAAATTGTGGCCTCCACTGGTTAACTTCAAGTACCGACGTTGTATCAAGCACGGCACACGTCTCCCTAATCATGTCATCATCCAAATCATGAGAGTGTGTCAGGTACGTCTCTAGAGGGTCAGAGGATAAGGTCAGAGGCGTTTTATCTTCCACGAAAGAATCAATCATGTTAATGTCGTGGAAATCATCATCATCCTCTGAGTTTCTGCCGTTATTGAAAAAGATGTTTGACTCCAATGTCATGTTCCCGAAAGACATAGTCATGACACCATTCCTGCAATTGATAATTGCATTTGAAGTGGCAAGGAATGGGCGACCAAGAATCACGGGCATCTGAGTGCTCATGTTATTGATGGGTTCGGTATCTAGGATGATAAAGTCTACAGGGTAGTAAAATCTATCAACCTGTACCAACACATCTTCAATTATCCCTCTTGGTACACGAACAGAGCGATCAGCAAGTTGTAGTGTCGTTAGGATGGGTTTTAATTCACCCAAACCTAACTGTTTGTATACCGAGTAGGGAATCAGATTGATGCTCGCTCCTAAGTCAAGAAGTGCGTGATCGATTCGATAATCCCCGATTACACATGATATGGTTGGGCTACCGGGATCTTTGAATTTCTGCGGCACGTCTTACTTCAGGATGGCACTTACTTTCTCAGTCAAGAAGATCTTCTTTTGAATACTTTGCCGTCTTTTGGTCGTGCATAGGTCTTTCAGGAATTTGGCATATGAAGGTATTTGTTTTACGGCATCAAGTAGATGAATGTTAACTTTTACTTGTTTCAACACCTCTAGTATATCCTGAGAGTTAGAAAGAGGTTTTGGTGCAACCAACCGTTGGGGAAATGGAGCAACTGGCTTCTTTTAAAGTTCCGGTTCTAATTCTTGTGGAGCAATGCTAGGTCTATCATTGTTATCCTCTTCCGGGTCCTTAGGTTTTTCAGCCCTAACCGGAATAGTTTTGTCAATGGTCTTCCCACTCCTAAGAATGGTGATAGATTTAGCCTGCTCCATCTGATCTAAAGAGCTTGGATCACTGATCTCATATTGCGGTTTGGGATTGGGGAAAGGTTGAGCAGGAATCATCCCCTTTCCCCCAATCATTATGTGTGACTCTATCCTTTGAAGGGATGATGTAAGTGATCCTATTGCTGATCTGATATCTTGGTTGAATAGCTCTTCGTCT
Organism: Magnolia changhungtana; assembly: GCA_030180095.1. Lineage (NCBI taxonomy): Eukaryota > Viridiplantae > Streptophyta > Magnoliopsida > Magnoliales > Magnoliaceae > Magnolia > Magnolia changhungtana. The sequence goes on along the minus strand of JASAUF010000674.1, from coordinate 8,596,404 downwards.
TGAATGTGTTTTAGAACTGGATCCTTTTGAGGTTTCCCTTAAATTAGAATTTGATTGAAGAAACCTTGAGAGGTAGTAGTTTGTCCATTCCTCCAACTGAAGTTTGGATGATTTCTCCAACTAGGATTGTACGTATTAGAGGTGGGTCCATTGAAAGGTCTTTGGTAATTATTTACGGTATTGGATTGCTCAGTCAGAACCTCTTGAAAGGCATATATGGTTGGACAATTTTCAGTTATGTGACTGCTACAACCACAAATACCGCAAACAACTTCCTTACCCTTATCCTTCATCGATTCCATGGCCTCGAATTTCTTTATGAGATTAGCCACTTTAACATTGATATCATCATCCTCTTTCCGCAAGTATACTTCGCTCATTTCCTTGATTGAGTAGGCCTAGAAGTGGTACTCGATTTTGGATATGTGTCCCATGATTGTGTGTTTTCAGCAAGTCTATTCAAGTAATCCCACACATCATCGACATTTTTATTCATAAATTCTCCATTGCACATTGTCTTGACTAATTGGCGCATGGAAGATGTCAGCCCATCATAGAAAAAGTGCGTAATGTGCCACGTTTCAAAACCGTGTTGTGGGCAAGAGCTGACAAGATCCTTGAACTGCTCCCAACATTGAAAGAATGTTTCATCCTCCCTTTGGGCGAAATTCATGATTGATTTTCTAAGAGTGTTCATTTTATGATATGAAAAAAATTTCTAAGAGTGTTCATTTTATGATATGGAAAAAATTTATGATTGATTTTCTAAGAGTGTTCATTTTATGTTATGGAAAAAATTTCTTTATGAACTCTCTTTGAAAAAATTTCTAGGACGTAGTGAATGCAACCACGTCTTAGCTTTTTCTTTCAAAGAAAAGGGGAAGAGTTTCAGCCTGACTGTGTCCTCAGACACGTTTGAAAAATATAAAGTGGTTATAATCTCATCAAACTCTTTCAAATGTAGATACGGTTCTTCAGATTCAAGCCCATGAAACTTAGAAAGGAGTTGGATCACCCCTAGCTTGATATTCATGTGTCCCGTATTTTCTGGAAAAATCATGCATGAGGGCGTGCTCACCCCCACCGGTTGTAAATAATCTCATAAAGTACGAGGCGGGGGTGCTTGAGGTTGATTTGCAACCATAACCTCAATTCAGATTCTAGACTTAGACGTAAAAGAGATAAATGAAATAAAACCTAGAAAGAACGAGAAGATTTGGAAAGAAGTTACCAAATCGGAGTTCCTAAGTTAAAAACCTACAAAACAAACCAAAACAAGTTAGTTTCTAAGAAAGTCTAAAGTTAAAAAGTAAACTAATTTCTATAAGGGAAAAAAATAAAAAAATTCCTAAGATAAATTAGGAAAGCTCTATACCTAAAGTAGAGAATAAGATATTTCTAAAAGAAAACCTAGAATAAAAAAGTTTCTAAAAAAATAAAATCAAACAAAGATGAGTTAGTTTCTAAATTAGAAAGAGTTTCTGAAACAGGAAATAACTAACCTAGTTTCTAAAAGTAAAAGAAGAAAGTCTCTAAAAGAAAAGAAAGATGAAATAACTTAGGAAAATTCCAAAAACAAAACCTAATCTAGAGAGTTAGAAAAACTAGAAAATCAGAAAAAGATTACCAATTTAGAAAGTATATGCCAGAATCCTACAAAACAGGAAAAACGGGTTAGTTTCTAAAAATTAGGAAAACCTAAACCTAAAATCTAAGGTTAGTAAAAAAAATCTTAATCTTAAACTAATCCTAAAACTAATTAATTTCAGAAAATCGTAGCCATCAGTCCTCGGCAACGGCGCCAAAAACTTGTTCACTCCCCAAGTGCAGGGTTGTGATGTAGTAATAAACTCGGTAAGACTGAGGTCGAATCCCAAGGGACTGAAACTTGTACGTAATCTGAAAGTAACTAGAACTAGAACTAGAATGAGATGAAATCTAAATCAGATAAAAATGGAAGGAATAATGATGAATTTATAATCTAAAACTTAGAAAAAAATTCAGAAAAAGGGAAACTAGGGTGCCAAGGATCCACTTGTAGAGATCAGGGAGATCTTATACTTGTTTCATGAAAATTAAACTGAACTTCATTTGATCTAGTTTTTAAGAGATGAAAGGTATATGAATTAGAATGGATTCCATCACAAAACCATGTCCAGGAGACAAAGCAAACAACAAAATTAAACTAATTACCAACCAATCAACACGCTGTGAAAGTTAGGAAAGGTACCGACATCCAACCATGCCCAGGAGACGATAGTGAACAACAGGGCTTCCTGACGTCATAAACATAAAGAGGAAAAGAACATGCTCAAAGCCATCACAGACCCATTGTAGTTTCAGTCACAACAGATCATTAACGACTAAAAACATTCCCTTAATAAAATTAAATAAAAATCCATTCAGTCTAAATAAAAGGCACAAGTATAAATCCTCCCATCACGCTACAAGCTTCACCTCTTAGCCCTAGCTAAGAGGTTTAGCCTATCATAAACATGGTGAGGCTAAAAGTCTCTCAAAAATAATAAAGAAGAAAAAAAATAAATTAAATAAAAAAATAAAAAAAACAACTCCCAAGGATTGCCTCTGACTGCTCCACGTCTAGCCTTCACGTTCCCTTCTAAGGTCTCCTCTTCTTTCTTGTCCTTTTTAAACAGATGGAAGGTCGGACGGATGGTGCATACGCACAAGGAGTCGGTGCGGAGAATTTCCGCACTGCGTATTCAGAGGCCGTTCCGCATTCAGCGCTGATGTTGATGGGGCTGATTTAACGATGTTCTTCTGAAGATCCAGGTCGTTCAATAGATTTATAGGACCGATTTAGGCCATGAGCCAAAATCTGGAAAGAATCCAAATCTTAGGTGGGCCGTAATATCAATCAACGTAACATTTTTCAGGCCCATCTTCTGATCCCATTCTTGTGCATGGTTGCACAAGAACACCATGGTTCCTGCTAAAATCATTATCTGGACCTACTGGACGGTTCGATCAACCATCTAGATCATGGTTGTGAGCCATAAGAATCCACGCAAGCCCCTGTTTCCGTTTCCATTTCTGCTTCGGATTCCACGGAGGCACGATGATCAGTGGGGCCATTACGGGGGTGTTCTTGGAAAATCAGCTCCGTCCATTAATTTCCTCACAGAAAACCGGTTATTCCTGACCGTTTTTGGATCAACACCATGGCGGACCACCTACCAGATCTTTCGACCGTCTATCTGCCGTTTGGAAAGTTAAAAACTAGTCACTTCTGTCCTTTGCAATTCCGCCACCTAGGCGAAGATCTTGGCCACCTCAGAGAACAAATGGACGGTCTGGATCATCCGTTTGGACCATGGTTGGGACCCACAAAATCAACCGATGGTCGTGTGTGGACACGCTGTAATGGTAGTTTCCTATTTTGCGTAAGAAGTCGGTCAACACCGACTTTGACCGGGCTTCTTCATCCAGTGCTCGTCGAGTGCACATGCACTCTTTATACCTGCGACGTTCATGGGCCAACATCGTGATGGTCGTGAGAAATCCTCTCCGTCCATTCCATTTCTAACCTCATATAATGGATTAAGTCCAAATTTGAAGCATGTCCAGATATCAGGTGGGCCCCAGTTTGACAATTTGTGGGCTGATCTGACCGTTGGACTACTTTCACAAGCATTTAACTACTGAAATTTGACTTGTACGGTTCATTCATGGTCCTCAGGCACCGTATGGAGTTTCGAGCCGATTAGATGGTGGGAACCCTATGATCTTGCATTCTGACGGACTTCCAGGCCACTTGAGCTTCAGTTTCTTGGTTTTCTTGGATATCTGGCGTTGATCTTGGTCCCCTGGAGTCCCATCCAATGCCTTGGTGATGCAAGAGCATTAACTCCATGCTTTTAGCATTCTTTTCAGTCCTCGCTCGTAAATACACCTGGCAGCACAAACACGATTAAAATGAGGCATTAAATGGTATCATGTTCGTAAATCCAGGCAGTAATTGGGGTCTGATATCCAATATTTGACCCTCAACAGTGTCCAGACAACCCACAATTCCAACACTTTAATTTTCCTTTGCCCTTACCCTTGGATTTGGATCTAGGTCTTTAAGATCCTGTACCTTGCTTAGAATCTCTGCCCCTCGTAATTAGTGCATCAAAAGATGCCCCCATGTCACTATTTACTTTTCTCGTAGCCTTCCTTGAAGGACTGAGATAACGGTGTCAATACTTAGGATTTTATTTGCGGTTCACATCATGTCCCTGAAATACTTATATGATGCAGGAAGAGAATTCAACAATATACATGTCTGTTCCTCATCTTTGACTACTTCTTTCATATCCAGTAATTTGCACATTAATTTGTTAAAGTTCCTGATATGGGCTTCTAGATCTCCACCCTCTGTCATTATGAAGGTATAACACTGTAGCTTCAAGTGTAGGCGATTTTCAGAGGACTTCTTTACATATATGTTCTCTAACTTTGCCCACAAACTAGCCGTAGTTTTCTCCCTCAAAACATTATAGAGAACCTCATCCGTGAGACATAAATGGATAGAGGCTAAAGCATTAATATCAAGGTTTTCCCATTCATCATCTTTTATGGTAGATTTTCGCTCCTCAAGAGCCTTAATCTCGCCTTGCTTGGTTAACAGGCTAATCATCTTAACCTTCCATAACTCAAAATTATTTTTGCCTGAATACTTCTCAATATTAAACTTGTCATTTTTCATTATTACTAATCCTGCAGATTTAGATCTATGCCCCAACGATTGCTTTGATACCACTTGTTGGGGATTTGGGATGTGGAATTACATAGATCTAGATCTAGGATAGAAATTCAAGAGCAACAAGCAATCACAAAGAGAACACAAAGTTTTAATGTGGAAAATCCTTGCGGAAAAAAACCACGGCACAAAGCGACAGAAATCTACTATGAAAAAAAATTACAAGAGAGAAGACTTACCGAATTCGAACAATCTCGAATCTTACCCTTGCTACATCATTTGATAACCCTAGAATCCTTTAGGAAACTTGGAAAACTTTTAGAAAGCTTTAAAATCCTTTAGAATAGCCCTAGGGACCCCTATTTATAGTTTAGGAAACTCTATTTACGGACTTAGTCTGCAAAAGTCCGGAAACCGCCTCAAATTTACGCAGTCCGCGCAGGATCTGCGTAACCTCGACTAGTCGAAGGGGGGCCTCGACTGGTTGAGCAACCTACTCGACCGATCGAGCTTGACCCTCGACTGGTTGAGCAACCTACTCGACCGATCGAGCTTGACCCTCGACTGGTCGAGCCTGACGAATACCCAAAAAACCTAGCTCGTTGGACTTTGAGTCAAGTGGGCCTCGACCGGTAGAGTAGACCCTTGACTAGTCGAGAGGTCTGCTCGACCTGTCGAGCAGCGGGACTTGAAGACTTTCTGACAATAGTATAGAGCTTGTTTGGTTAACCATGCATTTTTGGAATAAACTAGGTAGTGAAATTTCTCGTGCATGATATGCAAGGCTTGGATTAATTAAGTTCATAATGTGAACTAGTCGCAACTAGCAGAAATAGTGTTTGATCTAATCACCCTAAACTATTAGTTCTTAGGCTAAGAGAATCATTAGGTCAATTTGGTTTATTAATCAAGATTCGACACCGGGTTGTCTTGGTTTTAAGTAGGTCTTCATTAAGATCCAATTATCTTGATTAGTCAATAATAAGTCAACTAGATCGGGGCATTAGATGATCCTATCACAATGCTAGACCCTAAGTTTAAGTGATCGAGCAAATTCAATATCTTCCCAAGTGTATCTAATCGAATTTGTACGGTTTGATTTATATCTAAAGGTTTTGTAGAGGTCTGATGCTTAGAAATAGGTTTTCATGTGTAAGTTTTTAAGAATTCCGAGTATAGACGTGCATATTCATCATGTTTAATTGAAGTTTCAATAGTAATGTCTAAGGACTTTCAATACTCAGGTATGTGAAAATCTTGGGCATCAAACCTTAACACATGATAATCTCAACCGAAGATTTAAGGTTACCTTAAATAACAACTAAAATTGTAGTTCGCTAGTTTGATGGGACATCAAAGAATGGAACAAAGAGGACCACTACGCCAAAAAATATAATGTACGTTCATGTTGGTGGAAGTGGTGGACGAAGCTTTAAAGAAGATGAGTTTTTAAACGATGAAGAATGCCCGATAATGTCAAATAATCGAATGTTAGAGAATGTTTGATAATCGAACGCCTAATAAAAACACCAAAGAAATGCTAAAGAGAAACTCTAGATAGAAACGTCGGAGAGAAGACTTAAGGGAGTGGCAATGGGTCCTATGACCATGGCTTTCCCAAGAAAGATGAAGGCCCTATGAAAAGGCAATGGTTGGCCCATCTAGGAGAGATCATACGCCGTTTATGGCACCCACCATCACTTGTGTGTGAAATCCATTCCATCTATTATCCTCAGAATTTTATAGAAGGTTATGATTAGAAAAATGACCAACATCCGCCAATCTTATGGACCACATCACAAGAAAACAATTGTTAGTGAACGGACAGTTTTATAGGTTATCAGGTTTTGTGGGCCACAAGTAAATCCCATCAACGTGAGGTTATCATCTTCCCATATTAACGGAGGACCACAAATAAAATGTACCAATTGGATCTACCTTCCAGTGGATTCAATGACAAGTCTCATGCCTCATAGATGAATACTATGTACCTTCTCCCCCACAGAAAAGCCATATTAGCGTTGGATCTAAAGCCTGGGGTAATTTCTTCCCAAATGTTTTCTAAATGGTGTGAGGGGCTAGCTGGTGCATATTAAAGGTTCTGATTTTTGCCTGCGTTTAGCTATACCAGGAGGGTATTTTGGTCAAAATCTCTGGACCATTCCCGCATCATGCCAGTGAAGGGATACTTTCGTCTACAGAAAACAATGGCGTTCCTGTAATTTTGTTTTAAAAGTTTAAAAGGTGAGCTCTTTGTGCAGTTATCCTTTTGCCCTTCTCTTTCGGCTCGTGGGTGGTAGAACTGCAGAATTCATGTTTGCCTCTGTCGCGACTGAGACTCTAGCGTGTGTCGACACTCACTGGGTCCCACATGATGAATGGTTCAATGATCTGAACCATCCATTTTATGTAATCTATGATATTCTATCCATTGGAAGAAAACAAATTAGGAATAAATATAATATTTATCATCATCATTTGTTAGATGGATTTACAAATGAAAATTTTCAGTGACTCAGATTCAACTCTAACATTCGGACATTATAGTCATCACTGAATCATGATTATATGGATAGCTTATTTAATGAAATATCTAGAAACTGGATGGTTCAGATCATCTGAACATCAGATCATGTGGGCTGCAGTGAGTGGCGAGAAAATTCTGTTTCTGAGTCGCGACAGAGAAAAAACGAACTCAGAGATTTCCGGCCACGCATGCCGTGAGAAAGCGAAGCAGGAACCCCTTGAGTTGCGGCTCGTGCGATGAGGGGCCAACGGTCGGTTGGTATTCAAGGGATTATATGATACGCGGCCCTTGTCTTTTCATAGTTTACGTGGGTTATTAATTCTGACAAGTGGGGCCCATTTTTTGATAATCTGGACCATTAACTTGTTGCGTTACAGTGGATGGTTTGGAAGATATTAATGATCCATGTTGGGAATGTTTTCAGTTGTATGGACTGTTTTAGAATTTCCCTTCTTAACCTTCTATTTTTATATCATAATTTAATGGATAAGATTTTATTATCGATTTTTTTTGCTAAATGGTCCATCCACAGTCGGATTCAACGAATCAATGGTTTAGATAATCGAAGAAAGGGTTATATTTCTCAGAATTGAAAACCCGCGTATCCTGTGGAAGCCGCTGGTCGAGTATCATTCAGTTTCATCGTTCTGTTGCAGAGCGACGGATTGTTTCCCGCAAATGATGGTGAATGAAACCAGGAGCGGATTAGGTACGACGCCGGCCTCACCTAAGACGGTACTGCTCTTACCGTGAGGCCCACTTGATATATGTATTCCATATCCACGCCGTCCATCAATATTTTCAGACTAATTTATGGTATGAACCCAAAAATGAAATGTATCCAATGCTCATGTGAACCACACCATAGAAAACAGTAGGGATTGAATGCTGCTGTTGAAAACTTCCTGTGGGCCATTGAAGTTTTGGATGAAGCTGCACCTCCGTGGCCCACAGGAAGTTCTCGACAGCAGCATTCAATCCCTACTGTTTCTACAGTGTCATCACCATTCACGCTCTTTGGTTTGGTCACTTAAGCTTTGGCTCTTATTTTCGGAGCTCATGTCCTAGCATGTGCTTGCAAAGTGTATTGGATGGACACTATGTATGGTGCACACGAACTGGTGGAACCGGTAGATCGGATTGGAACCGATCAGACCGCATGGTTTGGTGCGGTTATGAAGTGCACCAACTTCGGTTCCAAAAATCAAAGGATAAATTGATTTAGTTCGGTTTTCAATTTTGAGTTTTATAGAACTGACCCTAGAACCGAAAGTTGGATCCAAACTTGGGACCCGACCCTCAATCAATAAATATTTTTTAAAACACTTAACATAAAAAAGTTTCTTTAAAAAAAAAAAAATAAAAAACAAAAATAAAAGCTTAATTTTTCTTTATTCTTCCCCTCTTTCATGGCCTCTTTCCATCTCTTGAGAACTTTGGATAACATTTAAAAAAAATAAAAAATCATGCAATTAGAATGAATTATAAATATAAATCAGGTAATTGGACTGTAGAGCCTAGCAGAACCGGACCAATTCAGTTTCAGGGTACAAACAAACGATTGGGAAAGCTTCGCTCCTGATTTCACCTCAAAATTGGACGGTGATCCTTCCTGTTTCACCTCAAAACTGGACTGAACCGCGTGCACTTATAAATTAATACACATACATCACGGCGGCGGACCAGGATTTCGTGGTGTGCCATATACACCACTAGCCTCCATGTTGTGTTGTCAAGGCAAACTGCTATGGCTCCTGATTTATTGTATGTATTACATCAGCCACCGTCCATTCATTTTACGAGACCATTTTAAGGCACGAACCCAAAAATAATACAAATTCAAAGCTCAAGCAGACCACACCACAGAAAATAGTTGGAACAGTGATGCCTAAGGTTGAAACTTTCATAGGGCTTACCATGATGTTTTTTGCCATCCAACCTATTCACAGGATTTCAGAGACAAGGGAAATGCGAAAATGCAAATATCAGCTTGATCCAAAGCTTCCGTGGCTTTGAAAAGTTTTCAACGGTAGGCCTCATTGTCCTAGGTGCTTTTTGTGGTGCGGTCCACTTTTGATATGGATCTCACTCAATTTTTGTCTCATTTCCTAAAATGATCTCAAACAATGTATATACGGTGTGGATATAACACACATCATTGTAGGGCGTACAGAAGTTTGCCACGTCAACACACCTTGGAGGTCGGTGGTGGGTGGCACACCGCGCAATCCGCTTCCCATGGTGGGCTCACAGAGCTTTCCGGTACGACCATTACCGAGCTCGGTACGGGAGGGATCACTACCTAATCTGAGTCCTGTGAAACCTGTGCAGTGTGGAGCACGCACGTGTGAAATGAATAGAGGGCCTTTCTGGCAAGTGCTAAAACACGTGTGTGAGAATTAGGCCATTCATGAGGTATGGCACGCTGCCAACATGCTGCAGCCCAAGAATCGGGCTGGTGTAATCATCAAGCGGACCATATGTATGGTATAAAAATAGATGGAAAGAGAAAAACGCCAATGGTGAATGTTCTCCACATTCGTGTGGCCCATATGATGAGGAATTTCGTGAATTTTCGAAGAATGCATGTAAATATTGGGCCTCGCCAAATGAATGGGGTGGATTTCACACATGTGTTCCACATTCCTAAAAATGTTCCTTCTCTTTTTTAGAAATCAGCTAAATTAGCTAAGCGCACGCGCGTGTATAGCCCTGCTCGTCTACACGCCACCACAAGAGCCAACGTGGCACATTTGTAGAAGATCCAATCCTTTCATGATCTGGGACAGTTCATCTTGCCCAAAAATCAGGCCTACCACTCCTCAGGTTGGTCACACCATACAAAACAAATGGACGGCTTGAAAAAAGTCACTTATTCCTTCCATTTATTTTTTACACTCTAGATTAACCGAAAAGTGAACTAACCTAGTTTTTGGGCTGGACGTTCTAAAAAATGTGCCCCATCTCATGGAAAGCTCAGATCTCACACACGTATCATATTAGCACGTGCGCATGTGTAGATTAGTAAGCCCATGCTACGCACGCACGTAATCTGACCAACCCAAGAAATCAAATCCATTATTTCTCCTTCTCGTACAGATGGTCCGGTGTAAAAAGCTGAGGTCCAGTCAACGGTGTGAGATGTTCCCTGATAATCTGATCTTGATTGAATGGCTGTCAATCAACAGTGATCCTGAATTGACGGGTTGTTTGGTGGGGATCTCATGGGAAAGTAGTTAGTAGTTGGTTGGAAATTCTCGTACTCATGGATTAGATTCAAACTCAGGTGGCCCACACCGTTAAAACCGCATTGATCGAATGATTAAAGAACACTTTTACCCGTTGAATGTGGAGAGTTTTCTGATTTTCTTTTCACTTTTCTACAGGTGTCTATTCGTAGGCCCATGACGTGGCAGACAGCGTCTGATCAGTGTTTTTTCTTTATAGATATGGATACCCCACGATAGGGCCCACGTAATGAACAGTCCAGATCTTGTCCAAACGTGCCATGTTACGGTTTCTACGTGCATTTAAAATGGACGCGGATTGGGTACTACCCCCGCCCTCGGCACGGGCTGGGGCTCTGAGGGGCCACCCTATATTTATCTACACCGTCTATCCATTTAAGCCTATCATTTTAATGCAAAAAACCAAAAATGAGACAGATCAGAGGCTCAGATAGACCACACCGTGGGGATTAATTTTCTACCATTGAAAACTTCATGGGGCAACAGAAGTTTTGGATCAAGCTGATATTTGTTTTTTTCCTTCATCAGGGTCTCTGTGACCTTATGGACAGGTTGGATATCAAATAAACATCACGGTGGGCCCTAGAAAGGTTTCAACGGTGAGTGTAGATATAACTGCTGTTTCCTATGGTGTGGTCCACTTGAATCTTGGATCTTCCTCATTTTTGGGTTTACACCCTAAAACAATATATAAAAATGTATGGACGGTGTGGATAAAACTCATACATCATGGTGGGCCTCTCAGAGCCCCAGCCTGTGGTGAGGCTAGTACACAATCCTCGTCCATTTAAAATGTACCAGTGCTCCACTGTGCGCAGTTTAAGAACAGGAAAGTGTATATACCATCATCAGTACGTACACATCTGATTAACTAATATCCGTCTAACTACTGGGGCAGCACTTTGATGGGCCGCACCATCCAATCGACCAATCCTGGCCATTAATCATGACTTTTTATGGAAATCGCATAAGAACATGGGTTCAATGGTTCCATGATTTAAACAGCTGATATCACTGGACCCATTAATTAACGGACGCTATGTGGCGTAGAAAAAAATCTTAACCGTCAACAGGTGGCTGACGACAAATAAAAGTCTATGAGAAGAAAATGCGGCAACAGGTCGCATTCAGCAAAATCAAAGTCAAAAAGCCAATAACTAACATCTTTCAATCTTGGGAATGGATTGACCATTGGCCATGTTGGGATGGTTGATTAATGGCTTGGATCACTGAACCAACCATGTGCCCTACTTGTACAAACTTGGAAACCTGAATGGCCATTGCAAACTTTATTTCATCTATTTTGAAATGTTATATGGGAAATGATACTCTGAGGTGGACCTCATGGGAAGCTCTGTGGGCCCTACTATGATGGTGATGGATATATGCACCATGCATTTGGTAAGTTCCTTTAGGCCATTGGATGTGTAAAAAATCAACACTATCCAAAACTTAAGTGGTCCATGCTATTCAAAACAATGGAAAATCATGCCTAAAACATCTAAAAACACTTGATAGGGTTTATCGGAGTTTTGAAATGGCCTAAAATTTGGTGTGAGCTCTCATCTAAGTGGGACACACACAATGAACGGGCTAAATGTCTAAACCATAATTTACTGTGCCCTCTATACAATCAAGAAGGTTTCAATCAGTGGCCATCCACTGTCAATTGTTGTCTATGGTGCAGCCCACCTAAATCATTAATTGACCTGATTTTTGGGCCCATGGCTCAGCATGAATGAGTGTAGCAACCTTCTTAACTAAGCATTATACAGTGTTCCCTGTGTTATGAGATATTATACAATGCTTTGGCCAAGAGATTGCACAATAATGATTAGGGTTTTCATTTTATACAAGCAAGGTCCATTTTGTAGTCATCTGAGCCATTAATATCATGGCCCCAACCATAAATGGTCCAATATCAACTATAGCCATTAATATCATGGCACCATGGATTTGGGGGGGATTTGAGGGGATTTCAAATTCCCTTTGGCAGCATAAAGCAAATCTAGGGGTTTGAAATCCATTGGGAGAGCTTGGATTACATCTAAATCCTTACGGGAGTTGCATGTGTAACATCTGTGTTATTAGACTATTATCTATTAGGTACATGGCCCACTAATGATATCCCAAAACAATTAGATGATCAATTGCATCACTATAATTACTTTAATATGATGATTGGCACCATCCAAACAATGTCCATGTAAATCAACAGGTAAAAATCGTTGGTTAGTCACTCGGACATGATCTTGTACTTGTGGCCCATTCGAGATTTGGAATTTCATTATTTTCGGACAAAGCATATATTTCAGCGGGCTTATTACGACCATTGTCTCGAACATTACATACGTCACTAATTAAAGATATTAAAGATGATTTAGTAATTAAATTCAAACCCCAGTGTCAAACACAATAGGAGGATTTCAAATCCACGCTCCTAAGTCCCAAACCAATGATCCTATTCAGTCAATGAAAGGTAAAATATTCAACGTCCAGGATCATCTTTTTTAAATGAGGCCCATCATAAAAATGTTCAGAGCAATGAATCATGGGCCCCACTTGTACTGGCTGTAAATGGTCTATGTACTATAACTGTAAACCTCTCTATAGGCAGGCAACTAAGAAATGGTTAATAAAAAGGAAACGACAATGTTGCCATTCAATCAATAAACGGTAAAATATTCAACGTCCAGGATCTTACCATATTCTATTAATCAATAAATGATAACCCGCGTATGGATGTTATGCTGCCACGTCAGGTAACACTTCATCCACTCCCCAGTTAAGAAGGATTCCTTTTGCCTGTTGCTTAGTAGAAAAGTTTTGAATTTCTTGAAGGGAGGGAAACAAGGTACCAGATTTCTTGGCCTCATGTGATGGATTGTAGGTCCGAATATATATAGGGTGATAGTGTTGAGATGAGGTGGGCCCCACTTATTTGATACACGTACAGACCACATGTTGCAATGCACGTGAAGTAGGATAGGAAGGATCTAGAATCATAGGTTGTGGACAAAAATATTAGTTAGTCCTTGTTGTTTTATTATGGGTTTTATGGGTTGGATTACAGCCTCGCCTCTCTGTAATGTCACAAGATGGACACGTGTCCTTGTCTCATGGACTGGTGATCATAGAATAACGGAAAGGTGATGTGGGAATTTACTTTGTGGGTGTACATAAATTGTGCCTCGCAGCATGGCCGGCGTGACCTAACCCAAGCTCTGTGGGACCCACCATAGTGTTTGTGTTATATCCATTCCGTCTATCTATTTTTTCAGGTCATTTTAAGTAATGAGAATAAACATGAGAGAAATCTAAAAGTGAAGTGGGCCACACCAGGGGAAAGAGCGGGACTTGAAGGTGTACCGTTGAAACATTCTTAGAGACCACGGAAGTTTTGGATTGGACCCATGTTTACCTTTGAATAATCTTATGAAAGATGTAGATGGCCAATAAAAATTACTGTCGCCCTTGGAAAGGTTTCAACGGTGTGCATTTTATTCGGCAGTGTTTTATGTGATGTGGCCCCACTTCCCTCGTATTTAGGACCATGTCCTAAAATGGGATGGAGAAACGGATGGAGGGTGGATATAGTACAAGCGTGGCGAGTCTTGTCCCAGTATGCGGGCTTTGTGGGACCACTCTCTGAAGTTGCGTAGGCGACATGCGGTAACACGGAAGAAAAGAAAGGAGAAATTTCCTCCCTTAACTTTCCTTCTAACCTACCAAGATACGTAAACCTTCAAAACTTTACTTTTTATTTTAACCTACCACGATGCATAAACCTTCAAAACTTTACTTTTTATTTCTAAATGTTAGATCATCTTTTTGTTTTTCTGGATGAAAGTATCCTTATTATATCAAAAATTTATTTTCATGTCTTTATATTTCTTTTAGAAATCTTCTCGTCTCTTCGCCTTTCTTCCTTAAATTTTCTCTTTATTTTTCTTCCTAAAAGCTCTACTTTATTTTCATTATTACTTCGAACCGGTTATATTGAAGAGAGATTTGATTCGAGATTTGAACAGATAGAAGAGGAAGAAAATTATGCCTCCGTTCGAGATGCCATGTAAAGCAGGTATAATCGTTTCGAAGAAATTCTCAAATGTAAACTTCATTTTAATTGACTATCTTAAAAGGAGAGCTTAAGATATCCTAAAGGGAGGGTAAATAATGATGGGTTTTTTTGACCCGTTGTCTTTTCGCAATCGGGATGCGCAAAGTCCTTTCGCAACTGGGATGCGCAAGTCTTTTCGCAACTAGGATGTGCAAGTCCTTTCGCAACTGGGATGCGCAAGTCCTTTTGCAACTAGGATGTGGAAAGGAGTTTCCTAAAACTTAAAAAAAAAAAGATCCCTAGGATTTTTCTATGTATGTTGTGTTGATGAAAAAAATACAAGAGGGCTATCAAAGGTGAGAGAGAGGGAGAAAGAGAGATAGGAAGCTTATAGAAGGGAGGTTCTGCTCGTGGAGGTTTTTCTACTTTGCAATTTATATCTCAGTGCTTCTATGTCCTCATAATCGGTTAGATCTCTTCGTTTTCTCTATTTCTCTTATTGTTTATCCACTCCTGCGTGAGTGAAGAAGATTGTAACGTTCTACTTTATAGTGGATTGTTGATCTGGACGAGGTCCCGTGGTTTTTACCTCTTTGAGGGTTTTCCACGTAAAAATCTCTTGTGTGTTGTGTGATTGATGCTTTGATTTATTTCATTGTTTTGTTATCCATAATTCTGGTTTGTTTCAGGAAGCTAGATCTAAAGGTTTGTGCAAGGCATCCCAACAAAGTGGTATCAAAGCTAAGTTAATTGAACGGGTAGGATCGATTTTGAATTATGGAAGGTGGCTTAAGAATGATCAGCCTCAATGGTTCTAACTGGACCATATGGAAGGCTAAGATGGAGGACTTGCTTTATTGCAAAGACCTATATTTTCTAATCTTAAGCATATCAGCAAAATCCAAGGATATGACTGATGATGATTGGAAGAAGACGGACGGAAAGGCGGTGGGGTTTATTAGACAATGGTTGGATGATTTTGTGTTCCACCATGTGTCTACGAAAACCTCAGCCGCAAGCCTATGACTAAAATTACAAGGGTTGTATGAGAGGAAGACAGCCGATAATAAGATATTTCTGATAAGGCGACTTGTGAATCTCAAGTTCAAGGATGGTGGTTCTGTGGCCGAGCACATGAATGAGGTCAGCAATATAGTGAACCAACTCACCTCTATGAAGATGGTCCTAAATGATGAATTGCATGCTTTACTTTTGCTTAGTTCATTGCCTGACAGTTGGGAGACATTGGTGGTGTCTCTAAGTAACTTCGCACCAGACGGAAAGATATCCATTGAACAGGTAACCAGTTGTCTCTTCAATGAGGAGACAAGGAGGAAGTCTCAGGGGTCTACTCAGCAAGAGGCTCTTGTGACACAGGAACGGGGGAGAAGAAAGAATAAGAAGGGCAGGAAGGCCCGAGATAAATCAAGAGGCAAGTCGAATAACAGAAAAGATGTTGAATGCTGGAATTGTGGCAAGAAGGGCCACTACAAGCATGAATGTCGTGGTAAGAAGAATGACAAGCATGAATCAGATTCCACTGCGATCGCTTCAGATGCGACATGGTAGTTATTCTTTTTACAGATCATGACGTATGTCTCACGGCTACGAGTCAGGACACCGACTGGGTGATAGACTCGGGAGCTTCTTTTCATGTGACTCCATACAGGGACTCCTTCACAAGCTACAAGTCAGGTGACTATGGGACTGTGAAGATGGGAAATTCCAGCGTATCAAAAATCGTGGGAGTCGGTGATATTTGTGTGAAGATCGATGTGGGCTACACAATGGTTCTCAAGGATGTGAGGCATATCCCAAACCTTCGCCTCAACTTGATGTCGACGGGAAGGTTGGATGATGATGGCTATGAAAGCCGATTTGCTGGTGGACGATGGAAGCTCATCAAGGGTTCGTTGATCGTGGCCAGAGGAAAGAAATGTTGCATCCTTTATAAGGTAAGTGTCAGTATGTGCAAAGGTGGATTGAACGCAGCGGAAGATTCAGCTATTGACATATGACACAGGCGTCTAGGCCACATGAGTGAAAAAGGGCTTCAGCTACTGATGAGTGTCAAATATTGCATATCAGACCCCAGTAATTGCCTAAAATTACGTACATGATAAGGTTTAATAGAGTGTTTTAATCGGGTTTTTATTACAGGAGGAAATCAGGAGCGTTAATTGGAAATTGATGTTAAAGGCATGGATTTGACGCTCCAAAGTCTCCAGAGCACGGGATGGACTCCAGAAAACCAATGGTGAAGAATATACACGCCTGGGATCGGCGGAAAGCAAGCCAAAGGGGCCCGAAAAGGGTCCAGAATGCAAGATCACATGTTTTCCGCCATCCGATCAACTCGAAACTTCATACATGTGATGGGGGCCGTGAATTGTACACATATTAAATTTCAGCCCTTGAAGATCTCATGAAGTGGTCCAACGGACAGATCATCCCATTAATCTCCAATTTGGGGCCCACCTGATATTTGGAACTGCTTCAAACTTGGTGTTGACGGTTGAAATTATATGAAGGAAGAAAAGGATGGACGGTGAAGATTTCTTAAAAACATCACGTGGGCCCCATGTGGGATGCATGTACACCGAGTACCGTACATCGTGCAGACCGCACCAATGGACGGTGACCGGTCAGCGGCGCGACCCGCGCCCGTCTTCGGGATTTCGAAAGATCGTCCGGCGTCTTCCGCATCCGCCGGTCGTCGGTTGTGGGGCCCACCTTGTGTCCAAATGAGTAATCCATACCGTCCATCCGCTTCCTGAGGCAGGTATTACCATTGCCTAGATGGCAAAAATTGGAATAAAAGCTTAAATCGGATCTGGCAGCGTACAAACGTCGGACGGACGGCGGACGAAAAAGATCAAGTGAGCCGCACCGATTTCACTCAAAACTCGACCCTTCCCGGACGGTTTCTCGACGTGAATCTCATGAACGGAGTAGATTCTTCAAAGCCGTTGTGAAGTGGGACCCACCATCACGTCGTGGGTTTGGCGTCCGCGTAACGTGATTCGGCGGCCGTTTTGCGAAGACCGATTGGGCCCCACCCGTCAACCGTATGCAGGAGATCCGATCCGTCCATCGTGTGAGGGCCATGAATACTACAAAACCATGCTGATAGTTCACTCCCATGCGTACACACGTGCGTGATACAGAGGCCACAAAAGGGCTATCCGGCGACGTTCAAAACTGATCTTTTTGTATTTTCTTCTGTGAGCCTCGCCAATGGACCTTCAAAACCACCCATTCTTGACTGAAATTTCATCCTGAATCCAATGGACGGGTGGATTTTCCGAAAAATACCTCTGTGGGGCCCACCGATCACGGTTGCGAAAATCGCACTTCGAGTCCGTCTACGACTCGCCACCGATTCCAGCCATCCAGACTATAAAAGGGAAGTTTTGGACGTGGGAGAGGCATTCAGATCCAGGGAATTCGAGATCCAGAGCCAGGGAGAGAAGAAAGAGAAGGAGAAGGAGAGAGAGATTGTTTGGTTTGACGTTTTGTTTATGAATTTTATTTAATATTTTTTATGGATTTTATGGGTCACTAATCTCTCAGCTAGGGCTGAGATGAAGCCCCTAATTTGATCAGCTCTTGTATTGGTTGATTTACTTTGAATTTTAATTAATTTGTTTTTTTCTCTAAGTGGGCTTGATGGGTTTAAATTCCATATTTCTCCATCTATGAACTTGATCAAAGTATATAGATGGATGTTGTTTGGATGCTTATTACAGGTGCTTGTGTCTGATTAAGAACAAGTTTCTTATAGAGGAAGAAATAGGGTGCTTTAATGAATATACATCCCTTATGCCCGACCAAGGATATGGGATATATTGTTCATGGCATTGCTTAAAGGAATTAGACATTCTGTATGCCTGATTACGGACACAGATTGTGCTTTCTCTGTATAAGTGGTATCAATCTAGATCAAGGTGAATCAACAGACAAAACAAGGGTTAGGATAATTAGGGGTGGATTCGAAAGTCCTAGTGCTCTCTCTGATTGAATTTTCTTCCCTGTTCTCAATTATTTTTTTCATAGATTTGTGTTAGTAAATTGCTCCATTATTTGTTGAATTAGTTAAGGAGAGTCATAAATTTGAATTGTGACGACCAGTCCTCGTGGGATTCGACCTCGATCTTACCGAGTTTATTACTACATCACAACTCTATACTTGGGGAGTGAACAAGTTTTTGGCGCATGCGGGACAAGTTTTTGTTCCAAATTGAATTTAGGATTCTCTCTTATCATAATTCATAGTCTTAGGATTTTACTAACTTAGGTTAAAGTTTTTATTTTATTTTATTTTTATTTTATTTTTAGAAATTAACCATTGCTTAGGATTCTTCTATCATTATTTTAGGAAACCTAATTTGTTTTTTTTTGTTTACAGGAATTGAGGAAGGAAGCTAAGTGAAGGAGGAACATCTTAAATTTTCTGACATCAATCATCTCCTTTTCCGGGTTCTTTCTTCCCATTCTCACTTACATAGTTTTAACTTGTTTTTTTTTAATAGCATAATTTCTAGTTCTAGTTTTCTTTCTCTTAGGTTGTTACTTAGTTTATGCTAGGACGTAGATCTATAGATAAAGAACTAGCACCTTTTGATCCTGAAATAGAAAGAACATTCCATAGAAGATTGAAAGACATCCCAGATTGAAATGGCGAAGAGAATGGAACTAAAACTCTTAGAGATTATTCACTCTGTCCAATTCAATGCGCCTTCATGCATAGTGTTGCCCACCACCACGGCAGCACACTTTGAACTCAAGACTGGGGTCATACAGTTGTTGCCTTCCTTTTATGGGTTGGACAAGGAGGACCCATATCATCATGTGAAAGAATTCCTAGACATTTGCTCCACCTTTAAATTCTAAAACTTTTCAGATGATTCGATCCGCCTACGCCTGTTTCCTTTTTCTTTGAAGGATAAGGCGAAAGCATGGTTGAATTCTCTAGAAGTTGGGTCTATCACTACATGGGACCAATTGTCTAGAAAGTTCTTAAACAAGTTCTTCCCTGTTCACAAAACTAATGCTCTCCGTAGAGAAATCACTAATTTCACACAAAAAGAGGGAGAGCACTTTCATGAATGTTGGGAAAGATAGAAGGACTTGCTTCTTAAATGTCCACACCACAGTTTTGAGAAGTGGCAACAAGTGCAATACTTTTATGACGGTCGACACCCCGAACCGTCGCATGGTTGATGCCACCAGTGGAGGGTCCTTCATGACCAAAAGCGATATCAAGCATGGAAATTCTTTGAAACCTTATGTGAAAACTCCCAAAGAATGGGACTATTCGAGATAGAGGTGAAAGAAGTTCCCAACCACAAAAGAGAGGTGGTATATATGAGATAGGAGTCGTGCCGAGTTGTGCGCCAAACTTGATAACCCGACAAAGAAAGTTGATGCTCTGGTATTAAATAATGGACCTCCACAAACAAATGACTCAAGTGGAGGCATGTGCCACATGTTCTAGTCCTGCCCTTGTCTTGTCCATCTGGGCAAAGATCCCCAGAACTTCTCTCTGAACAAGTTCATGCTATGAACACTTTTCAAAACTCCGGGAATGATCCTTACTCGAACACATACAACCCGGGTGGGCTAGGCATCCAAATTTTTCTTGGGCAAAGGGACCACATCAAGGAGGACCATCTGGAAATCCTCCCATGCAACCGCACCTCCAAGTTGGCGATCAACAAATTCCGCAATATCAACAACGCCTACACAATCAAGGAACCCATCTCTTGAGGATACACTCCATCTTTTTATGCGAGTTCTCTCCAATTCCAAAAAGATACCCAACACACCTTCCATCAAAAAGAAAAAGCTTACATGCAAATGCACAATCCATTGCTAAGTCGGAAATTCAAATGGGTCAACTAGTGCCACATTGAGTGAGAGAGAGAAGGGCAAGTTCCTAGCCAACCCGAGGCTAACCCAAAGGGACAAGATGAGATTGGCTCTAATTCTAACCAAGGGCAATATCATGAACAAAGCCAAATCGATTACTACCCTTAGGTCGTGTAAGCATTGATAACGAGAATAGAGATGCCTGGGGATGAATCAAATTCTAAAACAAAAGATCAAGATGAAGCAGAGAGTCACATCAATGCATCCAAAGTTCAAAAGCTCTCTGACTCTCCAGGAGCCACTAATGTGCCACCTTACGTGCCCAAAGCACCCTTTCCTCAACGTCTGGCACCAATGAAGAAAAGAAATAACTTTGATGAAATCTTGGATGTGTTCAAAAAAATACAAGTCAACATCCCGTTGCTTGACGCTATCAAACAAGTCCCTGCTTACGCTAAGTTTCTGAAAGATTTATGCACTCAAAAGCGTAAGCAAAATGTTCATAAGAAAGTCTTCCTTGCGAGCAACTCAGCTCCATGATTCAACATAACACTCCTCCTAAATTTAGGGATCCAGGAGCTCCCACCATTTCTTGCATGCATAGGAGATCATAAGATCGGAAGGCATTACTCGATTTAGGGCGAAGCGTTAATTTGTTACCTTATTCGGTTTATGAGCGACTAGGACTTGGTGAGTTGAAACCGACTAAGGTAACATTACAACTAGTGATCGATCCACAAAGTGCCCTGGGGTGTTATTGAAGATGTGTTAATTCAAAGTTGATAAATTTTATTTTCCAAAGGGATTTCATAGTTATTGATACTCAGCTGTCCAAAATCTTCATAGTCAGATCCCAGTCATTTTGGGTCGTCCATTTTTGGCTACATCTAATGCTATTATCAATTGCAAGAATGGAGTTATGAAATTGTCCTTTGGTAACATGAATATTAAACTCAATGTTTTTAATGCAGGACAACAATCCATGATTTGGATGACATATTTGAAGTGGACATGATCGAGAGCCTTGTGCAGGACTCCTTCCGTACATCTTTTGAAGATCCACTTGAGACCTGCTTAGCACAAGCTGGCATGGACTTTGACATCGATAGTCCCATCCATGAAGTCAATGCACTGCTCGACTCTACTCCTATCTTGGAGACTGAAAAATGGAGAGCGAAAGTGGAACCTCTTCATCTCTCTGAGACGCCTCTTGACAGCACAGTTTCGAACTCTGAGAAGACAAAGGCGAGTAGACTTCTTAATTTTCTTAGAACATATAAGGCAGCAATTGAAAGGAAGATAGTGGAAATACAGGGAGTATGCCCCACGATATGCATGAATCATGCTGTGGAAATGTCGCGTGAACTGCAAGGGAAGCGTGATCCTCACATGGAAGAAGTCGTGCAGCGAAGTTCTTAAATTATTTGACGACAAAGTGTCGGCACCTCCTTGCAGATAGCACACTCATGGGAACTCACATCACTTATCCGGGATTGGTTAATTAAGGTGGTAAGGTAATTTCTTTGACCTTGGTTATAACGATTAAGCTCATTCATGGTCCATTCTTGTCTCGTGAAGACGTTAAACTTAAGCGCTCCCGGGAGGCAACCCACCTTTTGCTTTCTTGTATTGCTTTTTCTTAGTTATTTCAATGTTTGTGGGTAACATTACTGCGATGAAACCCTCACGAGACTACAACTCGTCCACTAGGGGTAACCTAGGGGTTTAAAGGCTTGTTGCATGCGCTAAATGCAATCGAGAGCACTGCGAAAGTGGTATAGGTAGGATCTTCTTTTGTTTTTCTTTTTGTTATTTTTGTTTCTGTTGATTTCTCTCTTGTGCTAACTCACTTTTACGTTGAAATTTTTTGAGAAAGCTTCTTAATTCTCCGTCCAGGTACTATCTTTCCCTCATTCCTCTTTTATTTTCGTTGTCTTATATGCATTGTATGCTTATTTCTTTTACATTGAGGACAATGTAGATTTTAGGTTGGGGGTGGGAGATTAGGTTACCTAATCAGTATTTTCTTGGACTTGAGCAAAATTTGTGAAAATTTTAAAATTTTAAAATTTTTTCTGGAATTTCTATTAAATTCTAAGTGATTTTAAATGATAGTTGTGGTTTTAACATTATAAGATATGTGATGTTGGTAACTTATGACTCTTGGATCTGGCCACCTGCTTGATTTCACAATCAATTTTGACTTGTTAATCCATGATTAAGAAGTTGTAAACATTGATTGAGCCATGATTCCACATATCACATCTCGCCTACACATTAAGTGTTGGTTTGATAACTCAATGATTAACTTGGTAAAAAGAAGAATTGAAAGAGTAAGTCACATAATCTTCACCATAGGTTTGCTCCCTATAGGTGTGGATTTGATTCTCCATAGTTGACATAAAAAAAAAAAAAAAAAAAAAAGTTAGGCGACAAGTTTTCGCCATAGGTTTACTCCCTATAGGTGAGAATTTGATTCCCCTCATTTGCGTTACCGCTCATAAAGAAAACCAAAGGCTGGTAAAATGAAAAGTTAAGTGTTGGTTTCAAGCTTGGTTGTCACGAATTACTAAGGATATCATGAAATTGACAATTGGATCTTTTACTGATTGTAAGTCGAGATTATACTTTACACTCGTGGAACTCAATGTTTAGGAATGCTCTAATTGATGGATTAATATTTTGAACTTGATTATGAAGTTTACTGTAAGCTTGATTCCAAGAGAAAAATTCCACACACCGATCATGAATCTTAGAATTTTCACATCTCAGCTATCTGTTCACAAGTCACTTGAGTTTACAGGAATTGTCTTTATTTCTGAAATTATTTTTCGCATGTTTTGCTCGGGACTAGCAAAATGCTGGTTGGGGGTTGTGATGAGTGTCAAATATTGCATATCAGACCCCAGTAATTGCCTAATTTTACGTACATGATAAGGTTTAATGGAGTGTTTTAATCGGGTTTTTATTACAGGAGGAAATCAGGAGCGTTAATTGGAAATTGATGTTAAAGGCATGGATTTGACGCTCCAAAGTCTCCAGAGCACGGGATGGACTCCAGAAAACCAATGGTGAAGAATATACACGCCTGGGATCGGAGGAAAGCAAGCCAAAGGGGCCCGAAAAGGGTCCAGAATGCAAGATCACATGTTTCCCGCCATCCGATCAACTCGAAACTTCATACATGTGATGGGGGCCGTGAATTGACCGTACATATTAAATTTCAGCCCTTGAAGATCTCAGGAAGTGGTCCAACGGACAGATCATCCCATTAATCTCCAATTTGGGGCCCACCTGATATTTGGAACTGCTTCAAACTTGGTGTTGATGGTTGAAATTATATGAAGAAAAGGATGGACGGTGAAGATTTCTTAAAAACATCACAGTGGGCCCCATGTGGGATGCATGTACACCGAGTACCGTACATCGGCCGTGCACCGCACCAGCGGACGGTCAGCGCGGGCGCTGACCCGCGCCCGTCTTCAGATTTCGAAAGATCGTCCAGCGTCTTCCGCACCGTCCGCCGGTCGTCGGTTGTGGGGCCCACCTTGTGTCCAAATGAGCAATCCATACCGTCCATCCGCTTCTGGGGGCAGGTATTACCATTGCCTAGGTGGCAAAAATGGAATAAAAGCTTAGATCGGATCTGGCCTAGGCCGTACAAACGTCGGACGGACGGCGGAACGAAAGATCAAGTGGGCCGCACTCGATTTCACTCAAAACGACCCTTCTTGACGGTTTCTCGACGTGAATCTCATGAACGAGTAGATTCTTCAAAGCCGTTGCGAAGTGGGACCCACCATCACGTCAGCGCCGGTTTAGCGTCCGCGTAACGTGATTCGCTGGCCGTTTTTGCGAAGACCAGTGGGCCCCACCCGTCAACTATACAGGAGATCTGATCCGTCCATCGTGTAGAGGGCCATGAATACTACAAAACCATGCTGATAGTTCACTCCCATGCGTACACACGTGCGTGATACAGAGGCCACAAAAGGGCTATCCGGCGACGTTCAAAACTGATCTTTTTGTATTTTCTTCTGTGAGCCGCACCAATGGACCTTCAAAACCACCTATTCTTGACTAAAATTTTGTCCTGAATCCAATGGACGGGGTGGATTTTCCAGAAAACACCTCTGTGGGGCCCACCGATCACGGTTGTGAAAATCTGCACTTCGAGTCCGTCTACGACTCTGCCACCGATTCCAGCCATCCAGCAGCTATAAAAGGGAAGTTTTTGACGTGGGAGAGGCATTCAGATCCAGGGAATTCGAGATCCAGAGCCAGGGAGAGAAGAAAGAGAAGGAGAAGGAGAGAGAGATTGTTTGGTTTGACGTTTTGTTTATGAATTTTATTTAATATTTTTTATGGATTTTATGGGTCACTAATCTCTCAGCTAGGGCTGAGATGAAGCCCCTAATTTGATCAGCTCTTGTATTGGTTGATTTACTTTGAATTTTAATTAATTTATTTTTTTCTCTAAGTGGGCTTGATGGGTTTAAATTCCATATTTCTCCATCTATGAACTTGATCAAAGTATATAGATGGATGTTGTTTGGATGCTTATTACAGGTGCTTGTGTCTGATTAAGAACAAGTTTCTTATAGAGGAAGAAACAGGGTGCTTTAATGAATATACATCCCTTATGCCCGACCAAGGATATGGGATATATTGTTCATGGCATTGCTTAAAGGAATTAGACATTTTGTATGCCCGATTACGGACACAGATTATGCTTTCTCTGTATAAGTGGTATCAATCTAGATCAAGGTGAATCAACAGACAAAACAAGGGTTAGGATAATTAGGGGTGGATTCGAAAGTCCTAGTGCTCTCTCTGATTGAATATTCTTCCCTGTTCTCAATTGTTTTTTTAATAGATTTGTGTTAGTAAATTGCTCCATTATTTGTTGAATTAGTTAAGGAGAGTCATAAATTTGAATTGTGACGACCAGTCCTCGTGGGATTCGACCTCGATCTTACCGAGTTTATTACTACATCACAACTCTATACTTGAGGAGTGAACAGCTACTAGCGAGGAAGCGGCTCCTTCCAGACGTGACAGGTATACCTCTCAAAACCTGTCTTGATTGTTTATCAGGGAAACAACATAGAGTTTCATTCATTAAAACTGTTTCTCATGTTAATAAAGAGCATGCATTACATTTGGTTTATTCTGATGTTTGTGGTCCTCTGAAGACAAAAACCTTGGGTGGGGCATTGTATTTTGTTACTTTTATAGATGATGCATCTAGGAGGGTTTGGGTTTATGCTTTGAAATCCAAGGACGAGGTCTTTGGTGTGTTTAAATTGTTTCATGCTATGGTTGAGAGAGAGACAGGTAGATCATTGAAGTGCATCCACACTGACAATGGTGGTGAATACATTGGCAACTTTAATGAGTACTGCAAGTCCCTGGGTATACGGCATGAATAGACGGTTCCCAAGACCCCCCAGCAAAATGGTGTAGCTGAGCGAATGAATCGCACTATTATTGAGAGAATCAGATACATGTTATCCCATGCGAAGTTGCCCAAGACGTTCTGAAGAGAAGCAATGCGCACGGTGGTGTATTTGATAAATAGGTCTCCATCAGCCCTGTTGAATGGAGAAGTACCTGAGAAGGTGTGGACCCCTAGATCCATCATACGGTCATCTCAGGGTTTTGGATGCATCCATTTACATACCAAAGGACGAGAGGTCCAAGCTCGATATGAAGATCGAGAAAGGGTACAGTGATGAAAAATTCGGTTACAAGTTATGGGATCTGACCGAGAAGAAGCTCGTCAGGAGCAGAGATGTGGTTTTCTTTGAAGATCAGTGTATAGAAGACATTGGTAAGCCAGAGAAGAACCGGCCTAGTTCAGGTGAGCTAGAGGACATGGATCCGGTTACTCCTCTCGTGGTGCCTGATGACGGGGGAGTACAGCAAGGTGTAGAGGACGAAAGAGTTCCTTCAGAAGATGGACCAGGGGAGCAGCCCCCACTTGATCCACCTGTTGAACCACAGGTGAAGAGGTCATCTAGGGACAGACAGCCGTCCAAGAGGTATTCGCTACATGAGTACATTATGCTGACTGATGGGAGAGAGCCAGAAGATTATTCTGAGGCCCTAGCCGACGAGCATAAGGGAGAGTGGTTGAAAGCTATGCAAGAAGAGATGAAATCCTTGCATAAGAACCACACCTATGATATGGTGAAATTGCCTAAGGGCAAGAAAGCTTTGAGCAACAAGTGGGTGTTCAGAAAGAAGATTGAGAAGAAAAATTCACAGACGAGGTTCAAGGCTAGACTTGTGGTGAAAGGGTTTGGTCAGAGGAAAGGTATAAACTTCGAAGAGATATTCTCACTAGTGGTGAAGATGACATCTATACGGGTGTTGCTTGGGTTGGCGGCTAGCATGGATCTGGAGATAGAACAGTTAGATGTTAAAACTGTCTTTCTCCATGGTGACCTAGAAGAAGAGATCTACATGCACCAACCAGAGGGGTTCGAAGTCAAAGGCAAGGAGCATATCGTGTGTAGGCTGAGGAAGATCTTGTATGGGCTGAAACAAGCTCCACGGCAATGGTACAAGAAGTTCGACTCGTTTATGTTGAAACATGGGTATGACAGAACGGAGTCGGACCACTGTGTGTTCACGCGCAAGTTCTCGATGGTGGTTTTTTAGTTCCTGCTATTATACGTTGATGACATGCTCATCATGGGAAAAGACATCAAGAAGATCGATAAGGTTTGAAACAGAGTTGGGCAAGTCTTTGCGATGAAAGACTTGGGTCCAAGATCCTAGGAATAGAGATAACTCGTGACAAAAGCAAAGGAAGCTTTGGGCATCACAAGAGCGAAATATTGAGAAAGTCCTAGAAGCGGTTCAATATGAATGCAATGGCTTCGGCCAAGATTTCACTGGATGGTCACTTCAGATTGAGTGACATAAGACGAAGACAGAGGTGGATGAGATGCAAAAGATACCCTACGCGTCATCTGTAGGAAGTTTGATGTATGCTATGGTGTGTACACGCCTAGACATAGCATATGCGGTTGGTGTTGTTAGCTGGTATCTTGCCAATCCTGGTAAAGAGCATTGGGCAGCGGTGAAATGGATTTCTATCTAAGAGGCTCATCCAGGTTGAGCCTATGCTATGGTGACGGTAAACCCGTGTTAGAGGGCTACACGAGTAAATATATGGCAAGTGACATAGACTCAGGAAGTCTACATCGGGGTTCATGTTCACGTTTGCACGGTTTCTTGGCGACAAGCTACGAAATTAACTACGTAAGCCGACATTCATCACAGAGGCATGTTAAGAGATGCTTTGGATGAAGAGGTTCCTACAGAACTTAGCCCTGAAGCAAGAGGAGTACGTGGTCTATTGTGATAGTTACCACTTGAGCAAGAATCCAAGTCGGCATTCCAAGTCAAAGCACATAGAGATTCGGTATCACCGGATCGAGATACTTTGGAAACGAGAAGGTGTTACTTTGAGAAGGTCCACACGGACGATAATGGGTCGACTGACCAAGGCCTTGCTTAAGGGCAAGTTTAAAGTTTGTATTAAAGAAGGTGAATCCCTCCCGGGTCAAAAAGGGAGAGATTTGATGGGTTTTTTTGACCCGTTGTCCTTTCGCAACTGGGATGTGCAAAGTCCTTTTACAACTGGAATGCGCAAAGTCCTTTTGCAACTAGGATGCACAAGTCCTTTCACAACTAGGATGTGCAAGTCCTTTCGCAACTGGGATGCGCAAGTCCTTTCGCAACTAGGATGTGCAAGTCCTTTCACAACTGGGATGCGCAAGTCCTTTCGCAACTAGGATGCAGAAAGGAGTTTCCTAAAACTATAAAAAAGGGTCTCTAGGATTTTTCTACGTATGTTATGTTGATGAGAAAAATACAAGAGGGCTATCAAAGGTGAGAGAGAGGGAGAAAGAGAGAGAGGAAGCTTATAGAAGGGAGGTTCTGCTCGTGGAGGTTTTTCTACTTTGCAATTTATATCTCAGCACTTCTATGTCCTCATAATCGGTAGGCAACCATGTGGTAACACGGAAGAAAAGAAAGGAGAAATTTTCATTCCTAGACTTTCCTTTTAACTTATCAAGATATGTAAACCTCCATAACTTTACTTTTTATTTTAACCTACCAAGATACATAAACCTTCGAAACTTTACGTTTTACTTCTAAATGTTGGATCATTTTTTTAGATGAAAATATCCTTATTATACCAAAAATTCATTTTCATGTCTTCATATTTCTTCCTAAAATCGTCTCATCTCTTTACCTTTCTTCCTCAAATTTTCTCTTCATTTTTCTTCCTAAAATCTCCACTTTATTTTCATTATTACTTTGAATCGGTTATGTTGAAGAGGGATTTGATTCGAGATTTGAAGATATAGAAGAGGAAGAAGATGGTGCGTATGTCTAAGAAGCCACACATTGCGGTATAATTGTTTCAGAGAAATTCTCCTTAGTAAACTTCATTTTTAACTGACCATCCGAACTAAACCTTCAAAACTTTAATTTTCATTTCTAAATTGTGCAGATGTGTTGAATGTTGAAATGGTGAAATGTGAATTTTCACCTGTACTCGGTCAATATTCACCAGTACTTAGTGAATTTTCACTTGTACTCGGTCAATATTTGCCATGTACACTAGTACTCTGTCAATATTCACCTATATTCGATGAGTTTGCACCTGTACTCAATGAATTTTCACATATACTCGGTGAATTTTCAAATATACTATGGTCAATATTCACCTGTACTCGGTGAATTTGCACCTGTACTTAGTTAATATTTACCTTGTACTTGGTGAATTTTCACCTGTACTCGATCAATATTCACATTGTACTCGATGAATTTGTACCTGTACTCGGTCAATATTTATTTGCAATTGGTGAATTTGTGCCTATACTCAGTCAATATTCACTTGTACTCGGTGAATATGGACCTATACTTGGTTAATATTCACCTATACTCGATCAATTTTCACATGTATTCGATCAATTTTCACATGTACTCGGTGAATTTGCACTTATACTCGGTGAATTTTTACCTATACTCAGTCAATATTCACCAAGTATGTTGTAAATTTGACCGAGTATTGTAAACTTTATTGTGAACTCTTTTGTGAACTTTTAAACTATTTGTGATATATTTTGCAATCCATTCATATTTACATAAATTGAAGAGCCTTTGAAGAAGGTAAGTGATTTCGGGATCCCAAACCTATCCGCGAAATGTTCATTAACATGGTGGTTTGATAAAGTCAAGAGCGAGAAGAATGAGACAAGTTAAGTCTATTTAGATAGTCCTAAGTTTCTGTCTTGTTTGACATTCCATCATTTAGATTTATAGGAGGTATATCGCACATATTTTTTTTAAGATACAGAGGTGCTTTTGTATTTGAGATACGAGGAAAGCTTTTGAAATTTACTAAGATGGACAATACCCTTATAATAGGGCTTAAGACTAGAGCCCTTTGTATACCCAAAATATGGACTACTAAGAAGTCCATAAGAAAGAAGTACTTGAAAAAATAATATCCAATATTAAAGAAACATCTAGCAGTGGTGTTTGATAAGATTGTTGACACTAATAAGCATGAAGATGTTGTGAAGGTTGCCTTATTAATTTGTGTAGAGCGGTTTATTGGGGGACCAATATCAAATATTAATGCAAATCAGAGTACATTGAATTGGTTGAGTCTTTAGAAGAGTTCAATAAGTATCATTGGGGTAGTTTGGCATTCAAGATAATGAGTTGAGGAGTTAAAGGAACCGTCAAGGCATCAAATGGGACAGGAAAAACCTATAACGTTTATAGCTCCATCTTTCCATTGCAAGTAATGATTCTTTCCTTATTCCATATAACTAGTATTTGTATTAAATTATACTTTTTTAACCTTATGTAATTTCATTATAACAGATATGGGCAATTGAGGGAGTATCGGCCCTTAAAAACTGTGTGATATCATTTGTTCCCTCCCAAATTCTACACTTCATTTAATATCGAGGCTGGAAGGATTGAAGGTACAACACAATATATAACATCTTCGAGAGTGAAGACGTAAGTCAATTTATTTCAAGCTATTTGGTCGCTTATTTTAACATATAGGTTCTATACGTGAACTTGAAACAAGTTATTTTGCAAACTAAAGTAGTCCTTACCTTGGAACCCACCAGTCAAGAACTGGAGACAGAAGTCATTTGTTTAGTCCATGAAAAGTTTGAAATAAGATGTCATACAATCTCTCTTTTTTCTGTTCAAGATTATTAATTTTGTATACATCTTTAATATATTACATCTCGGATATATGCGTTACATTTTATAGGGCATTAAAGTGGGTTATATTGAAAGGACGATGGAAGTAAAGAAGAAGATAAGATTCGATGTGCAAGAGGAAGATGAAGATGAGGAAGACAAAGATGAGGAGGAGGAAGATGAGGATGATGAAGAAGATGTGGAAGGAGAGGGAGAGGGAGAGGAGAAGGGAAAGGGATATGAATTGGTTGAAGAACTGAAGGTGTAGAGGGAATAGTTGAAGAAGGAGAGGGAATGGTTAAAGAAGGATATGGAAGAGTTGAAGAAGAAGAGGTAATGGTTAAAGAAGGAGAGGGAAGGATTGAGAAGGAGAGAGAGAGAGAGAGAGAGAGAGAGAGAGAGAGAGAGAGAGAGAAAAGAGATATGAATTGGTTCAAAAACTGAAGGAGGAGAGGGAAGAGCTGAAGAAAGAGAGGGAAGAGTTGAAGAAGGAGAGGGAATGGTTGAAGAAGGAGAAGGAAGAGTTGAAGAAAGAAATAGAAGAGTTGATGAAGGAGATGCGGATAAAGTAGTTGAAGGAAGGCTCTCATAAGGTGTCTTTGTGTATTAAGTAAACTATTTAATGTTCAACGAACTATTTTGTAATATATTTTGCAAAATCCTTAATATATTTGTGATATATGTCATACTATTATTTTGTGTCCCTGATATATTAATTATGAACTCTTTTGTGAACTATTTTATCATTGAGTAAATATTTTTATCTACTTTATAGGAGAATGAAGAACGGAAAGAAGTGGTAGAGATGCAACCCTTTATTGCGATAGAGAATACGGAAGAAATGGAGAGATAACCCTCTATTGTAGTAGAGAATGAAGAGGAAGCAACGATAGCTACTCCTCCCTATGGAGGGAGACCAAAAAGGATCTTAAAGCATTCTTACTACAAAGTTTCTCCATTTTAGTCCCTGTCTGCCCTTTTTAGAACTCACAACATCATCATCGGCTCTAAAGAATCCAAAAACTTTTGTACTTCTCATATACCCTTATGAAAATGGACCCATTTAGAGTGTTATCGGAGGAGGAAGTTGAAAAATTGAAGGCTTAGTATGATGCAAATAAAGAGTTGACAATGGGAATTTGGTTCAACTTAATATGGGTGAAAGATGTATGGGTTGATAGCATTGTAAGTATTCTCAATCTATATGCATTAAATTACATCTATTTAGCTCTTAGATTAGTTTTGAGTTTAATCATCATTTTTTGTTGTTTAGGCTAACGACAAATACATTACATTCTTAGAAAAATGGCAAAACGATATTCGATCACTTTTGTTATGGGAAAAATAGATCGATCAACTATTTGCAGGCCAGGTCAGCACTTCAGAAAGCAGCACGCGTGACCCAATGATCTCAGCCCTCATCTCCTCGACCAAGTGTAAAGAAAGGCTGAGGTCAACCTCTTAGCACAAGGTCATAAATATTGTTGACCGACCACGATCTGAAAGAAACAAGCTACTCACCTCAGGTCGGCAGGACCCGTCCTCTGACAGATGTGAGTCGACCCCAGTTGCGTGGGCCAAGTCGGATCACCTCAGGTCAACTAAACCCGCCCTTCATGGAATTCGATCTGACCTCTATCTAGTCTATCCATGATCCCAGCCTAAGATCTAGGAAATTGACTCCAATACGGCTCTACCTGGGATTCTAGCCAAGGATCCAGAAAGATCCTCCCTGTCGAGCAAGGAGTCTAAATCCTACTATAATCTGTCCCTACCAAAATAGGGAGATGCCCCCTACGTCACTACCTCTCCCCATCTATAAATAAGAGTACCCTCGATGGTAAAAGGTACACAAATCTTTAGCCTAAAACCCATTGACTCAACTAGACCTGGATCCCCTACCTGACTTAGGCATCAAAGGGTCCCCTGCACTAGCCAGGGTCTCTTTTATCTGTTGCTTGGCGTCGTCTGTGGGAATTGTAAGTGCAATGGTTATTTATTCTCTTAATTGTCAAATTTTGTAGTGCTGAAACCTCAATCTGTGTCTTGTGTAGCACGTTGATTTATATATGTTCAAGGCACTACATCACAATGCTCCAAGTCAAGATCAATGATCTACTTCAAGTAATGCAAGGTCAAGTACATCGTTCTCTTCTCTAAAGCTTTAGAGTTTTTATAGCTACGAGATCTAGTTCAAGACTCCAGATAGAATACAACTCAAGAACTACAAGTTCAAGGTTTCAAAGATCTCAAGTTCAAGCTTTATCATGTGTCAAGGTCTCAAGCCTCATGAACTTCAAAGATCATCCATCATCTGAAGAAACGAAGGTTCAATGTCCATACTTCACATTTAAGGTATGAATGACCTTAGATTAACCTTAGGGTAAGTCATTTTGTATACATAATTCAAATTGAATCTTTTTTTAAGTGTTTGGTCAGTTCTAAGACTAGTCCTGGACTCTGTTTGACTAGTCCTAGCACTGGCTCGTCTAATCCAAGAAATTTCAAGACCAGTCCTAAGTTGTTGCAAATTTTCAAATTTTTTTAGTTGAGCTACGACCAATCCTGGAGTCTTCTCGACCGATCATGTGAACTGAAATGGTGGTGAAGACTGCACTAGTTGAAGAAGGAATATCCCAATATGTCCTAGAGGGGAGTGAATAGGCTTTTTAAAATTTTTATGATTTATTTCAAATCCTATTACACTAATCTTAACAACAGACACACATTAGGATTACTCAAGAATAACTCTACTGACTTCCAAGCCTAGTAAAGGATCTAATCACAAACTGTTTTAAAAAGTAAACAATATGCAACCTAGTTTATGATGGATATAACTGTGTAGGTGTGTGAGGTGTGATCAGACATTCAGATATGGAACTATTAAAGTAAATCACACAATCAGAAGAATAACAATCTCAAACACAGTCATTTTTATAGTGGTTCGACGATAAGTCTACTCCACTCCTGGTAACCACACTCAATCCTTTAGTGTACCAGATTTCATTAAGGAGGTTTCATAATGGTTCACCTCAAACCTAAGGTTTTAAATCAGGTTCACCTTCAACCTTTACAACTCACATTGAGGCTGACTGTTTATGCTCTTACGAGTAAGGGTCAACACAATGCACCCACTTTTAGGCACACTGGCCAAGGATCTTCTATAAGACCCTACTAGAGGTTTCTACACGGTTCACCTCTAACCCAGGAGTTTTACTGGTTCACTCCTAACCAGATGTTTATGCTCTCCACAGAGCAAGGGTCCAAATAATGCATCTACCACGTACACTCTCGCCGGAGGCCTCCTTAAGGACTTCAAAGGGTGAGAATCACTTAAGACCCAATCCTAAGAAGGAATGATCACAAGTGTCCGCTTGGACTCTAGATACTTACAAATAAGTTGATGAGTCCCATTTAGCATAATGTCAAAGATCTCCTCCTCCTTGTTGACGAGGAGTCTTCTGCTCCCTTGATCTGCAATACAAAATGATATACTAGTACTTGGCTTCGGGTTAGGTCAAGGTCAAGATGGAATCTTACTCTCAAAATGCTGCCCTACCAATCTTATGCATTCAAGGCATCTCAAAATAATAATTTGCCATTAAGTAGTAGCTGGAGGATCCTTGAATGCGGAAGTTCATTCCCCAATCCACTCTATTGAATATCAATGATGAGGGTGGATTGGGGGATGAACTCCCTTGAGAGAAAGGGCTTTGGATATAAGATATAAGTTGAAACACACAAAATCTCTCTCTGCTTTCTCTCACAGCAACAAAAGACAAGTCCTCTATATATAAGCAAAAAGTTTCAACGGATATAAAACGGTCACATTTATGACAGAGTTCGATATCATCGAGCAAGTTCGATATCATCGAGTGTATATTCTCGATAGCATCGATGGTCTGCTCGATGACTCAAACTTAATATCATACGCTTTTGAAACTTTTGCCAGTTGGTCAATGAATTGAAACTATTGTCGATGCCATCAGATTTTGAACTTCAATTCCATCAATGACAAGTTTGATCCATCGACACTTGAAAAATGAGAGAGACTTGGCTTTGAAATATTTTATAATTTCATGAATGTCGGGGAACCATCGAGATCATCGAAATTTGAATGTCGATGATATCGATATCAGAGTCGAGGCATCGATAAGTCCGACGGATTTTTCATTAGGCTTGTTGGACAATTTATGACCTTGTTTGATGCAATCGACTTGGTACCGATAACATCAATATTTAAATATCGATTCTATCGAAGGGTCCCTAATCATAGTTAAAAACATCCTGAAATATCCGCTGTAAGATATGCGCACCCATGATCGATATCATCGATAGACCTCCGATCTAATCGATATTTAATTTCAGATCATATTGGAAGATCATCGATATATCGAAGGAATTTGAGATTTTCATTAAAAAACAGGGGTGCCGAAAATCTGACTGTCTATCTTATCAAGCCATTTTCGATGGGCTCGAGATTTGTATATCGATGATATCGATAGGGGAATCGATATATCGATAAATCAGTCCAGATGAGTATTTAGTTGCTGGACACTTTTAGTCCTTATATCGATGATATCGATAGGTGCATCGATAGATCGATAAATCCGTCCAGATGAACATTTAGTTGCTGGACACTTTTGGTCCTCATATCGATAATATCGTTAAGGTATCGAGGACATCGACAGAGCAGGTCAATCATATCGAGGGTGTTTCGATAAAATCGACAAGGCAAGAAAAACTTAGAGATTTTCTTATTTTGAAAAAAGTCTTCTCACCTTAAAACCCTATGATTTCTAACATGTTTTTAAAGGTTTTATTCACCTAGTATTTTGGGTCATGGGATGTGAGGCTTTAGTTTTACCTGTGGCAAGCTTGCACACATCCGGTTGAGGTAGACGCTTGAATTGATCATCCTATCAGGCTCTGTAGATAATCTGACTCAATACTCACGTAACTTGACAAACCAGAGCACTTTCAATCTCCCCCTTTGTCAATTATATGACAAAACCCATAAAACACCCTATAATGTTCTAGACAAACACACCCTAAATTATGTATACATGCTTTTACACAATTTTACAATTTTCTAACCCATATACACACCCAGTAGCTGCTCCCCCTTTCTTGTAAACTCCCCCTTGCTTGATGCAACTGCTCCCCCTAACACCTGCAACAACAGCTTAACAAATACACAATTTTCCTTTTGAGGTGTTTACAAATGTTCTCCCCCTTTTTGTCAGTCATTGACAAAGATATATTAGGTGATATTGACTGAAACTTTGAATTACTTGGGAGAGGCAGAAGCAAAACAAATGATGTATAATAATTAACTTAGTTCAAACAGACATCAATTTCAGAACATATGGATGCATAGTAGAACAGATGCAACAGTGATATAACAGATAAAACAATCAGTAAAGGATAGTACATGCATACCATATCAGAAACTTGATAAACCAGGGGAACTCAAGATATAATCATGGCATTAACGATATGAATTCTATTCAGCCATATTCAAAATGAAACCAAAATATCCAACTATCCAAAATAAACTGCCCAAGATTGGCAGAAAATTAATAGTTATCCCAGCAAAACAAATTAAGCCCATGTCAGGACGCCCATAAGTACGTACCAGTATCAATCCCACATCGGGATATATATGTACAACACAAAGAAATATCAGTCTATCAAGTTAAAAACTTGTCACATACACCCAAAAGAGTGTAGAACATCCAAAAAGATACTAATGTTCAATCGCAGAATTAAGAGTGAGGTGTGGGTGACATCAAGCCAAAATCAGTATTATGAAGCAAAATGGGATGGTGCTGGCGCCGTGTCATCCCTTCGACAAGTCATCAGATCCACCAACTGTTGCACAGTCTATTGAACGCTATGGACTAGCCGCTTCAGGATTGTGAGCCGTTCTTGTACTGAATGAACATCCCGCTGAATCGCCCCGATCCTATCCAGCTTATATCGTTTGACATGTCCAGGTGTTGATGTTAATGGAGCTGGATCAGGTATGGAGGATTCATCTCCTGCAATCTCAGTTTTCTCAGCGTGAGAGACTCCAGCTTTTGCTCCCCCTTCTTGGATTGCTTCTTCTTCATTCTCTGGGTACTTATGGAACCCCAGGTCCATTTTCCGAATGTTCTTGGCATTGAAGACTTAAGGTGGAAGCATAGGATCAGTGGTAGATGGAAACCCAATGGCATCACATACCCTGCTTATGATCCAGGGATATGGCAGATGAAGATCCCTGGAGGTATGAACGACATTTATCAACTATCCGATTAGTAGAGATGGAAGGCAGATCCTTGTTCCCTTGGCAACTGAATATACTATCATAGCCATAAAACCCGCGAGATCAGATCGGTTGGTACTTCTAGGATATAGATTTGTGGTGAAGATACCATGCATGACCCAAAATCGGGGTTCCATGTACCTGGCCTTTAAAGCATTCCCTTAATGTCAGGGGATGTCCCTATTATGGCATAGGTACTTACTTATCATGGATCGGATGTTAGGAAGGTCAAGATCCAATTCGGGAAGGCCTTTCGGTGCCATTTGCAGATTGAGAATGTTAGCTATTGTGGCATGGGTGATCCACACATCATCACCATCTAGACAGATCGTGATCGAAGGGGGATCAGATATAGGAGAGTGACACGCGGAAAGGAAGTTGCGCGTTTGTTCAAGTTGGTATGGCCCTCCAAAGTCTAGGATGGGCAACCACCCGATTACAGCAAATAAGGGTTCCAGATTGTAAGGTGCTAAGCAATCCTTATTGACTTTTCTTTCATGAATCAGTTTCCTGCTGGTGTATTTTGCTGGGCGTTGACTAGCCGAAGGAGGTGGAGGTGCCGGTTGTTTAGATTGGGACCCACCATGAGAGGTTTGTCGTGATCTTTGTCGTATGGGAGTTCCACTGTCCAGGGCCCTCACCCTTTCTCTTGAGGCGAGAACTTTTTGTCGAGTAGTTCTTGAAGAGTCCCCCGGACCGGATGTCACACCTTTGTCTTTTCCCTTGTGGACCAATAAGCTTTTGAAGGATGTGGGAAAAATGACAAAAACACTTGATAAACCAAGAAAAATACCCAAAAAGGATGACGTGGAAGAATTTTACCTGATTTATGGAGTGATTTGAGTAGTCCGTGGCTTCTAGCGAAAGGATCGAGCAGAGAAGACGGTCGAGGGAAAAAAATCTTGAAAAATAAACCCTCTTTTTCACTCCGCTGACTTTTATCAGACGCCATCGGTCGATCTTATCGATCATTGTCTCGATGATATCAATAAGTTGCTGATCGATTCAATCGAGTCTGTCTCCAATGTCATCCACGATCATATGACTATTCATATTCTGGAGGGACGTCGATGATATCGATCCTTGAGAATGAAACATAGATTCTAAACGTTGTTCATTCATTCTCAGTCTAACAATCATTAAGGAAGGAAAGCTCCAATCCTCGTATTTTACAAAAACTATACCAAAATTTTGTACAAACTTTGTACAACACAAAATTTATAAACATAGTAATGTTTATATACAAAAGGTTTGAGGTGACGAACCTCAGATTTAACCTTGAAAGTTCAGCAAAAGCATTTCCTCATTTTAGCACATGTTCAGATCTTGATACATGATCTGAACTAATCCTTCCTTATCCATTTTACTTTGTTAATCAATTTGGGTGGCGGTGCAAGGGCATTGCTTCTATCCATATCCTTAAGAAGACTTTTGAAGTTCTGTGTTTCTCTGGTTAATGATTTGTTAACATGATTCTGACCAGAGTTAGGTTTAGTCATCCTCGGTGTTATGCATTCAAACTTATAATGACCTGAAACACCACACAAATTACATACTGGAGTTGTTCTGGTTTTACTTCCAGAAGCAACAGATTTTTCAGATCTAGGTGTTGCATTTCCAGTCTTTGGCTTAATTTATCATATCCTAAGCCGCTTTTATCCTTTTCAGGTCTTCCCATTCCCAACAGTTTTTCTAGCTTTCACCACTCTGGGAAAACTTGTAGTTTATCTTGGCCATTTTCTTAGATTCTTCTAGATCAAATAGGAGTATGATTTTCATTACTAAGAAGTCTATTCTTATTTTCTAGCTATTCAACCTGTTTGTTCAGTTTATCAGACTCGTTTTCAAGAAAGGTATTAATTCGTTCAAGTCTATCATTATCCATATGATATTGCTGTAGATCATTTATTAATTGTGTGTTGATTTCCAAAGTGTTATCCAAATCTTTCTGCAGCAACTTACTTTTGTTCTCAGCTATTCCGAGTCTCTTAAGGATATTGTTGCTATGAATATAAAGTTGATTATAAGCATCTTGCAATTTATCCTTTTGGATTTCTTCTTCTTCTTTTCCACTATCGGATGAGGATGATTCTGTGGCTTGCTGTTCTCTCTCGTTTTCAGATTTTGTGGGAATGATTTGAGTAGTAGAGACCATGAGAATTTTTAAAGATTTTTTATCTCCATCACTCTTTGAGTCACTGGATTCTGAATTTAACTCCTCAGTATCATCCCATGTGGTGGCCATTGCCTTGCCCTTAGTTTTTCTGTTTGGGCATTCGGTTGATAGATGTCCATACTCATGACAGGTATAGTATTGTGGTTTATTTTGTTCTTTTACCAAATTTGCCTGCAGAATGTTTATAGTTCACCTTTCTTCCTATGGAAGGCCCACCACGATTCTTTTGAAAGAATCTTCTGAATCTTTGGGCCAACAAAGTCACTTCTTCATCATCATCTTCCTTTTCACTTATACTGTCCTTATGAATTGTTTTCTTTGAGGTTTTTAGGATAGTGTTTTTGGATTTTTGGGATTGTGTGAAGTGTAGTTCAAAAGTTTGTAGGGAACCTACTAGTTCTTCTGCTCTCATTTCATCTATGTTCCTACACTCCTCAATTGTTGTAACCTTGGGATTAAATCGTTCCGGTAGGGATCTTAGAATTTTCCTACAAATTTTCGGTACCGGAACTTTTTCTCCCAATCCACTTATGGAGTTACAGATGATATTCAGCTTTGTGAAAAACTCCATAAATGTCTCATGCTCTTCCATTTTGAGATCTTCAAATTGTGAAGTCAAAAGTTGTAGTTTGGATCTCTTCACAGTGCTTGTGCCTTCATGGGTTGTTTCCAGTAGATCCCATGCTTCCTTGGATGTCCCACACATACTTATTTAATTGAATATATCCTGGGACATGGTACAGTAGATGGCGTTTATAGCTTTTGCTTCAGCAGTCTGTTTTTCTTTGTCGAACACCGTCCACTTTTCTTTGGGTTTGGGCTTTGTGATGGTTGTGCCACTATTAAGTACAATTTGTTCAGTCGGTGGAATGTATCCACTTTCAACTATATCCCAAACATTATGATCCAAAGATCTCAGAAAGTAGTGCATCCTAGCCTTCTAATATGCATAATTTGAGCCATCAAATACTGGAGGTCTAGTGACTGATGACCCCTCTCCTTTAGCCATATTCCAACTTCAGTCAAGATCACTCTCTAGGCGGTGAAGCCCTTAAAGAGAGACCCGTTCTGATACCAATTGAAATGGGGGTGAAGACCGCACTAGTTGAAGAAGGAATATGCCAATATGTCCTAGAGGGGGGTGAATAGGACTTTTTAAAGTTTTTATGGTTTATTTCAAATCCTATTACACTAATCCTAACAATAGACATACATTAGGATTACTCGAGAATAACTCTACTGACTTCCAAGCCTAGTAGAGGATCTAATCACAAACTGTTTTAAAAGTAAATAATATGCAACCTAGTTTATGATGGATATGACTGTGTAGGTGTGTGAGGTGTGATCAGATATTCAGATATGGAAGTATTAAAGTAAATCACACAATCAGAAGAATAACATTCTCAAACACAGTCGCTTTTATAGTGGTTCGACGATAAGTCTACTCCACTCCTGGTAACCGCACTCAACCCTTCAGTGTACCGGATTTCACTAAGGAGGTTTCACAATAGTTCACCTCAAACCTAAGGTTTTAAATCAGGTTCACCTTCAACCTTTACAACCTACACTAAGGCTGACTGTTTATGCTCTCACGAGCAAGGGTCAACATAACGCACCCACTTTTAGGCACACTGGCCAAGGATCTTCCATAAGACCCTACTGGAGGTTTCTACACGGTTCACCTCTAACCCAGGAGTTTTACTGGTTCACTCTTAACCAGATGTTTATGCTCTCCACAGAGCAAGGGTTCACACAATGCACCCACCACGTACACTCCCACCAGAGGCCTCCTTGAGGACTTCAAAAGGTGAGAACCACTTAAGACCCAATCCTAAAAAGGAATGATCACAAGTGTCTTCTTGGACTCTAGATACTTACAAATAAGTTGATGAGTCTCGTTTAGTGCAATGTCAAAGATCTCCTCCTCCTTGTTGACGAAGAGTCTTCTGCTCCCTTGATCCACAACACAAAATGATATACCAGTACTTGGCTTCGGGTTGGGTCAAGGTCAAGATGGAATCCTACTCTCAAAATGTTTTACTATCAGGAAGATAGAGCGATTCCAATCTTATGCATTCAAGGCATCCCAGCATAATAATTTGCCATTAAGGAGTAGATGGAGGATCCTTGAATGCGGAAGTTCATTCCCCAATCCACTCTATTGAATATCAATGATGAGGGTGGATTGGAGGATGAACTCTTTTGAGAGAAAGGGCTTTGGATATAAGATATAAGTTGAAACACACAAAAGCTCTCTCTACTTTCTCTCACAGCAACAAAAGACAAGTCCTCTATATATAAGCAAAAAGTTCCAACGGATATAAAACTATCACATTTTTGACAGAGTTCGATATCATCGAGCAGGTTCGATATCATCGAGTGTATACTCTCGATAACATCGATGGTCTGCTCGATGACTCGAACTCAATGTCATACGCTTTTAAAACTTTTACCAGTTGTTCGATGAATCGAAACTATTGTCGATGTCATCGGATTTCGAACTCTGATTCCATCGATGACAGGTTCGATCCATCGACACTTGAAAAATGAGAGAGACTTGACTTTAAAATATTTCATGATTTCATGAATGATTGGGGAACCATCGAGATCATTGGAATTTGAATGTCAATGATATCGATATCAGAGTTGAGGCATCGATAAGTCCAATGGATTTTTCGTTAGGCTTGCTGAATAATTTATGACCTTGTTCGATGTAATTGACCTGGTACCGATAACATCGATATTTGAATATCGATTCTATCGAAGGGCCCCCGATCATAGTTAAAAACATCCTAAAATATATGTTATAAGATATGCATGCCCACGATCGATATCATCGATGGACCTCCGATCTAATCGATATTTGATTTTAGATCATATCGGAAGATCATCCATATATCAAAGGAATTTGAGATTTTCATTAAAAAATAGGGGCGCCGGAAATCTTCCTATCGATCATATCGAGCCATTTTCGATGGGCTAGAGATTTGTATATCGATGATATCGATAGGGGAATCAATATATCAATAAATCAGTCCAGATGAGTATTTAGTTGCTGGACACTTTTAGTCCTTATATTAATGATATCGATAGGTGCATTGATAAATCTATAAATCTGTCCAGATGAACATTTAGTTGGTGGACACTTTTGGTCCTCATATCGATAATATCGTTAAGGTATCGAGGACATTGACAGAGCAGGTCGATCATATTGAGGGTGTTTCAATAAAATCGATAAGGCGAGAAAAACTTAGAGATTTTCTTGTTTTGAAAAAAATTTTCTCACCTTAAAACCCTATGATTTCTAACATGTTTTTAAGGGTTTTATTCACCTGGTGTTTTGGGTCATGGGATGTGAGGCTTTAGTTTTACCTATGGCTAGCTTGAACACATCTGGTTGAGGCAGACACTTAAATTGATCTTCCTATTAGGCTATGTAGATAATCTAACTCAATACTCACATAACTTGACAAACCAGGGCACTTTCATGAACAGTGTACGATTCGTTCATGACCAGTCCTGCTGCTACGACTCAAACTCCAGCAACGAATTCTGGTTTCTCTCGACCAGCCGTGTGCATGTCACGACCAATCGTGAAAGACTCACGACTAGTCGTGAAGTGCTTTCGACTAGTCGTGGAACGGTTTTATCCGATCGCACTTAGAATTTTAAGATGCAGTTCGACCTACGACTAGTCGTAGACGCGGTTTCTACAACTATAAATAGACGACGAATTTCAAAGTTTGATATCCAATTCAAGTAAAATCAAGACATCACTCTGAGAGATAAGTTTGTGTTATTTTTAAGCTACATTGTGCTCATTTAATATTCTCTTTTGTTAGCTTGTTATATTTGATTTTGTTCCTACATTTCAATCTGATTTGAAAGAGGAATTGTGATATTCTACTTCTTGGAATCAAAACAAATAGAGCCAGCCCAACTTGATTTAATTTAAAATCAATTAGAACCTAGAACCATTTCAAGGTGAGTATTGGACAATTGAACTTCTATATTCGAACTTCTACTCCGATTGGTTCTTCCGGGCTGCTACAAAAGGAGAAATCCAGGTATTTTACATTTGTGTAAATCTTTTATGTTTTGGTTTCTTTTGAGATTGAGCTAGAAAAAATCTCAGTGTATTAGTTATCTGAGGTGAGCCAGAAAACTCAGAGTGGGGTTTTTGAATCGTGTAAGCCCACTTGAAAGACACAATTGTGAGGGTTTTAGGTGAATCTGAGAAACTTATTTTCACAGTGAACACTAATATCCCCTGTGTGAGGATATTAGGAGTGGAGTAGCAAGCTATGTGGTTGTTGTTTAACAGTTGGTATACACACAGGCGAACCACTATAACTCTTTGTATTTTGTGGGTGTGTGATTTATTTTCTATATCTTTTATTATTCAATACTCTGGAATGTATTTGTGGATGTGAATGTTGTAATATTTACATTTCAAGCATTGTGGGAATGTTGTAATAATTTAGACTTTCATTTTCTGCTATTTCCTTTTATCCCTCTTCAGTTTGAGATATTGATACTTAGACCGTTCTAGTAAGGTTGTCCCGCCATAAACCCTTGGTTTTTATGGTGTAAGGTTGTCCTTAGAACAACATTTATATAAACCTCTCAAGACTTGAATTTTGAGGTTGCTTTGCATTTACATACTGAGATTTGTTTTAGTGCTATCTTTCTTTTATTCATTTAAATTCCGTTGTTAAAGTTTTAATTTGGCATAGTCCTATTCACACCCCCCCTCTAGGACATATAGCTTGGCCATTTCAGGAATCAACATCGAAAGTCGTTATCACCTCTCTAGGCTCAATGATGGTGAAAGGGAAGAAGAAGACAATCCCCTCCACCATTACCCCTGATCTCACGCCACCAGAGCAGTCTGCTAGCCACCAGGATTCCTCTTCCCAACTTTAGGTTGACTCTGTGCCCCCGGGACCAATACAACGATCTAGGAGCCAGGGAGGTCGGCTTATCTCCCTTGAACAACAAGTTGAGGCCCTGAATAATAACTAGAACTCGATAAAATAATTGTTAGAATAGTTGCAACCTCACCCCATCCAAAAGACTGGACAAGCTACAAGACAGGCGATTACAGAAATACTCGACCCATCCGTAGCTCCCGTTGGCTCTCAAAGAAGCAGGCAGATCAGAACCTCAATGCCACCGCCTTCCCATGTCTCGAGCACCGCGGCGTTGGCTGCATCCGACTTATGCCACAAATTGGAGAAAAATAAACATAACAAAATTCCCGAAGCAATGCCGAGGTGATGGCCGAGAGCGGAGACCCTTGGGAAGCCGAGCTCAATGACTTACAGGGTCAGATCGGTGATATACGGCAGGCTTACTGCCCGATCGCTCCAACCTCAGTCAAAGTGATACTGGAGGAAATTGAGCCACCATTCACTGCCGACATCATGCACACTCAGCTCCCATCGAGATTCCGGATGCCACAGATCACCCCGTACTTTGAGACCACTAACCTAGCTATGCATCTGGAATCCTTTAGGGCTTACATGGAACTCCATGGTGTGCCAACTGCAGTAATGTGCCGAGCATTTTCCCTAACCCTAATAGGAGCAGCTCGAAAGTGGCTCCAGCAACTAAAGCCACAATCGATCAGCTCTTTCACATAACTCAGCAAGGTATTCATCACCAACTTTATTAGAGGAAAAGAAAGACTCAAGCCGGCCTCCCATCTCCTCAATGTTGTCTAGAGGGATGACGAACTGTTGAAAGACTACATCAATCTTTTTAATCTAAAAATGATGCAAGTACAAGGACATTCAGATG
Source organism: Magnolia changhungtana (assembly GCA_030180095.1). Classification (NCBI taxonomy): domain Eukaryota; kingdom Viridiplantae; phylum Streptophyta; class Magnoliopsida; order Magnoliales; family Magnoliaceae; genus Magnolia; species Magnolia changhungtana. The sequence goes on along the minus strand of JASAUF010000674.1, from coordinate 8,551,451 downwards.
AGATCACTCTGACCACCATGATGGGGGGCCTCAAAGAGGGAAGATTTCTCTTTTCACTTGACAAAAATCCTCCGACGATAATGGCCGACCACCTCATTAAAGCTTAGAAATTCTTCAATGTTGAGGAGCTTACTTGTCTATGAAAAGATGTTCAGAACAAGGGAGGCTCGACAAAAAAAATGACCTAAGGAGGAGTCGACCTCAACAAATGACAATAAAAGAAGGAAAGACGACGTGCCCCCTAGGGGCCAATGCTCGAGTAGACGACCTGAGATCAGGTTTAGCTCGTACACCCCTCTTAACACGACGCTCGAGTAAGTCCTCATGGAAGTTCGGGACAAACAAATTCTCAAGTGGCCGAACACGATGAAATCCAATGCCGATAAGCGAGATAAGCAAAAGTATTATCACTTCCATCGTGACCATGGCCATTCGACTGGCTACTACTTCGATCTAAAAGAACAAATCAAAGCCCTCATTCGCAACGGGAACTTGTGGGAATATATTACTAAAAGAGAAGAGCGAGCGGACCCAAAGAACGAGCAAGACATCAACAACAAACCCAATGGAAAAATTCGCACTATCTTCGGTGGACCCGCTGGGGGAGGCGACATAAACAAAGGTCGGAAGGCCCATGCCTGAAATATCAGCCACTACAACTCAAAACACCAAATTTGCATCACTAGTAGACCTCCAAATGAAAAGAGAATGGCACCTTGCAATCTAGCATTTACCGAAGAGGACGCTTGAGGTGTCCACCACCCACATGACAATGCACGAGTGGTGGCTATGATAATAGCCAACTGAAAAGTGTTTCAAATCTTAGTGTACACCGGTAGCTTGTTAAACCTCCTCTTCACTGAGGCGTTCAATAAGATGGGGGTTGAAAGGTCTTAACTCCGACCTATCAGAACCCCTCTAATCGGGTTCGTGGGGGACAAAGTCACCTCAAAAGGATCGATTCAGCTTCTGGTCACCGTGGGAGAGGGACAAAACTAAACGACGATCATGATCAACTTCCTAGTGGTCGACTGCCCCTCCATATATAATGTCATCCTTGGACGACTGTCCCTTAACACTTTTCGAGCAGTCGTGTCAACATATCACCTCGCAACGAAGTTCCCGGCCGATCACGGCATCAAGCTAGTCAAAGGAGATCAACAAGAAGCTCAACAATGCTACTCCTTAGTGTTGAGGAAACAACATCATGTGATGACCATCACCTCTCTCAATCCCCGAGAAGACTTCGTTGATAGAGAGCATACAATGGAGGACCTCATACCAATTCCGCTCAACGAATCCGACCCGACTTGTACAGTCCAGGTCGGCTCATCATGAACTCCAATATTGTGGGACGAAATGATGTGCCTCTGTTCACATCCCAAGTATAGGGTTGTGATGTAGTAATAAACTCAATAAGACTGAGGTTGAATCCACAGGGACTGAACCTTGTACGTAATCTGAACATAACTCGAACTAGAACTAGGATAAGAAGAACTCTAAATCAGGTAAAAGGAAGGGAATAATTGTGAATAGACTAATTAAAACTAATAAAAATAAAGGTGGGAACTAAGGTGCCAAGGATCCACTTATAGCAATTAGGAAGCTACCTTGCATAATTCAAGGACACAACTGGAATTAGAGTCCTATCTTATCCAGTTGGTAAGAAAAAAATTGTCAGATCTCTGAACCTCTCATGGATCTAATTATCAATAGATAAGATTAGTGAAGATTTGAAAGTGATTCCGCCAACTAACCATGCCCAGGAGACGATGGCAAACAACAACAACTTACCAATCTCACCGCCAATCATAAGAGAATTGTGAAGGTTATGAAGGATTTTGTCACCGTACCATGCCCATGGGACAATGGTGAACAACAGGTCCTACTAATTTCACAATCTCAATAATAGAAAGAACATATTTAAAGCTATCGTAGATCCATTGTAATTTAAGTCACAACAAACTATTAAAATATAAAAGTATACCTTCATAATCAAACTAGAATCTAAAAGAGTTCAACAAAACATGAATCAAAGCAAAACAACCATCCTAATCACGTCACATGTAAGACCTGTATCCTAGTCCGTACCATTCCTTAGGCTTCCGCGGTCTTTCCAGTCGAATTCTGGTAATCCTCAACCCGTATCCACACAATCCTAAGTCGGGTCCTGTATACCGAAGTCGGCTCAATCTGAAACTTGTACCTTAGCGACCGCGTCGTCGCCGCGATTCCAATGCTGCGACTCGCTCACTGAACCGATACCCTGGCCAGGAGATGTGGGTCCGCATTTATTCCGAAGAAACGCCGCACGTTGTGAATTTTAAGGGAATCTCTACAACATGTCACATCAAATTATGCCAAGTACAAGCTATACCCCAAGTACAACAATCCATCCCATCTTTTCTCTTAAGTCAACTCTCTCTCTCCTCTCACCATCCCTCTTTTACAATTTTCAAACAAACTCATCCCCTTTTTCCAAAAAAATCATACTCACCCATACCTCCCATCCCCTGCCTTACATCATCCCATCCCTTTTATTATTTTCCCTCTCTCATTCCATCTCTTCACTTCCAACAACAAAGCATCAAACGTCCAAGCCTTCCCAAGCATTCTCCCAAGCCAAGTGTGGCCCGCCCTCTCATCTCTCATCCCCACCATTAAAACTCCATCATCCACCGTTAAAAGTTAAGCATAGGAGCATACAAGCCTAAGGGAGCAAGGAGGCCAATAAGGTGGGTGATCTACCATCAATTTGCATGTGAGGGCCCACTTATAGGTGGGACCCATTATGATGTATGTGTTGTAATCATGAGGGGCCCATAGTGGCAGGGCCCCTCCATCACCGTCTCTCTTCTCTCTCTCTCTCTCTCACTCTCTCTCTTTCCATTATGATGGTGTGGATCCCACCAATATGTGTTATATCTACCTCGTCCATCAACATCAGATGGTGTGGCCCACCCTATTGCAGGTGATGATCCACACCATCCATTGTTTAGATGGATCCAATACCCCATTCTTTTTATATATTTATTGTATATATATATGATATATATATAATATAAGATATATATTATATATGTATATACATGCAGGTGGGCCACGTGCATGTGGGATCCACCATGATATCTGTGTTGTTCTGCACTGTCCAACATCCAGAGATGCTGGACGTAACTTAACAATGAAGTGTGAACAGGCGTGGGGCGTGGCTAATGGTGAAGTGTAAACTGACGTCGGGGTGTACTAAGCATGGGGTGGGCTACTCATGCAAGCCCCACCTTGATGTATGTACTTGATCCAAGCCGTCCATCATTTTCCTCAGATTATTGTAGGTGTTGAGCCGAAAAATAAACTCAATCTGAATTCCTAGCGGTCCATAGCATTGAGAATAATATTTTTACCATTGAAATACACTTGGATACTTCTGAACACCGAAATATACCCAATATTGGGCTTGATAGGTTTATATGGAGCTATGGAAACCAATGGCCAGGTCCGATTTTCCTGATGCAGGCCCTACCTTGGGAATTCCTCAAAAATTCAAGTTTTTCAAAAAAGAAAGAAAGAAAAGAGGGTGCGCACGTAGGCAGCGCCTATGCCTGACGGACAGACGGCCTGGCAGGGACCCACGGTCCTAGCCGTGGGCCCCACCATGATGTGTGTCAACCATCAACAACATGCATTTGTTGGGTCCCCTTTAAGATGGTGGGCCCCCCAAAAATCAACTGTGTGTGGTACCCAGGTGGCCCACATCACAGGGAACAGTGAGGATTAACGTCTAGCATTAAAACCCTTTCTGGGTCACGGAAGTTTTGTATCAATATGAAATTTGTTTTTCCTCAATCTAGGTTCATGTAACCTTTTCAACCGGTTGGATGGAAAATAAACATCACCATGGACCCCAAGGTCCACGTGACCTTATCAACAGATTGGAGGAAAATAAACATTTTGGTGGGCCCTAGGTCCACGTGACCTTATGGATAGTTTGGATTGCAAATAAACATTATAGTGGGCCCTAGGTCCACGTGACCTTATGAACAGTTTGGATTGCAAAATAAACATTACAGTGGGCCCAGGTTGGGTGGAAATAAACATTATTGTGGGCCCCCAGGTCTGAGTGACCTTATCAATGGGTTGGATGGTAGACCCCACATGGGACCCACTGATGTATGTATTGTAATCCACACCTCCCATTAGTGTGGACCCCACCATGGGTATGTACCTCATCTATGCCGTCCATCCTTTCAATCACTATGGAATCCACCATAATGCATGTGTTGTATCTAACTCGTCCAATCAATTTTAAAAGATCATTTTAAGGCTTGAGACTAAAAATAAGATAGATCTAGGATCGGGTGGATCACATTATAGAAAAAGTGGGTTTGAACGTCCATCATTAAACCCTTAGAAATTTTAATGATGGAAATCCTTATCACCACTTATATTTGGGTGTGGCCCACTCGATATATGCGTGGCCCGTTGGTGAGACCCACCTTGATTTGTATGAGGCCCGTTGTTGAGGCCGCCTTAATAGATATGAGGCACATGTTATGAGGCCCATTGTGACGTATGCAAGGCCTATGTAATTAGGCCCAACTTGATGTAATTGTGGCCCACCCATGGAGGCCCGCTTTGATATATGTGAGACCATGGTTTGAGGCCCATTGGATGTATCTAAGGCCCTTAGGTCGAGGCCTTACGAGCTATACATAAGGCCCATCATAATATGTGATTCCTCCATGGTTTATATAATGATGTTCATGGCAAGCCGTGCCTTAGGAGCAATGATGGTTTGACGTCCACATTATAGGATGGTGTTGGTTAAATGTCCACATTATCACTCACCCTAAGGCCCATTGATGGCCCATACTTGTAATGTGTAGGCCGTCTAAGCCCATTTTCGCTATGTACAGAGTCCACTATATAACATGTTTAGTATAGATCCATGATTCATAATCATACGCATCATATGTATGTTTGATATGAGGAGAGATTGATTATAGCATATGCCCTCAGGTGAATTATTTATGAGCTCCCTGATAGGCGGAGTTGCCCTACATGAGCGCATGGTACACGCAGGACTGTTGTATGACTGGTAGTGTGATTCATGCACTTGCATTTGTGTGATTGTGGTTACTGTATGCCCTAGTGACATCAAGGCCATAGCCTCCACAGATATATCGTGGATGGCCAGATTAGATACCGGAAATACTATTTCTAGCATCGGGGTGCCATAGATATCCTTGGGTGAAAATCCCTAAACCTGATGGCACCAGAGGATGACTCCAACATCGAGACCGAGTGGATACATGAGCTCGTGAGGGCCGTATACCCGTAGGCCGCGTTTCCCATTGTGTCATGGTTGGTTGGAAAAGGGGTGTGACCTTACCCGTTTGAGTGAGAAGGCAACTTCTAAGTTGAGTTTGACCAGCTTAAGGAATCGGTTTACCATCGATGATCCAGGCCCGATATTTAGATAGTGAGGTCTCTTCAACTCTCCTAGTTGTGTGTTTGAATAGGGGCGGCAAGCTAGCGTAGAGTGTACTAGACCCAGTGATTATCTAGACTTAGAACCGTACTGATTTGATGTTTTAGTGAGGAGCTACATTGATATGTTCATGTGGATTGGCATGCTTGACTTGCATTATGCATCGCATAGCCTTGATATGGCCGATAACATTTATATTCTACATTGCATAGCCTCAGTATGACTGATTACATTCACATACCCATCAGCATGACTCCGCATTACTTTGACTTTGCATTCTGAGCACGCTCATATTGCGCACACACGTACACCACCCTCTAAGCTTTCTATAAGTTTATGCATGATTGATGCGTGCAGGTGGTGCCAGGACGTAACCATAGTCTCGCCGCGGTTGGAGCATGTAGCCGAGCTTCTAGAGTTTCTATTACTTTCATTATATTGTATTTTTCTTTCATATGCCTTATACTCAAAGTTTTTTATCATAATGGATTTTGTGATGGTGTTCTTGTGGTTATTGTTCATGGGTTATGCTTATGGTTATGCTCATTACAAATCAAATTGATGATTAGAAATCCTCCTTGTAGCATCCCAAGATCGAAACTTGGTGTATGGGTGCTGGGAGCTAAGAATGGGGTAATACGGAGGCTGTTGGCACCGGATTCGATTATCGAGAATGTTGTGAGCCAAGTTCCTGAGTTCGGGACGTGACAGAAGTTAGTATCAGAGCATAACTTGAGAATAACCGAGAACAACATCATATGTTTGCTATGAGTTTAGGGCGATTAGGTTCCAAGTGCGTAACCTTTCGATTGAGTTCCCTAAAGTCTGATTTTCAAGGTTGATTGGCACCCTTATTCTTCTTATATGACATGCCGCGCAGGTCAGTGACCCGATCGACTCCCGCTCCACCACCTGAGACTCCAGCTTTACCACCTGTGCCTCTCGTTCCACCGCCAGAGATCCCTGCCCCCCTGCCTGAGGATGACATTCCTCCACCTGAGAATGGTGCGGATTCGACCGTACTTGTGAGTGCCTCTCAGTTACAGCAGATGTTGCAGGCTGTGACGACTGCGCTTTAGGGACAGGGCAGGCGCCCAGTTGTTTCTCCAGCCCAAGCTGAGTAGGAGAGGGCGAGCGCCCTTCTTCGAGAGTTCAGACAACTCGATCCTCCGCATTTTCAGGGTGAGCCAGATCCGACTGTAGTTGAGAGATGGCGCTCCGATGTGGAGAAGATTTTCGATACCATGGCATGCACGACCTAGCAACGAGTTCGATTGGCTGTATTTCTTCTCCAAGGTGAGGCAGAGCACTAGTGGACCTCTGTTACCCATATTATAGGACCTGATTATGTCTGGACATGGGAGGATTTTATCGACCGATTCAAGGAGCAGTACTTCCCTGACCACATTCGTCGTCAGAGAGCATTAGAGTTCGAGACTCTGGTGCAGGGGGACATGATCGTGGTACAGTACGTGGTCCATTTTGTGGAGATATCGAGATTCACGCCGTACTTGGTTGATGATAAGGGGCGGAAGGCCCGCCATTTCGAGAACAGCCTACATTATGGTCTTCGAGGCTATATTATTAGGCATGAGCTCCCAACTTTTCAGGCGGTAGTACGGAGGGCTCAGATTGAATGGGTCGGCACACAGGTCGATCGAGATCAGAGGAGGGGACGGAAGAGGCATGCCCCCTCCAGTAGCTCCCAGTAGCATCGACGACCGCAGAGGTACAGGAGCCACCCATCCGCCAGAGCACCAGCAGCACTGTCGGCACCTCTAGCAGCACCATCTTAGAGACAGCTTTCTGATACCTACTGTGAATGTGGTGGGATAGGATACCGTAGGTGGGAGTGTCTCCAACCTCAGCGAAGCGACACGTGAGCACCACAAAGACCTCCCACAAGGCCGAGAGCACCGCAGTTAGCCTCCGCAGACAAATGGCTGACAATAGATTCCACCACCGAGGCCCCCTCAACAGCAGCATCAGCACCAGCCTCCGAGGCTACAGCAATAGAGGCAACATTTTCAAGCTCCTCAGCGACATCAGCAGCAGCAACATCCTCCGAGGGGACAAGCACCTCCCCAGCCAGCCTAGGCTAGATTCTATGTGACTCAGTAGGACCCGCAGTCATCTGGAGGAGTCATTGAGGGTATACTTCCAATCTTTTCATGCATCGTCCGAGTATTATTTAATTCTGGTGCTTCGCACTCATTCATGTCTGAGAATTTTTGTCGATCGACTGGATTGCTGACAGAGTCTACTAGTGAGGGATTGACCATATAGAAGCCCTTAGGGAGTATTAGGCCATTTTTGTTCATCTTACCCTATTCTGATCAGTGATATCTTTTTGTCCGCTAACTTATTCATTCTGCCGATGTCAGATTTCGACGTTATCTTGGGCATGGATTGGCTTACCAAGTACTAAGCCATCTTGGACTGCTCCGCGAGGACAGTTACATTATGCATACTAAGCTTGCCACAGTTTCAGTTTGTTGCCGAGCCCAGAGGAGAGCCGTTGTCATGCTTGATGCCTGCGTCATTGAGGAGCGTGTTGTAGCATGTATTGACCGATTGCTGTTTGTTTGCAATTTCCCTGACGTGTTACAGGAGATTTTAGGATTACCGCCGCACCGTCATATTGACTTCCAAATTGATCTCATGCCTAGTACTGCGCCCCATCTTGAAGGCCTCGTACCGTATGGCACCGATGAAGTTCGTGAGTTGCAGCGACAGTTGGATGAGTTACGAGAGTTGGGATTCATCCGTCCGATCAGTTCTCCGTGGGGAGCGCCGGTACTCTTCTTCAGGAAGAAGGATGGCTCGTTGAGGCTTTGTGTGGATTACCGTGAGCTCAACCGGGTCACGATTAAGAACAAGTACCAGCTCCCGAGGATAGATGATTTGTTTGATCAGCCACAGGGTGCATAGTTCTTTTTGAAGATTGACCTGCGTTCTGGTTATCATCAGATTCATGTTCGAGAGGAGGACATCCCAAAGACAGCTTTTAGGACGCGTTATGGTCATTTCGAGTTTCAGGTCACGTCCTTCGGACTGACCAATGCACCCGCGGTCTTCATACAGTTGATGAACGAGGTCTTCCATCCATATCCCGATCAATTTGTTGTGGTCTTCATCGACGACATTCTGATATATTCGAGGACCCGTGAGGATCATATGCAGCATTTGGAGATCGCTTTGCAGACCCTCCGTGTCCACTAGCTGTATTCGAAGCTGGAGAAGTGTGAGTTTTGGTAGAAAGAGGTGAAGTTCCTCGATCATGTAGTGACGAGGGAGGGTGTCGCAGTGGACCCCTCAAAGGTTGAGGCAGTGCGTCAGTGGGGCCAGCCCACTACTACGTCCGAGATCCGCAGTTTCCTTAGTTTAGCGGGCTACTATCGATGTTTCATTGAGGGCTTCTCCCGTATCGTAGCCCCGTTGACTAGGTTGACTCGGAAGGGCGCATAATTTATTTGGAGCGATGCCTGTGAGCGAGCATTTATGGAGCGAAGGACCATTTGACGTCTGCTCCTGTCCTCACTCTTCCCTCTGAAAGTGATGGATTCGTTGTATTTACCAATGCCTCACGTATTGATTTAGGTATTGTCCTGATGCACCACAGCAGGCCTGTAGCCTTCGCGTCTCGTTAGCTCAAGGTCCATGAGTTGAACTATCCCACGCATGATTTGGAGTTGGCAACAATTGTCTTCGCACTGAAGGCATGGAGACAATCTTTATGGGGTCAGGTTTGAGCTCTTCTCTGACCACAAGAGCTTAAAGTCTATTCTCTCAGTCCGAGCTGAACATGAGATAGAGACGCTGGATGGAGCTTCTAAAGGACTATGATTTTGACCTTCAGTACCACCCAGCCAAGGTGAATGTGGTGACAGATGCCCTCAGCCGTCAGCCACGAGGCCTGGTGGTACACATGATGATTCAGGAGTGGAGGATGCTCAAGGATATAGTAGAGTACGACTTTGATTTTGGTCTGCAGTCTTCTATCGTTCAGCTATCGAGCTTGTCGATTCAACCCTCTCTTGTCGTAAGGGTAATCGAGGCTCAGCAGGCAGACGAGTCGTTACAGGATTACCGAGCAGAGGCGGCATCTGAGAGTAGGACAGATTGGCAGATTGGTTCTGATGGGGAACTTCACTTCAGAGGCCGATTATGTGTCCCAGATATTCCTGAGTGGCACAGAGATCTTATAATCGAGGCACATCGATCGCGGTTTTTTATCCACCCTGGCTCAACGAAGATGTACCATGATATGAGGGAACAATATTTTGGGCAGGGATTAAGCGCCAGATTACCAGTTTTGTGGCCGAGTGTGACACATGCCATCATGTCAAGGCCGATCATCAGAGACCCCCTAATCTATTGCAGCCGTTGAGCATCCTGATGTAGAAGTGGGAGTACGTATCTACTGATTTTATCATGGGTTTGCTGAGGACACAGCACGGTCATGACTCCATCTAGGTTGTCGTTGATCGTCTGACAAAGTCGGTACATTTCCTTGCGATTTGTGCGGCTTGACCTTTGGACCAGCTTGCAAGGTTATTCATTAAGGAGATTGTGAGACTGCACGACGTTCTAGTCTCGATCATTTCTGACCGAGACTTGAGGTTCATGTCACAATTCTAAAGGAGCTTTCAAAGAGCTATGAGCACTGATTTACAGCTCAGCACAGCGTATCATCCGCAGACCTATGGCCAGACCGAGAGGGTGAACCAGATCCTTAAGGATATGCTTCGGGCCTACGTGATTGACTTTGGGGGTAGCTAGTATGATCATTTATGATTGACTGATTTCGCATACAACAATAGCTATCAGGCGACCATTAGCATGGCTCCCTTTGAGGCATTATGTGGCAGAACATGTAGATCTCCGAGTTGTTGGACCGAGGTTAGAGAGCGACGTCTCCTAGGTCCCAAGCTTGTGCAGGAGACATCAGAGGCTATCGATATCATCAAACAGAGGATGCGCGCAGCTCAGAGCCGGCAGAAGAGTTTTGTTGATCGCCGGCATCGTCCCTTGGAGTTTGATGTAGGAGACCATGTGTATCTCAAGGTCTCGCTCATGAAGGGCGTAGTTCGATTTAGAGCGAAGGGCAAGCTTGTCCTGAGATTCATTGGACCTTTTGAGATCACTGAGCGCATTGGCGCTATGACCTATTGGCTTGACTTGCCATCTCAGTTGTCTGGCATTCACAATATTTTCCATGTCTCTATGTTGAGGAAGTGTGGGTCAGACGTGGTACCTGTTATTGATTGACAACTGTTGGAGGTTCGTGAGGATGCTTCTTATATTGAGCAGCCAGTACGTATCCTTAATCGGAAGGAGCAGGTCCTTCGGACCAAGGTCATTCCCTTGGTAAAGGTTCAGTGGACTCATCATTCTGTTGATGAGGCGTGAGGCTAAGATTCGAGAGTGTTATCTCCATCTCTTTGATGATTGATGATATGTTATATCTTGTATGCTGTCTCCGATTTTATATGATGAGGTTATGTTTCCTCCTTCCTTACGAGTTATGTTAAGTTGCGTTGATTGTGTAAATTTTGAGGATGAAATTTTTTATTTGAAGGGGAGAGCTGTAAGACCCGTATCCTAGTCCGTACCATTTCTTAAGCTTCTGCAGTCCTTCCGGTCGAATTCCGGTAATCCTCGACCCGTATCTGATATTTGCGCACTATCTTAAGCCGGGTCCTGTATACCGAAGTCAGCTCAATCCGAAACTTATACCTTAGCGACCTCGTCGTCGTCGCAATTCCAACGCCGTGACTCACGCACCGAACCGATACCCTGGCCAGGAGATGTGGGTCCACGTTTATCTTGAAGAAATGCCGCACGTTGCAGTTTCAAGGGAATCTCTACAACATGTCACATTAAATCATGTCAAGTACAAGCCATACCCTAAGTACAACAACCCATCCCTCCTTTTCCCTTAAGTTAACTCTCTCTCTCCCCTCACCATCCCTCTTTTACAATTTTCAAATAAACCCATCCTCTTTTTCCAAAAAAATCAAATTCACCCATATCTCCCATCCCCTTCATTACATCATCCAATCCCTTTTATTATTTTTCCTCTCTCATTCTATCTCTTCACTTCTAACAAAAAAGCATTAAACGTCCAAGCCTTCCCAAGCATTCTCCCAAGCCAAGTGTAGCCCACCCTCTCATCTCTCATCCCCACCATCAAAACTCCATCATCCACTATTAAAAGTCAAGCATAGGATCATACAAGCCTAAGGGAGTAAGAAGGAGGCCAATAAGGTAGGTGATCTACCATCAATTTGCATTTGAGGGCCCACTTATAGGTGGGATCCATTATGATGTATGTGTTGTAATCATGAGGGGCCCATAGTGGTGGGGTCCCTCCATCACCGTCTCTCTTCTCTCTCTCTCTCTCTCCATTATGATGGTGTGGGTCCCACCAATATGTGTTATATCTACCCTGTCCATCAACATCAAACGGTGTGGCCCACCCTATTACAGGTGATGATCCACACCGTCCACTGTTTAGATGGATCCAATACCCCATTCTTTTTATATATTATATTGTATATAATATATATATATGATATATATAATATAAGATATATATTATATATGTATATACATGCAGGTGGGCCACATGCATGTGGGACCCACCATGATATCTGTGTTGTTCCGCACCATCCAACGTATAGAGACGCTGGACGTAACTCAACAATGAAGTGTGAACAGGCGTGGGGTGTGGCTAATGGTGAAGTGTAAACTGACGTTGGGGTGTGCTAAGCATGGGGTGGGCTACTCATGCAAGCCCCACCTTGATGTATGTACTTGATCCAAGCCATCCATCCTTTTCCTCAGATTATTTTAAGTGTCGAGCCGAAAAATAAACTCAATCTAATTTCCTGACGGTCCGTAGCATTGAGAATAATATTTTTACCGTTGAAATACACTTGGATACTTCTAAACACTGAAATATACCCAGTATTGGGCTTGATAGGTTTATATGGAGCCATGGAAACCAATGGCCAGGTCCGATTTTCTTGATGCGGGCCTTACCTAGGGAATTCCTCAAAAATTCAAGTTTTCCAAAAAAAAAGAGGGTGCGCACGCAGGCAGCGCCTGTGCCTAATGAATGGATGGATGGCCTGGCAGGGGCCCACGGTCCCAGCCGTGGGCCCCACCATGATGTGTGTCGACCATCAACACCATGCATTTGTTGGGTCCCCTTTAAGATGGTGGCCCCCAAAAATCAGCTGTGTGGGGCCCAAGTGGCCCACATCACAGGGAACAATGAGGATTAACGTCCACCTTTAGAACCCTTTCTGGGTCACGAAAGTTTTGTATCAATAGGAATTTTATTTTTCCTCAATCCAAGTCCGTGTAACCTTATCAACCAGTTGGATGGAAAATAAACATCACCGTGGACCCCAAGGTCCACGTGACCTTATCAACGGATTCAAGGAAAATAAACATTTTGGTGGGCCCTAGGTCCACGTGACCTTATGGACAGTTTGGATTACAAAGAAACATTATAGTGGGCCCCAGGTCCACGTGACCTTATGAACAGTTTGGATTACAAAATAAACATTACAGTGGGCCCAGGTTGGGTGGAAAATAAACATTACTGTGGGCCCCCAGGTCTGAGTGACCTTATCAATGGGTTGGATGGAAAATAAACATTATGGTAGACCCCACATGGGACCCACTGATGTATGTATTATAATTCGCACCTCCCCTTAGTGTGGGCCCCACCATGGGTATGTACCTCATATATGTCGTCCATCCTTTCAATCACTATGGAATCCACCATAATGCATGTATTGCATCCAACCTGTCCAACCATTTTTAGAAGATCATTTTAAGGCTTAAGACTAAAAATAAGACAGATCTAGGATTGGGTGGATCACATTATAGAAAATAGTTGGTTTGAACGTCCATCATTAAACCCTTAGAAATTTTAATGATGGAAATCCTTATCACCACTTATATTTGGGTGTGGCCCACTCAATAATGCGTGGCCCGTTTAGTATATATCCATGATTCATGATCATACGCATCATATGTATGCTTGATATGAGGAGTGACTGATCATAGCATATGCCCTCAGGTAGATTGTTTATGGGCTCTCTGATAGGCAGAGTTACCCTACATGAGCACGTGGTACACGCAGGACTGTTGCATGACTGGTAATGTGATTCATGCACTTGCATTTGTGTGATTGTAGTTACTATATGCCTTAGCGACATTAGAGCCATAGCCTCCACAGATACATCATGGATGACTGGATTGGATACCAGAAATACTATTTCTAGCATCGGGGTGCCATAGATATCCTTGGGTGAAAATCCTTTAACCCGATGGTACCAGAGGATGACTCCAACGTCGAGACCGAGTGGATACATGAGTGGGTGAGGGCCGTATACCCGTAGGCCACGTTTCCCACTGTGTCGTGGTCAGTTGGAAAGGGGTGTAACCTTACCCACCTGATTGAGGGGGCAACTTCTAGGTTGAGTTTGACCAGCTTGAGGAATTGGTCCGCTATCGACGAGCCAGGCCTGATATTGGCAGGCGGATAGTGAGGTCTCTTCCACTCTCCTAGTTGTGCGTTTGGATAAGGGCGGCAAGCTAGTGTAAAGTGTAGTAGACCCCGGTGATTATCCAGACTGAGAACCGTACTAATTTGATACTCTAGTGAGGAGCTGCATTAATATGTGGATGTAGATTGACATGCTTGACTTGCATTATGCATTGCATGGCCTTGATATGCCAATAGCATTTATATTCTGCACCGCATAGCCTTAGTATGGCTGATTGCATTCACATACCCATCAGCATGACTTTGCATTACTCTGACCTTACATTCTGAGCACGCTCATATTGCGCACACACGTACACTACCCTCTAAGCTTTCTATAAGCTTATGTACGATTGGTGCGTGCAGGTGGCGCCAGGACGCAGCTATAGTCTCACCGTGGTTGGAGCGTGCAACCGAGCTTCTGGAGTTTTTGTTACTTTCATTATATTGTGTTTCCCTTTCATACGCCCCGTACTCAAAGTTTTTTATAATAGTGGATTTTGTGATGGTGTTTTTGTGGTTATTGTTCGTGGGTTATGCTTATGGTTATGCTCATTACAAATCAAATTGATGATTAGAAATCCTCCTTATAGCATCCCAAGATCGGAACCTGGTGTATGGGTGTCAAGAGCCGAGAATGGGGTACTACAGAGGCTGTTAGCACCAGATTCGGCGATTGGGAATGTTGTGAGCCCGGTTTTTGAGTTCGAGGCGTGACACCACAAGCTTCACCTCTTAGTCCTAGCTACGAGGTTTTGCTCGCCATGAATGGGCCATAACTTGAACAAAAACAAAACAAGAAAATAAGAAACAAATTCTAACTACTCTACTCTCTCTCTTCCTTGTGATGCACGTCCAACCGAGCGCCCCTCTCTCTTTCTTTTCTCTTTCCTTTATAACTAAAGGAGGTCGGTGGCTGTGAAGACGTGGAAGGCAATTTCTGCACAAAGAGAGTGGTGGTCTGTACGAAAAAGGTGCGTAGACTCTTTCGCAACAGAAGTCTCTCAGTCGAAAACAGCAGGTTTCCTGTCTTGTTTGCACGCACAATCATGACCATCAACATGTGAGATTGACCCATCTTCGATCAATTTTTGCTTGCCGAGAATATGAGCGGTTGGGATTTCCCCATCTGCCAGCCGTGGTGGCCCACCTGGATTGTCAGATCCGTGCGCGAAACAGGGATCGCGCACGTGACTTACACTAGTGATTTATGGGGCCCATGATAAGGATTCTTTGAGAAATCCAGTCCGGCCATCGAATGAAGCTCAAAAAACTAGTCGGGGATGATGTTCTTGGATTGGATTTTGTGTGGTCCACCAGAGTTCTTCTTGCACCGTCCATCGTCCTTCTGAACGGTTGTAATCACATCCTCATTGTTGCTTGGACATTTTACACCTAGGCCTTGGTAAGAAGAAGAGTGGGCTTCTGATATACAGTCCAGATCAGACCTTTGTTGTCCTATGGAGCCCCATAGAGATCAACCGCAAACTCTGTTTGAGAATAGAGCTTCCGCGTCGACGCTGTGATGGAGGGTGGCCCACTGATTGATGTCAGGACGAAAATCCATTCCGTACATTAGAATATACTCGAAAAACCATTTTGGAAGGGATGTTTTTGGAGTGAAATCGGAGTGGCCCACATCATTTTTTATTTCGCCGTCCATCTTGCGTTTAACGGCTACGATCTTGCAATAGCTTACATGGTGGTAAAAAGACACCTAGGCGAGGGTCAAATCCAGCCTCTTGTCATAATGGACGGTCCTAATCTTCATAATAGGCGACGAGTGGAGCCCACTAGCACGAACCGGCAAGACAGCGTTTGTACGTTGTCTCTGCGGAGAAGATGGATCGAGTCCACGGTCTATTGACCGGTTCTGCTAACTCGGTGCACATCTGGTCATGTGTACATGGTGTATGTGCACTGTGATGTGGGGTCCACTGTAATGTTTACACAAAATTTGCTGCGTCCATTTTCTGCGTCACCATGTTTAATGGGTTGAGACCAAAATTGACACATATCCAGATATCAGGTGGGCCCGAAATCAATGGTTTATGGGCTGATCTACCCGTTTGGCCACTTCTACAGAGATCTAATGGTTAAAATTCGATGTGTATGGTTCATTTATGGTCCTCAGGCCAGATATAAAGTTTTGAACAGAACGGATAGTAAGAACCTTGTGATCTTGCATTCTGGACGTCTTTCAGGCCACTTGAGCTTCAGTTTCTCAATTTTCTCGGATCTCTGGTGTGTAAATCCATCGATCCCGGTCCCCCGGGGTCTGTCTCTTGCCTTGGTGACTTCAGAGTGTTAAATCCACGCATTAACATCCTTTTTCAGTCTAGCTCATAAATACACCTTGCATCACAAACACGATTAAAATGGATCGTTAAACAGTATCATGTTCGTAAACCTAAGCCATAACTAGGGTCTAATAAGCAATATTTGACCCTCAACAGCCTCCTCCGATGACATGCTGAAGTTTTTGCCTGGTCACACCGGGACATGCCTGGCATTGACCTGAAGATAATAGTTCACAAAGTGAATGTCGATCCCAACCACCGACTAGTCAAGTAAAAACGGAAAGTAATTAAAATTGAACGATACACCATCATAGGAGAAGAGGTTGGGAAACTCATCAAAGCTAGCTTTATATAAGAAATATACTATCTGGACTGGACAGCCAACGTCGTCCTAGGGAAAAAGTCCAATGGGAAGTGGCGGGTCTGTGTTGATTACACCAACCTGAACAAATCCTGCACCAAGGACAACTTCCCTCTCCCTCGGATTGACCAGCTCGTCGACAGCATGGTCGGGCACGAACTTCTGAGCTTTATGGATGCCTATTCGGGTTACAACCAAATCACGATGCACCCTTACGACAAGTAAAAGATGACCTTCGTCACCGATAAAGGTCTTTACTTCTATAAGGTCATGCCCTTTGGTTTAAAGAACGCTGGGGCCACATATCAACGATTTGTCAACAAGATATTCACACAGCAGATCAGGAGCTCCATGGAAGTCTACGTCAACGACATACTAGTCAAGAGCATCAAAGCTGCGGACCACCTCTCCGACCTTGAGGAGATGTTTGTGATCCTTAGGAAATATCAGATGAAATTAAATCTAAGCATATGTGCCTTTGGCGTCAATTCGAGGAAATTCCTCGAGTTCCTGGTCAACCAAAGGGGGATAGAGGCAAACCCCGATAAGATCCAAGCCCTACTTGATATGAGCTCACCAAGAACGACGAAGGAGATCTAGTGCCTCATAGGAAAAATAGCCGCACTCAGTCATTTTATCTCCCGAGTTACGGACAAATGTCTTCCCTTTTTCAAACAGTTGAAGGGAAATAAAAAAGTAGAGTGGATAGAAGATTTCGAGCTCGCCTTCCAAAAGCTCAAGAAATACATGGGGTCTCCACCGTTGCTTTCAAAGCCCGAATAGGGTGAGCTGCTTCTACTATACCTAACAATCTCATTAGCTGCAGTCAACTCGGCCCTCAACATGAAGTAGGGAGGAAAGTAATTACATGCGTACTATGTCAGCAAGACCCTGGTCTCAGTAGAAACTAGGTACCCAAACATCGAGAAGCTTGCTCTAGCCTTAGTTGTTTCAATACGGCGTCTACGGCCGTACTTCTAAGCCCATACCATCGTGGTCCCGACAGACCAACCTCTCTGCCAAGTACTCCAAAAACCTGAAGTCTCAGGGAGACTAACGAAATGGACAGTCAAACTCGGCAAGTTTGATATCAACTATCGACCCCGAACAACCATCAAAAGCCAATCAGTGGCTGACGTCATTACCGAGCTCACGCCCAAAAATGATCTTGAAGCCAGCGCCAACGAATAGAACGAACAACCTAAAGATTAGACTGTGAAGTCAAATTTGCAGGCGTGGACATTGTACATAGACGGTTCGTCTAACTCTAAAGGCACTGGGGCCGGGATAGTGCTAAAAGCTCCTGACCAGATCTGCATACAGTATACCTTAAGATTTAGATTCCAAGTATCAAATAACACAGTAGAATTTGAAGCCCTATTGGCCAGACTCAAGCTAGCAGCAGCTATGGGAGCCTAACACCTGGAAGTCTGCAACGACTCACAGCTCGTCGTCAATCAAATAGTCAACGAGTACCAATCCAAAAAGGAGATAATGAAAGCTTACTTGCAAAAAGCCCGAGAAATGATCGACAAATTCTCGAAGCGTAATATCAGCCTAATCCCCAGGTTGGAAAACTCCAAGGCAAACATACTGGCAAAGCTAGTCATAGCAGCAGAGGACGATATCCCGAAGTCATCCCTAATCAAGTTCCTAACCGAGCCAAGCATCAGTGAGATTGACCCAAACGTAGTCCTTCAAGTAAATTCAGGATCGACTTGGATGGACCCAATAACCAACTATCTCAAAGAAGGTAAATTGCCCAAAGATCGACTAGAAGTGTGCAAACTTCGGTCCAGAGAAACTCGGTATACTATGGTTAAAAACATTTTGTACATAAAATGATAATCCCTGCCTTACCTCAATTGCCTCCGACCTGATGAAGCCAATTACGTTCTGAGAGAAACCCATGAAGACATTTGTGGTAACCACCACAACAAGAAATAAGATTTTTACCGATGAATTTTTTTCGTAGGTAAGGACTTTTACCAATGAAAATTATTTTCGTCAGTAAACATAACGAAATTTTAATTTCGTAGGTAAAAGTTTACTTTTACCGACGAAAATTGTAATTTCATAGGTAAAAGTCCTTTTTACCGACGATAATTTTCGTTAGTAATGGTTGTTTTGAATTTTTGAAAAAAAAATTTCAAAAAATTTACTTTTACTGACAAAATTTAATTTTCGTAGGTAAAAGTGTTTTTCTCGATGGACATGAATCGTCGGCAAAAATCTGGTATGATGTAATTACCGACGAAATTTATCTTTGTCGGTAAGTATTTTTCCCGACGGACAAAAACCGTCAGCATAAATCCCGTACAATGTTAATACCGACGAAAACTTTGGTAAAAGTGTTTTTTCCGACGAACATGAAGCGTCGACACAAATCTGGTACAATGTTATTACCGATGAAATATACTTTCGTTGGTAAATGTGTTTTTCCCAATAAACATCAACCGTCATAAAAAAATCCGATACAATGTTATTACCAACGAAAACCACTTTCGTCGGTAAGTGTTTTCCCCGACGGACACAAAGCGTCGGCAAAAATCTGGTAGGATGTTAATACCGACAAAAACTATCTTCGTCGGTAATTGTTGCAGTAATATTACTTTTTACTAATGAACTAAAACCGTTGGGAAAAGGTTCCTACCAACGACCAAGGATTCCTACCACGACTGAAAGCATGACAGTTTTGCCGACGAATTAAAACCGTTGGGAAAAGGTTCCCGCCACGGACCAAAAATTCCCGCCACGACCAAAAACACACTTTTACTGAAAAGTGTTTTTATCGACGATTAGTTTCGTAGGTAAAAATAAATATTAAATTTTTTTCCGACGACTGGTAACCGTCGCTAATTGTTTTTATCGACGAACAAATGCCGTCGGTAATAATCCTCTTTTTTTCTATATATATATATAGTTTTTATATCATATGAGTGGAAATGTTTTTTGTTTTTTATAATTAAAAAGTAATATTTAAATGATTTGTAATATCACATGAAAAAGAATATTGAGAACTTTAAAATTTTTAACAATGTTTGAGAAAAATTTTGAAAATAAAAATTCAAAATTTGTATTTTAATTTTTTTTTTAAAGAAATAATTTATAATAAAAATGTTATTTTGTTAGCATGTTTTCAAAAATATATTTTTTGAAAAAGAATGTTATTTTTAAATGTAAATTGAAATTTATGTTTGAAAAAAAAATTACTAAATTATTAGGCACATCCACTATTTGTACCTTTAACCATTTTTGAACAATCTAATCAGTCTAGATTGAAGGGTAAATAACTTCAGATGTTTAAATCAAATTTCACTAAAATTGTTGATCAATCTTGTATGCCCAATATCTTTTTCATATGTAACCTGATCAGGATGAGTAACTAGTGAAATTGAATATGTACTAACATGGGTGTGTACTACCAAGCTAACCCAAAAAAAAAAAAAAAAAAACTAGTGAAATGGAGTATTGATCAGAAAAATAGAGTGAATGGACCAGACATGTAAAATGGGGCAAATATTTTGGTCAAAATTGTGACCCAACTTTATTGACCTCGTGACACCCTAAGTGTTGATTTTAGTAAGTTTTGTGGGCCCCATCATAATGTGTGTCGAAAATCAACACCGTGAATTTAATGTGTCCCCTTCAGGTTATGAGATATGTAAAAAATCATCTGTATACAAAACTCATGTGGGCTATGCCATCTAAAACCATGTGAAGACATCCTAAAAAATATAAAAGAACTTGGTGGGGCCCACGTGAGTTTTGGATGCAGTTGAAACTTGTTCTGACCCCTCATCCATGTGGGACACACATAATGAGTGGGTTGGATATCTGAATCACATTTAGGCAGGCCTAATATATGATTATGAATGTTTTAAGGAAACCTCTCTCTCCACTACATTTAGGGCTTGTTTGATTTTCCAATTCAGAGGTCAATGCAGTGTAACTGCATAATAATCATTTCCTTGTGTATTTACAGCACTCTTCCCTATATTTGATTTGACCGCTTACTTTTTATACACAAAAATCGAAAAGTCTGTAAAATGGTTGTGGGCCCCACTGTGATGCATGTCGCTTATCCACGTCGTTCATCCATTATGCCAGAAGAATTTATGGTATGAGCCAAGAAATGTGGCATATCCAAAGCTCTAGTGGACCATGCCACAGAAAAAAAATTGAATCAAATACTTATTGTTAAAAACTTCTTAGGGCCATTGTTTCTTTTGGTGTGGGCCACTTGAGTGTTGGATCTACATAATTTTTCAGCTCATGTCTCAAAATGTTGTAGTAAAATGGATGGACGGAACAGATATGTCATATATGTCACAGTGAGGTCCAAAATTTTCAACTAGCACTTTTGAACGATTTCCAAGGCAGGAATTTCCAAATTTTTCCAAACGGGTGAAAGGGTCATAATTACCCATTCACCTGGTATTTACACTTGCAATGAGAAATCAAACAGGCCCTTAGGTGAGTTACTCATTACCCTTACTAGAGTAAACTCTATGCGGTCCACCATTTTTTTTATCCACTCCATTAATCTATGTTAACAGATAATTTGAGGTATAAAGAAGAAATAGAAAGCATATCAAAAGCCCAAGTGGACCACACCACAGGAAATAGTGTGATTGAACATCTACCATTGAAAAATTCTTAGAGGCCATAGAAGTTATAGATCAAGCTAATGTGTTTGTGTTTTCTCTTCATTCATATCTTTTTGATATTATGAACATGTTGGATGTCAAATAAAATTACTGTGGACCCATGGAAGGTATCAACAGTTGAAATCATTATTCCACACTGTTTCAAGTGGCATGGTCCACTTGACTTTCGGATTTACCGAAAATTCGGGATCAACCCATGCTGTTCATCCATTTTTCGAAATCATTTTAGAGAATTTTCCAAAAAATGAATCATATCTAAAGATTAAATGGACCACACTACAAATAAGGGGAACAGATTGGCTACTCTCCCTAACACTATCCAATGACTGGTGGTTGGTGCTCTGCGGGCCCCATTATGATGTATGTGTTTAATCCATGCCGTCCATCTATTTTTAAAGATCATCTTATGACAGGAGACAAAAAATGAGGCATATCCCAATATGAAATGGACCACATTACAGGAAATAGTGTTGAATGAGCGTTAACCATTTAAAACATTTTGGGGGCCATAAAAGTTTTGGATCAAGATGATTTTTGTTTTTCCCCTTCATCTAGGCCTGTATGACCTAATAACAGATTGGATGTCAAATAAACAGTACAGTTGGCCTTATGACGATTTTAATGATGGATAACCAATCACTATTGTTTTCATGTGGTGTGGTCCACCCGAGATTTATATACCTCTAATTCCACCATGATGTATGTTTTATATCCACACTTTCCATCCACTTGGAGAGATTATTTTAGGGCAATATCCAAAGAACAATTTAAATCTAAAGCTCCAGTGGACCCTAGCACAGAAAACAGTGTGACAATGACGCCCACCATTAAAAACTTTTAAAGGCTACAAAAGTTTTATATGAAGATGATATTTGTGTTTTCCCTTGTTTCATGTATTTTTTAACTTTTGAACGGGTTGGATTTCAAATAAACATTACGATGGGCCTTAAGATAGGTTCAATGATGGGAATCACTCTCCCCTCTGTTTTCTTTGGTGGGGTCCACTACATATTTATATCTGCCTCATTCTCTAGCTCAAATGATATCTTAAAATGGATGGACGGTGTGGATATAACAAATACATCATAGTGGGGCCAACAGAAAATAGATGGACCGAGGGGCATTCTCGTTCGTCCATACGTAAAAATGAATATAATTGTAACGCCCCGAAAATCGAGGGTCGAGTAGTAACTCAACTCTCGAGTTCCAGAACATCACTTATACAACAAAATGAATGATGATTGAATGTTGACTGTATTAGAGTAGTGAACATGAGTGAGATTAAGCCAAAACAACATATCATACTCCAGAGACAGTTAAATTTGCAAGCGGAAGACTGTGATAGATAGATAAAATATATAAACTATGATGAGTCTCCAGAGTGTGATAACATTACCAGGTTAAATAATTATAAATACAGTTCTAAAATATACCAAATGTGTAAGTGTAATGTCTTCTATCCCAAGTATCATAGCCCCGTCAATACAGTACCAGGTCTTCAGAGACCCGTCAGAGAGTTACATGTAGGAGAACTCCTCTCGACATCATAGTAATAGTCCGGCTCTGCTTCAGGAGTAGCGTCGCCATCACCTGAAACTCAACAAATCTGGTTGGTGTTGCAAACACCGTCCCATAACGTGGGAGTGAGTAGCTAACTCAGTGGAACAATAAAGCATAGGTTAACATGTTATCAATACAGTCAAGCAGTAATGATAAAGCAGTAAAATCAAACACTCCTAACTACTCTTATTAATGCAAGTATGGATGCAGGTATGATGGATGCCCTCACCGACATACTCCCTCATGCGACACCATCTCACGCTCGCGACATGCTTACATCCCACAGTGCTCCACATCTTCTAGGCACATGCGATGCATGATGAGCATGATTACCGAGTTTTTAATTAATCCATTTCAAACAGCAGGATTGGGAAACTAAGGTACCTCTCTTGTATCATTCCCAAACATGATCCATTCTAGGGTCGTCAGTCCTAGTTAATATCAGACGATGGTATGTTTTCTAGGTCACTTTGAGAGGCTGCCAGTACATTACGCACAAAGGTTACACCACTCCCCATCACCCCTTAAACGATTCATCACAATACAGAAACAGGCCTAGTTCATACTCTATATGTCGCGGCGAACCGTAAGGCGCACTGCGATTTCAGAATATGCTCGAGGTCACTACAAAGGGCTGCCAGGGCTGTTGCTCGCATACGTTACACCACTCCCCCATCACCTTATCAATGTAGGCCGACAGCACGAATATAGTGTCCCATACCACCATAATCAGCTCACGAGTTTAGTTGCTCACTGGTCACTACGGGGAGGCACGTGGCCCCATTTTCGACAGCCTCGACCACGGTGTCCCATACCACCATGCCCGGCTCATGAGTCTTAGCGGATTGAGGTACCATGGTTAAAAGGGTTTTCACTTTAGGTAAGTTTGGTACCCTAGGTTCAGCAAAAGGCGACCAAACATGGGGAACATACATTAGACAAATCGGGTTACATGACGAGCTCGGCTAGCTCGAGCGCACAACAAGTTGAACGACATGAAGTGCATAAGCACTTCGCATGGCCAACCACTATCGCCAACCGAAGTACGACTTGAGTTCGTCGAACACATCTCACGTGGCAAATGAATCACAGCCACGAATTCAATTCTGGTACCGATTGTCTGGACTATAACCATAGCCCCAAACATAATCAATTGTCATCCATAGCATGTGGAGTAAAGCATAATAAACAAAGTAATTCAAGCACACTAGCAATCATGTTATAAAGCATATTATAAAGCATATTATGAAACAAGTTACAAAGCATGTTAAAAAGCATGTTATAGAGCACTATACAAATAGGGATACAAATACATATATTTCATAAGTGAGTGGTTAGAGTAAATAACCACATGAAGGGTATCATACGTGACCCTAAGGTAGTTGAGAACTCCATCACAGCAACTACCTAAGGCACAAACACTTAAGCACTTACACTCACAAGCAATTTCACCAACACTTGGAATGCACTTTTTCAACATACATGACGTATGTTAGAGGAAAGTGCACTAGGGTTGTCCCTTTACCAAACTAGTATTTTATACGTATATATCATATTCATACAGTAAATAATCATGATAATTACATCAGCAAAATTTATACGCATGGGGTATTTTCTAGGATACCCAATTTCGACATACATAGTATTTACAAGGGAACTTGTACTACGGCGATTCCTTTTGCCAAGCAATTATTTTATGCGCACATAATATATTTATACAATAATTAATCATGACAAACATCTCGCTAAAATATACATGTATACGGTACTTCTTACAATACCGTATGTCTACATACATAGTGTATATTAGTAAACATATATTTAGGCGAATCCTTTCGCCAAATAAGTATTTTATCCATATATCGTATATCCATACGACAAATAAACATGTCAACCACATTTTTTAAAAAAATACGTATACGGTATTTTATACAAATACCTAGAATATGTGAAATTCCATATTCTACAATTTTAATCGAAACAGAAAACGGAAAGCACTTTGTACATGTGCAATTACATGCAGATCATGAATCTATCATTATCTGACATTGAAAGCGTTGAAAACCATAACCTATACACCTAAAGTCCGCACCTTGTGTCGTAGAATCGTAACGGAGTTGATAGGTTTGCTAAGCTCCCGTATTCGGCAGTTTGGCAACCTATGGAACGAAATACGTTAGCTATTTCATAACCTACAACCACCCAAGCCCTAAATCAGGTTAGGGTTAGGGTTTCTTACCTAGAAATGATGCCGGAATCGCCGGGAAAGCGGTGAGAATGGAGCGGTGAAGCTCGAATAGCGGCAGTGAAGAGTGGTAGGGAGTTCCTCCCACAATTCCCACACTTCTCTCTCTTTTCTCTCTCTCAATCTCAAATTCGTATGGCTGCCATGAGAGAGGGTTTAAGGTCCTTATATAGCCTAAAAATTTACCGAAATAGACTTATGTTCAAGGTATACTTACATTATAATCAAATCGGCATTGTTTCAGCTCAAAAGAGGGTTTCTGGCGGCCCTCCTTGAGCCAAAGGTCGGACTTAAGCTCACTAACGCTGGATCTACGTTCTATTATGTTTTCGTTTCGGTCGGGATTCCGAATCACGCATGGCGGACCAGTTTCAGTTCAACGGTCAGCGGATCTCGATCGGAGATTCCGAGTACATGTAAATGTATATGAAATTTTTCCTAATTCGAGGGTGTAATTTGGTCAGATTCTGACGGTCTGGTTGCTTAAAACTGATCCGCAAGCAACAAGTCTCAGATTACTATTCAAGATATTTATTTTTAAAGAAAACAAGTGTTTTCACACTCTCTCGCTCTGGACTCAAGCGAACAGCCGTGGGACATCGGCTGGATTTGATTTCCGAGATGGTTGTCAAGCCCAGCGAGGCGTCCTAAGTCCTTAACCTCGTATTGTTCGGACTCCCGATGTACGGTCCAGATTAGATACGGAGTTTCAACGTGCTCCTAAGAGCAGTCGGGTAATGAGTTTGATCCTAAATTTTAAGGTAACCTAGCGTCAATGATTCTACAAGTTTTGGGTCTTGCAGATCATATTTAAAGCGATTCAAATGGATTTCGTAGCTAATCTAGTTTAGCACTTAGTTACTTTCTCTCATTTCTAAAGGATTTAGTCCTAAGTGAGTTCCGTCTGAGGTCGTACTTAGTTCTTCGTAGTTTGTATATAGAGTGATCCAAGTTATAATACTTAACTAGTTTAAGATAGTATCTAGGGTGAAAGTACTTAGGAAAATTGAAAGAACAAGATGGAGAAGGGTTGGATTTGTGAAGGAAATGGGTTCAGAAGCGATTTTAGACTGTGGGATTCAGTCCTGATAGGTTAATAAGGTGTTAGGAGCAACCCATTGCCTAAGGACGTCTAATTCCAGGTTGGCAAAAATTTAGGGTGTTACAATAATCTAAGAGATATCCTAGCCAGCGAGAAACCCACTCGCAGCTTCTCTCTCTCTCTCTCTCTCTCTCTCTCTCTCTGTCTCTCTCTTCCTCTCTCTGATCTCTCCACCCACCTCGAGCTCTCTCTCGCATCCTCTCCCTCCTCTGTCTCTCTGTATCTCTCTTCCTCTCTCTTTGAACTCTCTCTGGCGGACCGTTGCCGAACGCCCTACCCACGCCGTGAGGGGTAGGGATTTGGGGACCGTGAGGTATCTCTCTCTCTCTCTCAATCTTTCTTAAACTTAATACCGATTTAGGAATTTGGGGATTTGGGGATTTGGAGATTTGGGGATTTAGGGGTTTGTGAATTTAGGGATTTAGGGGTTTGGGGATTTGGGGATTCCCGTTCTGAAAATTTGCCCATTTTATTATTCTTATATTTAAGATGGGTTGGAAGATTTTCGGAACTACATTCTCTTCCAACCATTATATTGTTGAAAAGGAAAAAAAGCCTATGCTCTCCTAATAACTCTTTCCCAGTATCCAAACAAAAGAACTGGATTTCTAAGAACTTTTTCAGTACCAAAACATGTAGACAAAATCCCTTTCATTTGGAAATTCCAGACACATATTCATGACTCCTAAGATTTGAGAAATCCATACAACCTCTTATATATTAATTGTCGTAGGCATGTATGATCAAAATGCATAATTCTCTACATGGAAAGTTGGTTGTTTGTTGAAAACTTGGAATGTTTATGATCATGTGTATGTTTTTGGAGGAATATTAATATGTAGGTCACTGCCTATTAATTTTATATTCGGCTCCCTCCTCACAGCGATCGGATCTATTGTTATTGTGGGCCACCACATGGATAGGCCATATCTCACAAAGCAAGGGGATTGAACTCTAGTTCATTGTATCAGTTGCTTGAAAAAAGAACAGTTAGAGCAACAGTCCAGATTCACCAAGGAAAAAAGAAAAGAAAAGAAAGAGTTGTCCTATCACTGTTTCAAACATAGCTTATCCACTTAGTGGGCCACCAAGATCAATACCCCCAATCAGCATAAATGTTTGCCACAGGTGCTGCAAGGAGAGCTACATTGAACTTTTATTCACTAGTCTGCTTATTAGCATTCCTGTATTTTTAGCAGCTAGATGTGTTCTGCAAGAGATAATATACAATGCTCGGTGCGACAGTGAGTACAGTATGCTCAAGCTTTTAGTTTATACAAAACTCATTAGAAATGGAAGCTAAGAGAATATAACAAACAAAACAGAAGAGATTTCAATTCGTACAAATTTAAAGCACTTTAAAGAAGAAAATTAGTGGTTGCTTGAAAATAGAGAGAGTGTGCACAATGCAACATGAGTACATGGCACATGATATGTACCATTAGATTATAATTCCAACTAAAAATTATAAAAACATATGCTCAACCATGATTAAGGTACTAGAAAGAGACTGCATGATATGCTGATTTTAACAATGAATCATGACTACAGAAGAAAGAATTTAACAATGGACATAAGGAAAGGGCAAGCCAAGATGAACTATGGCCATATCATGGACAATGAAACAGAATCATGATTCCATACATAACATTGAAGTTCCTGATTATTATTATTTTTTCTTTTAATAGAATTGTTACGAAAAATCATTTGAACTTTCCATACAAGGAGCATGGTTACCATACGGGTTGTAACTTAACGGCTGCTACGGCCTTTTAACAAAAAAAGAAAAAAAAAAAAAAGATCTCTATCACCCCGTAATGTGTAATGGTTCCTACCATTATTGTTTCTAAATGGCCGTAAAAGTTGTTACGTAACTATTTTTTAATACCTTGACAGTGAGTGTATGACTAGTATTCGTTCTTTTCTACTGCTTCACACAAGGAAATTCTTAGGTGATCTGATTCAATTTGACAATGCTAAAAACTTACAGGAGGAACGATTGGAATCAGTACCAGGTATAATTGATTAACCAGCTGATAATGGACTTTTTCCCTTCCAGACACAACCCGAGCAAAGGTGGTATAGTACAATCATTGGTGGAACTATGGGATCTAATTTTGATATAAAAGATGTAATTTATAGCTGAAGTATTGTTAGTGCTTCATTGGAAGAAGAGTTTGTCTTTTTTTTTTTGTATTACTTTAATATTGTAGTTTTCTTTTCTTCTGATTTATAATTTCAAATTGTGTGTCAAATATCTAGAATTGTGAGTTTATTGAATTCAATGAATTAGAATACTTACAGAAAGGTTTTGTTCCGTTATCATTTCTTACTCAAAAATTTTAGATTTCATAGTAATAGGTTGCATATGTCCTGACTTGCTAGTTTGATTGAAATTCTGAATTTTCTGCTTCTTTGTATTTAATGATTCATTGTGAATTTTGTTTGAAAATTTATTTCCTTACTATATGATTTTTCGATTTTTCTCACTACATCAAATCTTCACTTATACGAGAAGAAATCAATTTTCTGATACATGGATTTTAAAGGATTTTATATGTGAAATGGTGCTACAGTTGGATTTCTTTGCATTGTTCAAATGTTGTTAGCTTACCTTAGCTTTTTTAATACTTACTCAAATGCTTTAATTTTCATGTTGCACACTGTAAGTGCTATGGTCTCATGCTCCTTTGATTGTCAAATTTTATGGTGCCAAAACCTCTTTCTGTGTGTCTTGTGTTTGTATGGATTCAAGTCGACATCAATGGTTCAAGACATGTACGGTGGTTTGCTTCAAGAAATGCAAGGTTATGCACTTTGTCCTCTTCCGTATGCATCAATGTTCAGAGCTACATCGATAAGAAGAGTGTTTGTTCAAGACTCTAGTGCATTTCAAGACTTAAGTGCAACTCAAGTTGAAGTTTATATTTAAGCTATAGAAGATCTCAAGATCAAGCTACATCAAGTAGAGATCTCAAGCTTCAAAGGTTAACCATCATCTGAAAGAATGAAGTTAAATGTTCATACTCATGTCCCTGGTATGATAGACCTTAGTTTGACCTTAGGGTAGGTCATTTTGTATATATAATTCAAGATGAATCTTCTTACATGAATTTGGTCTGTTCTAAGACTAGTCCTGGACCTTGTTCGACTAGTCCTAAACCTGGTTCGACCAGTCCAAGAAATTCTACGACCAGTCCTAAGTTGTTTCAATTTCTTGAAATTTTTTGGTTATTCTATGACCAGTCGTGGAGACTGTTCGACCGGTCGTAGGGATGTCACGACTCGTCCTTCGACCAGTCCTAGAACTACGACTCAAACCCCAACAACCAAACCTGATTGTCTACGATTAGTCCTGGGTCTACTACGACCAGTCGTAGGTGGTCCATGACCAGTTGTAGACACCTTAAGACCAGTCATAAAACGGATTTTTCAAATTGTGCTTAAAATTTTAAAATGTCGTTGGTGCTACGACCAGTTGGTTTAATTTAAAATCAATTAATTTTTCAAATTGTGCTTAAAATCTTAAGACCAATCGTAGACACGATCTTTACATCTATAAATTGAACACGAATTTTAAAGTTTTTCATCAATTAATTTTGAGAAAATTCAAGCCTTCACTCTGAGATAAGTTGTGTTCAATTTTAGCTACGCTGTGCATATTTAATATTCTTTTTGTTAGCTTATTTATATTTAATTTCATTCCTATATTCCAATCTTATTTGAAAAGAGGAATTGTTGTATTCCTTCTTCTTGGAATCAAAATCAAATAGAGCTACGCCCAATTTGGTTTAATTTAAAATCAATTAGAACCTAGAACCATTTCTTAAGTGAGTATTGGACATTGAACATTGATTCGAACTTCTACTCTGATTTCGGACTGCTATAAAAGGAGAAATCCAAGTATTTTTACATTTATCGTAAATTCTTTTATTTTGATTTTGTTTGAGATTCGCCAGAAAAATCTCATTGTATTGGTTATCTGAGGAGAGCCAGAAAACTCAGAAAGTGTGGGTTTTTAGATTGTGTAAGCCCAAGTTAAAAAGACACAATTGTGAAGGTTTTAGGTGAACCTGTAAAACCTGTTTGATAGTGAATGCTAATATCCCCTGTGTGAGGATATTAGGAGTGGAGTAGCAAGCTGTGTGGCTGTTGTTTAACAGTTGGTGAACACACAGGCGAACCACTATATATCGGTGTGTTTTGTGATTTGAATGTTCTTTTAATTTCTATATCTTTAATCATTCAGATTTGTGAAATGTATATGTGGATGTGAATGTTGTAATATTTACATTTCAAGCAAAGTGGAGAATGTTGTAATAGTTTAGAATCTATTTCTTGCTATTTCCTTTATTTCCTTTCTGTTTGAGTTTTGATATTCAATTTGTTCTAGTAAGGTTATCTTGCCATAAACCCTTGGTTTTTATGGTGCAAAGGTTGTCCTTAGAACAACATTAGTATCAAGCTCTTTATTTAAGATTGCTTTACATTTCAGTTCTTTGATTTATTTAAAGTATTGTTCTTTATTTTTACAAGGCTATCGTATTTCAATTCCGTTGTTAAATTTTAATTTGGCACAGTCCTATTCACCCCCCCTTTAGGACATATAGCTTGCCCTTTTCAAGTGGTATCAGAACCTAATTGCTTGTTTTAATTGCTTTATTTTTTGGATACATTTCCTAAGCTAATGATCTAAGCTATATATAAGATGTCAAATTTTGATAGCCTTTCAGTCACTAGGCCTCCACCCTTTGATGGCTCCAACTATGCCTATTGGAAAGCCAGGATGAGGATTTTCCTCAAATCAATGGATGAGAACGTGTGGCTTGCCACAGTGACTGAATGAAACCCACCTACCACTGAAGTGACTAGTATCGATAGTTCAAAATCAATGAGAGTAACACCATTTTTCTCATGGACCACTCTTCAGAAAAGTGAGAGTAGTGCCAATGCAAAAGCACTAAATGCAATCACTTGCGCACTATCACCGGATGAGTTCAAAAGAATCATATCTTGTGATACTACAAAGCAAGCTTGGGATATATTAGAAATGACACATGAGGGTACATCAATTGTTAAAAAATCTAAAGTCCAACTCCTCACAACCAAATTTGAAGAAATTCATATGGAGGAAAATGAAATGTTTATGGACTTCTACACTAAATTAAATGACATTGTAAACTCTATGTGGGGTCTTGGCGATAAAATCCCAGAAAGTAAAGTGTGTGCAAAGATACTACGCTCACTACCTGAACGGTTCAATTCTAGAGTAACCACGATCCAGGAACTTCGTGATACGGACAATATGAGGGTAGAAGAGTTGGTTGGGTTTTTACAAACCTACGAATTAAATTTTAAAGCTCCTAAAGGTAAATCTATTGCACTTAAATCTTCAAAATGTATTTCTCAAGATTCTTATTTAGAAAATTCTGAAGATGATATGGCCCTTCTTGCTAAAAAGTTTTACAATATTTTCAAAAGTAAAAAGAGGGTTGATTTTCAAAAATGAAATAATAAGAAACATTCTAAGCCAAAATCTAAAACTTGGAAATCTTTGAAAGATAGTCAATGTTACAACTGCCAAGAATATGGGCATTTAGCAAACAAATGTCCTAAAAAGGACAAACCTAAAAGGAAATGAATGTTGGCAACTTGGGACGAATCTTCTAGCACTGAAGCCTCTTCTGAATCAAAAGATTCTGAAACCGAGTCGGGCAATGAAGTTAAGGACCTTATGACTCTAGCCAAGTTCACTTTTTCAGATCAAGATGATTTAACTAGTGAAGAAAATCTGAATAGTGATTATGAAAATGAAGAAGATCTTCAAGATTCTTACAATGCCCTATACAAGGAAAGTTGTAAAATTGCCACAAAACTAAAACTTCAAAAAGAAAAGTTTTTAAAACTTAAAGAAAATTTTGAGGTTCTTGTTTTAGAAAAATTTCATATTTCAGATTGTTTTGAAAAGACTTAATGTGATCTAGATTTCAATACCACCCTGATTGAAAATCTTAAATCTGAAAATGACAAAATTAAACTTGAAAACTCTTCTCTTTTGAGTTCAAAGGATACATGGAGGTATGCCCAAGGAGATTCAAAGTTTGAAAAACTTTTATCTGGATCTAGAAAATGTGGCGACAGATCCAGGTTAAGCTATGATAAAAATATACCTTCTAAACAGAAGAATACTCCTCCTAAGTTTGTGAGAGGAGAAACCTCTAACTCAAAAGGAAAAAGTATTAATCAGAGTTTTTCTAAAAATGCTAAAACTTTTTAAAAACTTAAAAGCAATTATGTCAACTATAAAACTCAAAACCAAAATCCTTTAGGTGAAAAAATAGTTGATTTGCCTAAGGAGCTCTTAAAATCTAACTTAGTGGGTCACTCGTACAAAAATTACAAATACAAGAAGACCAACTATACTCCTAAACCCAAAACAGTAATGAAATGGGTTCCTAAAGTTACTTGTTTGGTTGCCCACACTATTTTCAAAGCTACAAGTCATTCGAAGTGGTACTTAGATAGTGGATGCTCAAGGCATATGACAGACAACAAGGCTTTATTCACCGACATTAAAGATATGACTGATAAGTCAGTCACATTTGGTGATGATAGCAACTGCAAGATTATTGGCCAAGGTATGATTCAACTCTATAACCTCCCCTTATTTAAGAATGTTTTATATGTTGAGGAGCTAAAACACAACCTGTTAAGCATATCTCAAATATGCGATAACAATCACAGCGTGAAATTTTCTAATAAAGGTTGTGAAATCTTGAATAAAAAGGGTTCTGTAATATTAACTGGTCACAGGACTTCTAAAAACTACTATATTATAAGCGATGGTAGCTCATCTAATCAATCGTGCTACATTGTCCATACCGATGAAACAGAATTACGACATAAACGCCTTGGACATGTACACTACCGTAATTTATACAGATTGAGCAAGGGAGAACTAATATGAGGTCTACCTAAATTACAAAATATAGACAAGATATGTGGTGAATGCCAGTATGGCAAGCAAATAAGGAGCTCTCATAAAAAGGTGAACTCCAACACCACATCAAGATTACTTGAGCTTCTCCATATGGATCTTATAGGACCTACCAGGATGGAGAGTCGAGGAGGTAAAAAATACATCTTGGTAATCGTGGATGATTTTTCTAGATTCACATGGGTAGCCTTCTTAAGGGGTAAATCAGAAACCCTTAATGAAGTTAAAAGGATTCTCAAACGGATCCAAACCGATAAAAGTTCTCAAGTTTGTAAGACCCGTAGTGATCACGAATCTGAGTTCGAGAATAGCAGTTTTCAAAAATTCTGTAATGATCAGGGAATATCGCATGAATTCTCTGCACCCAAAACTCCTCAACAGAATGGAATTATGGAAAGGAAAAATAGAGTGCTTTAAGAAATGGGAACTGTAATGTTGAATAGTATGAAGCTCCCTGAAAATCTTTAGGTTAAAGCAGTGAATACTGCCTGCTATGTTATTAATCGAGTTTATATATGTAAATCTAATAAGAAAATCGCTTATGAAATGTGGTTTGATAAAAAGCCTATTGTCAAATACTTTCGAGTTTTTGGTAGCAAATGCTATATTTTGCATGACCATGAAAATCTAGGGAAGTTTGATACAAAAAGTGACGAAGGAATCCTTTTAGGATACTCTTTAAACAGTCGTGCATATCGTGTACTGAACAAAAGGACTGGTGTTATTCAAGAATCAATTAATGTGGTCATAGATGATCATTTGAATACACCTGCCCCAAGTTCAGATAATGATGAAGTTCTTATAATTAACAAAACCGATACTTCATCAAGTCAAAACAATTCTGAATTAAGGACCGTTAAAGATCATCCAACTACTCAAATTCTTGAAAACCCTCTCACTGGTGTTCGCACTCGTAGACAACTAGAAGAAATATGTAATTACATGTGCTTTACATCTCAGATTGAACCAGTAAACATAAAAGAAGCTCTTTTTGATGAAAACTAGATAATAGCTATGCAGGAAGAACTTAATGAGTTTATTCAAAATGATGTCTGGTATCTTGTTCCTAGACCTAAAGATAAACATATTATAGGAACTAAGTGAATTTTCAAAAATAAGTCTGATGAACTTGGTAATATAATTCGAAACAAGGTAAGACTGGTTGTATAAGGGTACACTCAAATAGCAGGCATTGATTGCGATGAAACCTTTACTTTAGTTGCTCGCCTTGAATCTATTAGACTTTTTATTTCCATTGCATTATTTAGAAAGTTTAAAATTTATCAAATGGATGTAAAGAGTGCTTTTTTGAATGGTGATCTACATGAAGAAGTATATATTGAACAACCTACAGGGTTTAAAGAGCCTAAGTTTATTGATCATGTATACCGTCTTAAAAAAGCTCTATATGTTTTAAAACAAGCTCCTAGAGCATGGTATGAAAAATTGATTAAGTTTTTACTAAGTCATAATTTTCAAATGGGTAGTGTCGATAAGATGCTTTTTGTTAAGAAACATAACGATGATATCTTAATGGTTCAGATCTATGTTGATGATATTATTTATGGATCAACTCGTACTAACATAACTATTGAGTTTGCAGATTTGATGAAATCTAAGTTCGAAATGAGCATGGTTGGAGAATTAAATTATTTCCTTTGGTTGCAAGTAAAACAACAACCAGATGGCATTTTCATTTCTCAAACAAAATAAGCTCTAAACTTAATAAAAAAGTTTGGATTTGAGAATGGTAAGAATTTTGATACTCCTATGAGTACAACTTTAAGACTCTCAAAGGACTCTACAGGTAAAAATATAGATCCTAAATTATATCATAGTATGATTGGTAGTCTACTTTACTTAACTGCTAGTAGACCTAATATTGCTTTAAGTGTTGGGATTTGCGCTAGATATCAGTTTGATCCTAACGAGTCACATTTATCTG
Source organism: Magnolia changhungtana (assembly GCA_030180095.1). Taxonomy (NCBI): domain Eukaryota; kingdom Viridiplantae; phylum Streptophyta; class Magnoliopsida; order Magnoliales; family Magnoliaceae; genus Magnolia; species Magnolia changhungtana. The sequence continues at coordinate 8,516,217 of JASAUF010000674.1, read as the reverse complement.
CTGTCAAGCGAATTATACGATATGTCGTAAGTTTTACTAAAATGGGGCTCTAGTATCCATTTGATACTAGTGTTCAATTGGCTGGGTACTCGAATGCTGATTGGGCTGGAAATATTGATGACAGAAAATCAACCAGTGGTGGTTATTTTTATATTGGAAACTGTTTGGTTTCTTGGTTTAGCAAGAAGCAAAGTTCTATATCGCTCTCAACTGCTGAGGCGGAATACATTGCAGCAGGAAATGCATGAACTCAGTTGGTTTGGATGAAACATATGTTAAGCGATTATAGAATTGCACAGGAATCAGTGATATTATATTGTGATAATTCCAGTGTTATAAATATATCAAAAAACCCAATCCAGCATCACGTACCACGCACATTAACATTTGGTATCACTATATTCATGAATTAGTGGAAGATAAAATAATAACCTTAGAATATATACCAACCGAGACTCAACTTGCCGACATTTTCACTAAACCGCTCGACAAAAGTAGGTTTAATAAATAGAAATTTGATCTCAAAATGTGCATTCTAAATTGATTATTCATACATATTTGTATCATAGTGTATATATATTTGATAATTTATTTGTTTAAATTTTAATTTTTTATGGAAAATGCATGTTTTTGTATTTTCACGACCAGTCGAGAACGTGCTCGACCAGTCGTGGTACGACTGGTCGAGAACGGTCCTCGACTAGTCGTGTAGCGCATTGGAATCTTTTAAAATTGGTGTAACGCCCTGAAAATCAGGGGTCGAGCATAAGTTCTATTACCGAGTTCCAACGCATCACTTATGCAACATAAATAATGATGATTAAATGTTGTCCGTGTTAGTGTATTAAACATGAGTGGGATTACACCAAAACAGCATATCATACTTCAGAGACAGTTAAATTATGTAAGCGGAAGAACTGTGATAGATATATAAAGTATATAAACTGTTGTAAGTCTCCAGAGTGTGAACATGTTACCAGGTTAAATATATACATGTATACTTCCCAAAATGGACCAAAAATGAATATACATGTGTGTTTCAAAAAGATAAAATAGCAAGGGTAATGACATCTAATCAACATCCCAGAAGTCCCCGTCGATCAGGCCATGGCTCACATGAACCCGCCTGAAAACTACATGAAAGAGAATGCCTCCTCGTTATCCTTATAGTCTGGCTTCGCCTCGTAGGCATCGCCACCACCTGCAACTAAGACAGAGTCTGGTTGGTGTTTAAAACACCGTCCCAGAACGTGGGAGTGAGTGATCAACTCAGTGGAACAATAAAGTAAAGGTTAACATATTATCAATTCAATCAAGCAGTAATGATAAAGTAGTACAGCAAACATGTCCTAGATGCTCTTGTTAATGCAAGAATGATATGCGATAATGATGCATGCCCTCGCCTACACTCCCTTAGCGTCTTCATCTAACGGCGCGCATGGCAAACTCCCGAAAGTGCTCTTCCTCACCAAAGCACATGCAGTGCGGTGCATGCTCATGTTAGTCAATACTTAATTAAATTGATTCATACAACAGTATTGGGAAGCCAAGGTACCTCCCTTGTATCATTTGCCCAAACAATGATCCATTCTAGGGTTGTCAGTCCCAGTAAATTGCATACGATTTTACGGTTCTAGGTCACTACAGAGGGCTCGTCACCTGATCAGTATAAGCCTAGTTTATACTCTACTGGTTACGGAAAGGCTCGTCGCCTCAACGCAGTCTCAGAGTATGCTCGAGGTCACTACAAAGGGCTCATCACCTGATCAGTGTAGGCCGACAGCTCGAATACAATGTCCCATACCACCGTATCTGACTCACGAGTCTGTGTTGCTCACTGGACACTACGGGGAGGCTCGTCGCCCCAGCGTAGGTTAATAGCTTGGCCACGGTGTCCCATACCACCATGTCCGGCTCATGAGTCTTGGCAGATCGAGGTACCAGGGTTAACGGGGCTTCTCACGGGTGAGTTTAGTACCTTAGATTCAAGTAGTAGTGTCCATACATGGTGAACATACATCGGGTCAATCGGGTTACTTGACCAGCTTGACTGGTATGAGCACATATCAAGTTAATCGACATGAAGTGCGTAAGCACTCCGTGTGGCCTAACCACTGTCGACAACCAAAGTACGACTCGGATTCATCGGACACGTCTTGTGCGGCGAAGCAAACTCAGCCACCAAATCAGGACCATTACCGATTGCCTGGACTAAATCGTAGCCCCAAACACACTTCAAATAAGATAGGAATACATATGTGCTAGTCCAAAACAGCATGTAGCAACCAACTTAAATATAAGTTTCATTTGAGCATTTCAACAAACACATAGTGTACATATTAACATACATAGGCATTCAACCATAAAGCACGTAGCAATAATATAGGAAACTATAACCATAGTTAAGGAAAATGAGAATCCTATCTCAACACTCTCATTACATGTATTTCAACAGGTATTTCCTCATTGAGGCATTTTATCAAACACGTAGGCTACACATTTCATAATACATAGATTAGACTAGATATAACATATATCCTGGCAAGCTCTTTTAACAAAGAGTTGCCATGTACTCAACAAACATATATTCATCGTTAATAATCATGGCAAGCACAAATCCAAATTCCATACATTTTCAATTATTTCAACAAATACATAGAATATGTTATACTTGACATAGTTCATACGTATTCGTAAAGTGAAACAAACATCACATTTTACATGTGAAATGGCACCCATGTCAGTAATAAATCATTAACCGATATTGAAAGTCTTGAAAACCATAACCTAAACGTATATAGTCTGCACCTTTTGCCGGTAAACTCGTAATGGATTCAGTTTGAACACTCTCGCCTTATAAACTAGACTTTGGATACCTAATCAATGAAACAGGTTAGCTATTTCACCGATCTGCGTACTTGGATTCCTAAAACAGGTTAGGGTTAGAATTTCTTACCCAAAAATGGAACTAGAATCACTGAAGTAGCGACACGGTAGCGTGGATTCGGTACATTGAACGGCAAGGAGGAATCCCTGTAACAAAACCCAGACTTCCCTCTCTTCTTCTCTCTCTTTCCTTCTCTTTCTTTTCTTTTCTCTCCTTGGGGTTTGTAAATTCATGTGGGGAGAGAGAATGAGAGTTTTAAGCCCTTATATAGGCTCAGATGTGAGCCCAACGGCCCCAGGGCCATGGTATAAGTATATTATAGCCAAAATCTGTCTGTTTCGACTCAACGGAGCACTTTCGGAGCCCCCTTTTCTGAGTGCAGTTAGACTTAAGCTCCCTGACCTTAGATTCAGGTCCAGTTAAGTTTTCAGTCCGATCAAATTTACAGATCAGCCGTGGCGGACCAGTTTCAGTTCAACGATCATCGGTGCTCGATCAGGGCCATAAGTGTACTGACATGTGTTGAAAATTCTCCCTGATCCGAGCGTGTAATTGGGTCAGATTCTGATGGTCCTTAGATTCAGCACGCAAGTGAGACGACTCAATTCACTTAAGTCTCAGTTCATTTTCTAAAGATATTCGCGTTTCTCACACACTTCGCTCTAGGCTCAAGTTGTGCGTTTCTGGATACTATTGGGAATTAATTTCTGAGATGGTTGTCAAGCTCAGCAAGGTGGTCATAACCATATAGTTTCGTAGTAATCAGACTTTCGACACGCTGTCCAGGTCCGATACAGAGTTTCGATGTGCTCCCGAGAGCAACTGAGATTAGAGATTGATCCTAAGTTTTAAGGTAATATAGCGGTAATGATTCTGCACGTTTTAGGTCTTACAGATCATATTTAAAGTGATTAGTGCTAATTTCACAGGTACTCTAATTTAGCACTAGCTAATTCTCGCCTAATTTCTAAAGGATTTGGTCCTGAGTGATTTCTGCCTGAGGTGAAACTCGGGTCTTTGTACTGATTTTTCCGAGACGTTATAATTAGGGAAAATTTTCATCTTCTTCATTTCCATTTCACTCTCCAATGAGCCGAGGCACTACTAGTCGTACCCACCTTCCTAGATCTTCAAGGTTAGTGCATCATTTGTATTTCTCTTGTAGATTCTAGCTTCTATTACTTCATTTTCACTCTTGAAGTAATCTATTTTGAGATTCCTTGACAATTTGGGCATTTTCTTGAAAAATATGTTCTAGCAAAACCCCTTTTTCACATCTTTAGTATCTATTTGTTCCTTCAATTTTTATATTGACAATGGATGCTAGAGGAAAAAAGAAAACTTCCCGTGGTCCATCTTCTTCTAGATCAGCTCCTCTCTCTAGGCGTTATCTTCGTTCACCTGAGGATGATCCCTCTGATGTACGGGATTTGCGTATGGGCAATGTCATTGTTGAACGGTCTGTCTGTATTGAACATATTGCTCCTTTTGGTATTCTACCTCTACTTCAAGCTATAGGATGGGATAACATTTTACATTGGGGTGGGCCTGCATACCAATCTATTGCACAGGCCATGTTTGCATGTATCTCAGTGTTCTCTTTTGAGAATTTAACTTTTAATTGATACTAGAGAAGGTCTATTTGAAGTTCACCGCCATCTGATTGTAGGGTTAATGGATATACCTGTTAATGAGGAGGGTATTTCTATTCATAATTTATCTGAAAAACCCTCCAAATCTGAAACGTGTATGCTAAACCGAGATTTGTGTAATATGAATGTGCAATAGACTCATAAAGGGAATGCGCTCCCCGCAAAGTACTTGTTACCGAAATGCATGGTACTTCACGGGATTTTTATTTCTAATGTGTATCCTCGTTCTGGTAATAAGATAGAATTAACTGCCTTTATAGTTCATGTTTTGCATTCTGTCATTTCTGGTTCTAAAATTTGCCTTCCTTCCTTGATATGTCATTCCATTATTCATTCTCGTCTCCATCCAGGTCATAGTGATATTCTTTTTGCCTATCTCTTGACTATTTTAGCACTCACATGCTCGTGGCTATGCCTGTTGGAGAAGCTCCCATCCATCATCTTATTTTTAACAATTTGAATATTAACAAAATGAAATTGGAATTGGCTCATGGCCAAGTGGATGTTGGTAAAGCTGAGGCTGGGGATGAAGAAGCTAGTGATCTTCCTCCTGACGATGTGGATATGGATGATATTTTCAATGAACTTGAATCAGATTCTGGAAATGATCCTGATTTTGATGCTCATCTTCGTGCTTTAAAAGAGAAGGTAGAGAATATGAATATTGCTCATGATCTTCAGTTTAAATATATGCGCAAATATCTTAGACGCTTGAACAAGGGAATGCATAATCTTGAGCCTACCATTCCTGCTCCTTCAGGATCTGATTGAGTGTTTTTCATTCTTGCTATGTAATAATTTTCATACTTATGTTGGATTGTGCACTCTATGTGGTTTGATGACTTTTTAGTTATTCTAGTAATTGGTTTATGACCTTTTACTTCCTTATCGTGTTACTCCTTCTATTGGTTATTATCCTTTACATTGTTACTTCCTTTATCATCTTGTGACAAAAAGGGGGAGAAGGTTTGATTGCTTATGGATATGAGTAGTTATATTTCTGATTATATTTTTGGATAATATGTGCTGCTACTCAGGGGGACTATATAAATAATGAGTTGTGCTACTTATTGACAACTGGTATATAACTGGTGCATGATTCGTTAATGTGCATATTGTGCTTCTCTTATTGGAGTATGTTTTGTCACAAATTTGACAAAGGGGGAGATTGTAAGTGTTATGGTCTCATGCTCCTTTGATTGTCAAATTTTGTGGTGCCAAAACCTCTTTCTGTGTGTCATGTGTTTATATGGATTCAAGTCGACATCAATGGTTCAAGACATGTACGGTGTTCTGCTTCAAGAAATGCAAGGTTATGTACTTTGTCCTCTTCTGAACGCATCAATATTCAGAGCTACATCGATAAGAAGAGTGTTTATTCAAGACTCAAGTACATTTCAAGACTCAAGTGCAACTCAAGTTGAAGTTTATATTCAACCTGTAGAAGATCTCAAGATCAAGCTACATTAAGTAGAGATCTCAAGCTTAAAAAGTTAACCATCATCTGAAAGAATGAAGTTCAATGTTCATACTTCATATCCCAGGTATGATAGACCTTAATTTGACCTTAGGGTAGGTCATTTTGTATACATAATTCAAGATGAATCTTCTTACATGAATTTGGTCTGTTTTAAGACTAGTCCTAGACCTTGTTCGACTAGTCCTAGACCTGGTTCGACTAGTCCAAGAAATTCTACGACCAGTCCTAAGTTGTTTTAATTTTTCAGAATTTTTTGGTTATGCTACGACCAGTTGTGAAGACTGTTCAACCGGTCATAGGGATGTCACGACTCGTCCTTCGACCAGTCCTAGAACTACGACTCAAACTCTAGCAACCAAACCTGGTTGTCTACGACCAGTCCTGGGTCTGCTACGACCAGTCGTAGGTGGTCCACGACCAATGTAGACACCCTAAGACCAGTCGTAAAACGGATTTTTCAAATCACGCTTAAAATTTCAAAATGTCGTTGGTGCTATGACCAGTCGAAGGGTTCTTAAGACCAGTTGCAGACGCGATCTTTGCATCTATAAATTGAACATGAATTTTAAAGTTATCCATCGATTAATTTTGAGAAAATTCAAGCCTCCACTCTGAGATAAGTTGTGTTCATTTTTAGCAACGCTGTGCATATTTAATATTCTTTTTGTTAGCTTATTTATATTTGATTTCATTCCTATATTCCAATCTTATTTGAAAAGAGGAATTGCCGTATTCCTTCTTGGAATCAAAATTAAATAGAGCTACGCCTAATTTGGTTTAATTTAAAATCAATTAAAACCTAGAACCATTTCTTAAGTAAGTGTTAGACATTAAACGTTGATTCGAACTTCTACTCTGATTGGTTCTACTAGGCTGCTACAAAAGGAGAAATCCAAGTATTTTTACATTTATTGTAAATTCCTTTATTTTGGTTTTATTTGAGATTTGCGAGAAAAATCTCATTGTGTTGGTATCTAAGGAGAGCAAAAAAACTCAGAAAGTGTGGGTTTTTGGATCGTGTAAGCCCAAGTTAAAAAGAAACAATTGTGAAGGTTTTAGGTGAACCTGTAAAAACTTGTTTGATAGTGAATGCTAATATCCCCTATGTGAGGATATTAGGAGTGGAGTAGCAAGCTGTGTGGCTGTTGTTTAACAGTTGGTGAACATACAGGCGAACCACTATATATCGATGTGTTTTGTTATTTGAATGTTCTTTTAATTTCTATATCTTTAATCATTCAGATTTTTGGAATGTATATGTGGATGTGAATGTTGTAATATTTACATTTCAAGCAAAGTGGGGAATGTTGTAATAGTTTAGAATCTATTTCTTGCTATTTCCTTTATTTCCTTTCTGTTTAAGTTTTGATATTCAATTTGTTCTAGTAAGGTTGTCCTGCCATAAACCCTTGGTTTTTATGGTGCAAAGGTTATCCTCAGAACAACATTAGTATCAAGCTCTTTATTTAAGATTTCTTTACATTTCGATTCTTTAATTTATTTAAAGTATTGTTCTTTATTTTTATAAGGCTATCGTATTTCAATTTTGTTGTTAAATTTTAACTTGGCACAGTCCTATTCACCCCCCCTCTAAGGCATATGGCTTGACCTTTTCACACACAGGTTCAAGTGGAATGCTGAGATCTTGATACTTTGTCTGAGATAGATGGACCCCACATTCAATGCTTAAGAAAGGTATTGGTCTGTTCATTTCAAAACGTTTATGTGAGATACAAAATACAGAAGTGATTTGTATATGTGGGTTCTAGTTGCATGCAGTGGACAGTTGTATAAATATTGGTTGGTTATTCCTGGAATTACATTACATGTTTGCTATAGGATTAGATCACACACATGCCACTTTGACAGGTGTATGATGTATGAATGGGCTTTCTTACAGGGTCCAAAAGATGGGACCTGACCCATTAAAATTGAGTCAGGTCCATCAGGTACCTGCAGGTCTGAGTAACCATTGACAACCCTGCATGTACGTGTGTAGTCTTTGAGAATTTATCCATTCCAATTTCTATTGTGGTTAAAAAGTTTGTGTTGAATGCCTAACCTTTTTTTCCCTCATTATTTCAGGCCCTCAATGCTACCAAACTCTGAGATGACTTTTCTGGCTTATGTAACATATGCAGCTGATCAGAAGGCTAGTCCAGCTAAAATTTGGTATGTTTATTTAACTGCAAATCCAAGTAAATGAATATTTATGAATTGACATGGACAAGTAACACTAGTTGTAGCTGTGACTCCATCTCAAACTATCACTAAGTAGTTACAATCTAGGTTTTACTTAGGTTGTGTGTCGTTGTAAATTTTCTTAGCAGATGAATGTATGAGGCCTACATTCTCACCCTCATAACATTATTTCTTTTACAGTGAAGGAAGCTCGTGAGAGGCTAAAAGTAAGTATCTCAGAGTGGGATTCTTTTATTTCTACTTTCAAGATGCTATCTTAAATAGTTTTTTTTTTTAATTTTATTCTTTATCTTATAAATAGATATGGTGTGTTTCTGGTGGCATAAAAATTACTCAAATTGTCCTATTTTGGACAGTTCAAGGTTAGATGGATAGTATGCTTTCATATAATCTATTTAAATGTTCATACCTGATCCGCAGTCCATCTCCTCGTTTCTCCTGGATATGTTTCTTTCGTTCCGTATCCAATGCCAAATATCTTTACACTACTTTAGATATTTGTCATCGAAATGTAACGTAAGATCAACTTATCTGGAGAGGCATGAGGAGATGCTGCCGAATTTTCAGCGTATACGTTTAAATGGGAATATGAAAGTATTATAATGTATCCAACCTTAGATGGGTAGCTAATTTAGGATTTAATTGAGCGGTGGTCCATGGAAGGTGGGAACCGCTGTTATGACCATGACAAAGCTGTCCATTTCCTATGGACAACAATATGGGTGGCCTGGCCATTTGAACAGGCCTGTGTTTATGTATTAAACATTGATGGAGCAGACCCGGATGTGCGTTGGAGCTATCCGGATGTTGAACGGGGGTCCTTGGAAGGTGAGAACCTCTGTTATGAGCATGATGAAGCTATCCATTTCCTATGGACAACATTGGAGTGACCTGGCCATTTAGACAGGCCGTGTTTATGTATTAACTTGAATTTGTAGGAGCAGGCCCGTGTTTATGAAAATCTTCATTTATGCTCGAGTTAATTTTCTGTAATTTGAAATGAGCTTAACCTTAACCTTAACCTATAACCTAAACCTATAACCTATAACCTATAACATAAACCTAAACATATTCTCAAATCTCGAAACCTAAACCTACACCTAATCCTAATCTCAACTCCCTAACCTAAACCTAAACTTAAACTTAAACATAAACTTGAAAACCCAAACCTAAACCCGATCCCGAACCTAAATCTGAATCCCTAAACCCTTAGCCTAAACCTAAACCTATAACCTAAACTTAATTCACTTAACTTAAACCTACACCTAAACCCAAACATATAACCCAAACTCGAATTCCTAAACCTAAACCTATAATTTTAGGGCCATAGTGCCATGCTCATGGCACCCTCTAGAACTGCCTCCAGCCGATTCGTCGCTGGCGAGAGCGCCACACGCCGAGCTGATATCGTAGAGAAAGAGGTTCAGCATCTACGGGGCACCGTCGACGAGATCAAAGACCAGCTGGCTAGGTAGAGGGAGGAGCAGGAGAGGCAGAGGGAGGAGCATGAGAGGCAGAAGGAGGAGCAGGAGAGGCAGAGGGAGGAGCAGGAGAGGAGGATGGAGGAGATGCGGGTGGAGCATGAGCAACGGATCACTACAAGAAACACCACTTTTAGCGACGAAAATTTTCGTCACTAAAAGTCAAATTTTCGCAACTAAAACCTTTTAGCGACGAAAATTTTTGTCGATAAATTCGTCGCTAAAAGACCGACGTACAAGGCTTTTATCAGTGAAAAATTCAAATCATCGTTAAATGCAAGCTTTTTAGCGACGAATATTTTCAACGTTAAACAAATTTTCTAAGACCTTTAGCAGCGAAAATTTTCGCTGCCAAAAAAATTTTCAAGACTTTTAGCAGCAAAACTTTTCGCCGCCAAAAAAACTCCCAAGACTTTTAGCAGCAAAAATTTTCGCCGCTAAAAAAATATCCAAGACTTTTTAGCAACGAAAAGTTTCGCTACAAAAAAAATTTATAAGACTTTTAGCAGCGAAAATTTTCGCTCCCAAAAATATTTTCCAAGAGGACTAAAAAGTTCCAAGACTTTTTAGCAGCAAAACTTTTTGCCGCTAAAAATAATTTCCAAGACTTTCGCAGCGAAAATATTCGCCGTAAAAAAAAATTCCAAGACTTTTAGCTGCAAAAAAATTACAAGACTTTTAACAGTGAAACGTTTCACCACCAAAAAACTTCCAAGACTTTTTAGCAGCGAAAATTTTCATCGCAAAAAAATATCCAAGACTTTAGCAGCGAAAAGTTTCGCTGCAAAAAAAATATCCAAGATTTTAGCAGCAAAAACTTTCGCTGCGAAAAAAATTTTCAAGACTAGCAAATAAAATTTTCCGTCATAAAAGTCTCTTATTTTTTTAATATACAAACAAAATTCCACACAAAATTCTCGATATACACTGTTAACAATATATTTCATCATATTCATCCTAATATACACCTGTTATATAATATATTTCATCATATTCACATTCACATCCAGCTAAACCCAAACCCAAACATAAACTACATTCATTCAAACACAAACACTCTTATTCGCATCACATTTATTCACGCATAAATACATATAAACTTAACATAATAAACAAATATACAAAAAAATTACAAAGATGAAGGCGGAGGTGGTGGGGCATCGGTGGGTAAGCATGCAGCGAAAGCCTGTAACATCTGCATCACCCGTCGCTCATGCTCCACCCGCATCTCCTCCATCCTCCTCCCCTGCTCCTCCCTCTGCCTCGCCAACTCCTCCATCATCTTCCTCTCCTGCTCCTCCCTCTGCTTGTCCAGTTGATCTTTAATATCATCGACGATGATGACCTGTAGCTGCTGAACCTCTCTCTCTGCCGTATCAGCTCAGCATATAGTGCTGTCGCCAATAACGATGAACCGGCTGGAGGCAACTTTAGCGGGTGCCATAAGCTTGGCACCATGGCCAAACCCACGCACATATCCAGAACGGGTGCCAAGCACCTGACTCAGGATCTCTGGCTCACTCCGCTGAGTACCATTGGGAGTGGGCTGACTGCGTAAGGTGTTCATCTCCTCCTGTAATGAAAACATATGAATTTTCATAATAAATGACATTATTATAATTTAATGCAATTAAATTTTACAATGTAAGAATTTTTACCCAAATTTTGCTGGCTTTAGGATGTACCAAAGATCCCGTCGTCTGCCAACAGTGAATCCCTTTGTAGAAGTCTACTGGTCCGGCTCCTGGCCAGTGACGAAATCTCGCTGCGCAATCGAAAGGACAATAGAGTTAATATAAATGCATGGAAAGAATATATAAACGTAATAATTACCAGTACTTTCTTACCATGTCGTGACGAAGTCGTACGAATGACTTTGAACCAGCTACATGGTTCACTTCTAACTTTCCTCTGTTGTCAGAATTTATTTTGCTCCTTTTCTGAACACATTATTCATAATACATTGTCATTAATTGCAAATTTAATTATTACATTAAGATATCGTAAATATGTAAATATTACCTAAAAAGAATCAAACGAAAACATATCACAGAGTATCCGTCAGTTCCCATCGGTCACGTGCAATGGTGCGGACTGTACGGCCTCCTCGTGGCTCACGCACCGCTTGTACTGCCGGTGTAACCCAGTGCGGTAATCCTTAAACCGCTCCTTCATCATGTCGTCGATGGCATGGGAGATGTGCGGAACACTCAAATCAAAGTCAAATTTATCCTGCAGTTTCGTAAATAATAGATTAAGGCAATAAACTTATTAAGAAAATAACTTAACCATAAATGAACATTTATAAAATAAATTTTAATTTACTAAAATTTACATGAAGGCGCTGACGGATGAGCTGCCGAACATCATCTGTCACGTCTCTCCAACGGGGGGTGGTGGGGGAATCAGAGATCGGCATAAGACACCGACCTCTGACGTAAACAACATGACATTGTTTCCAACAGGTCTAATGCAGTCTTGTGGGAACTCTACCGTCACCCTACCCTCACGCGTAAGTCGCTCTAAAAGTAACCCATGCGTGGGTCCACGTCCTCGCCGGCTGGTCGACGACGCTATTGCAAATGTATTATTATGTAAGTCTAAACATAAACAAAAATCATTAAAAGAAATATATGTCTAAACTTACATGCAGTGCCTGGTGTATGCGCGACTGAGGGATCAGACGCCTGTGATGCAATATGCAACGGCGATGATGACTCCGTCGCATCACGAGTAGAAGGAGTAGATCCAGTGCGCGAACGACATACTCTCCCACCTGGTGCCATCACTGAATATATGCGAGCTATGAACTTATAAATTCAAACAATGTCAATACAAGTGGAATATACTAAAACATTATACAAGTAGTGTTGACGGTATAATGCATTTGTGCTTATGCTCAGAGAGATGATTAAAATATGATTAGACCATTACACTATAATGCAAGCATAATATAATAAAACTGTAAACTTTAATCTATAACCATTGAAAATTTCATTACATATTGTCCTTGTATATTAAATACACATATTTGTTGTAATAAACAAGGTTTAGGTTTAGGTTATAAGCTATAGGTTTAGGGAATTGAGAATTGGTTAAGGTTTAGGCTTAAGGAATCGGATTCAGGTTCGGGATCGGGTTTAGGCTTGGGTTTTCATGTTTATGTTTAGGTTTAGGTTAGGGAGTTGAGATTGGGATTAGGTGTAGGTTTAGGTTTAGGGATTTGAGAATAGGTTAATGTTTAGGTATAGGTTTAGGTTTAGGTTATAGGTTTAGGTATAGGTTTTAGGTTTAGGTTAAGGTTATAAGTTTAGGTTATAGGTTATAGGTTAAGGTTTAGGTTTACGTTTAGGTTTAGGTTTTAGTTTATAGATTTAGGTTATAAGTTTAGGTTTTGGTTTTAGGTTTAGGTTAAGGTTATAAGTTAAGGTTTTTGTTTAGGTTAAGGTTATATGTTTTGGTTAAGGTTTAGGTTTTGGGTTTATGTTAAGGTTATAAGTTTACGTTAGGTTTAGGTTATAGGTTATAGGTTATAGCTTTGGGAAATGAGAATAGGTTAAGGTTTAGGTTTAGGAGATTGGGTTCGGGTGTTCGATCGTGTTTAGGCTTGGGTTTTCATGTTTAGGTTTAGGTTTAGGTTAGGGAGTTGAGATTGGGATTTGGTGTAGGTTTAGGTTTAGGGATTTGAGAATACGTTAAGGATTAGGTTTAGAAATCGGGTTCGGGTTCCTGGATCGGGTTTAGGCTTGAGTTTTCATGTTTAGGTTTAGGTTTAGGTTAGGGAGTTGAGATTGGGATTTGGTGTAGGTTTAGGTTTAGGGATTTGAGAATAGGTTAAGGTTTAGGTTTAGAAATCGGGTTCGGGTTCCGAGATCGGGTTTAGGCTTGGGTTTTCAAGTTTAGGTTTAGGTTTAGGTTAGGGAGTTGAGATTGGGATTTGGTGTAGGTTTAGGTTTAGGGATTTGAGATTAGCTTAAGGTTTAGGTATAGGTTTAGGTTTAGGTTTAGGTTTTAGGTTTAGGTTAAGGTTATAAGTTTAGGTTATAGGTTATAGGTTAAGGTTTAGGTTTTAGTTTATAGGTTTAGGTTATAAGTTTAGGTTTTGGTTTTAGCTTATAGGTTTAGGTTGTAAGTTAAGGTTTTTCTTTTGGTTAAGGTTATAGGTTTTGGTTAAGGTTTAGGTTTTGGGTTTATGTTAAGGTTATAGGTTAGGTTATAGGTTTAGGTTAGGATTAGGTTATAGGTTATAGGTTATAGATTTGGGAAATGAAAATAGGTTAAGGTTTAGGTTTAGGAGATTGGGTTCGGGTTCTGGATCGAGTTTAGGCTTGGGTTTTCATGTTTAGGTTTAGGTTTAGGTTAGGGAGTTGAGATTGGGATTTGGTGTAGGTTTAGGTTTAGGGATTTGAGAATAGGTTAAGGTTTAGGTTTAGGAAATCGGGTTCGGGTTCGGGATCGGGTTTAGGCTTGGGTTTTCAAGTTTAGGTTTAGGTTTAGGGAGTTGAGATTGGGATTTGGTGTAGGTTTAGGTTTAGGGATTTGAGAATACGTTAAGGATTAGGTTTAGAAAATCGGGTTCGGGTCTGGATCGAGTTTAGGCTTGGGTTTTCATGTTTAGGTTTAGGTTTAGGTTAGGGAGTTGAGATTGGGATTTGGTGTAGGTTTAGGTTTAGGGATTTGAGAATAGTTTAAGGTTTAGGTTTAGAAATCGGGTTCGGGTTCGAGATCGGGTTTAGGCTTGGGTTTTCAAGTTTAGGTTTAGGTTTAGGTTAGGGGAGTTGAGATTGGGATTTGGTGTAGGTTTAGGTTTAGGGATTTGAGATTAGCTTAAGGTTTAGGTTTATAGGTTATAGGTTTAGGTTTTAGGTTTAGGTTAAGGTTATAAGCTTAGGTTATAGGTTATAGGTTAAGGTTTAGGTTTAGGTTTATAGTTTATAGGTTTAGGTTATAGTTTAGGTTTAGGTTTTTTGGTTTTAGGTTTAGGTTGTAAGTTAAGGTTTTTCTTTTGGTTAAGGTTATAGGTTTTGGTTAAGGTTTAGGTTTTGGGTTTATGTTAAGGTTATAGGTTAAGGTTATAGGTTTAGGTTAGGTTTAGGTTATAGGTTAAAGGTTATAGATTTGGGAAATGAGAGTAGGTTAAGGTTTAGGTTTAGGAGATTGGGTTCGGGTTCGGATCGGGTTTAGGCTTGGGTTTTCATGTTTAGGTTTAGGTTTAGGTTAGGGAGAGTTGAGATTGGATTTGGTGTAGGTTTAGGTTTAGGGATTTGAGAATAGGTTAAGGTTTAGGTTTAGGAAATCGGGTTCGGGTTCTGGATCGGGTTTAGCTTGGGTTTTCAAGTTTAGGTTTAGGTTTAGGGAGTTGAGATTGGGATTTGGTGTAGGTTTAGGTTTAAGGATTTGAGAATACGTTAAGGATTAGGTTTAGAAATCGGGTTCGGGTTCGGATCGGGTTTAGGCTTGGGTTTTCATGTTTAGGTTTAGGTTTAGGTTAGGGAGTTGAGATTGGGATTTGGTGAAGGTTTAGGTTTAGGGATTTGAGAATAGTTTAAGGTTTAGGTTTAGGAAATCGGGT
Organism: Magnolia changhungtana; assembly: GCA_030180095.1. Lineage (NCBI taxonomy): Eukaryota > Viridiplantae > Streptophyta > Magnoliopsida > Magnoliales > Magnoliaceae > Magnolia > Magnolia changhungtana. The sequence continues at coordinate 8,500,943 of JASAUF010000674.1, read as the reverse complement.
TCGGGTTCGAGATCGGGTTTAGGCTTGGGTTTTCAAGTTTAGGTTTAGGTTTAGGTTAGGGAGTTGAGATTGGGATTTGGTGTAGGTTTAGGTTTAGGGATTTGAGATTAGCTTAAGGTTTAGGTATAGATTTAGGTTTTAGGTTTAGGTTTAGTTTAGGTTATAAGTTTAGGTTATAGATTATAGGTTAAGGTTTAGGTTTTAGTTTATAGGTTTAGGTTATAAGTTTAGGTTTTGGTTTTAGCTTATAGGCTTAGGTTGTAAGTTAAGGTTTTTCTTTTGGTTAAGGTTATAGGTTTTGGTTAAGGTTTAGGTTTTGGGTTTATGTTAAGGTTATAGGTTAAGGTTATAGGTTTAGGTTAGGTTTAGGTTATAGGTTATAGGTTATAGATTTGGGAAATGAGAGTAGGTTAAGGTTTAGGTTTAGGAGATTGGGTTCGGGTTCTGGATTAGGTTTAGGCTTGGGTTTTCATGTTTAGGTTTAGGTTTAGGTTAGGAGTCCGAGATTGGGATTTGGTGTAGGTTTAGGTTTAGGGATTTGAGAATAGGTTAAGGTTTGGTTTAGGAAATCGTGTTCGGGTTCGGGATCGTGTTTAGGCTTGGGTTTTCAAGTTTAGGTTTAGGTTAGGGAGTTGAGATTGGGATTTGGTGTAGGTTTAGGTTTAGGGATTTGACAATAGGTTAAGGTTTAGGTTTAGGAAATCGGGTTCGGGTTCTGGATCGGGTTTAGGCTTGGGTTTTCATGTTTAGGTTTAGGTTTAGGTTAGGGAATTAAGATTGGGATTTGGTGTAGGTTTAGGTTTAGGGATTTGAGAATAGGTTAAGGATTAGGTTTAGAAAATCGGTTCGGGTTCTGGATCGAGTTTAGGCTTGGGTTTTCATGTTTAGGTTTAGGTTTAGGTTAGGGAGTTGAGATTGGGATTTGGTGTAGGTTTAGATTTAGGGGATTTGAGAATAGGTTAAGGTTTAGGTTTAGGAAATCGGGTTCGGGTTCTGGATCGGGTTTAGGCTTGGGTTTTCAAGTTTAGGTTTAGGTTTAGGTTAGAGAGATGAGATTGGGATTTGGTGTAGGTTTAGGTTTAAGGATTTTAGATTAGGTTAAGGTTTAGGTATAAGTTTAGGTTTAGGTTATAGGTTTTGATTTTGGTTTTAGGTTTAGGTTAAGGTTATAAGTTTAGGTTATAGGTTATAGGTTAAGGTTTAGGTTTTAGTTTATAGGTTTAGGTTATAGGTTTAGGTTTTGTTTTAGCTTATAGGTTTAGGTTGTAAGTTAAGGTTTTTGTTTAGGTTAAGGTTATAGGTTTTGGTTAAGGTTTAGGTTTTGGGTTTATGTTAAGGTTATAGGTTAAGGTTATAGGTTTAAGTTAGGTTTAGGTTATAGGTTATAGTTTATAGCTTTGGTAAATGAGAATAGGTTAAGGTTTTGGTTTAGGAGATTGGGTTCGGGTTCGGATCGAGTTTAGGCTTGGGTTTTCATGTTTAGGTTTAGGTTTAGGTTAGGGAGTTGAGATTGGGATTTAGTGTAGGTTTAGGTTTAGGGATTTGAGAATTGGTTAAGGATTAGGTTTAGAAATCGGGTTCGGGTTCTGGATTGAGTTTAGGCTTGGTTTTCATGTTTAGGTTTAGGTTTAGGTTAGGGAGTTGAGATTGGGATTTGGTGTAGGTTTAGGTTTAGGGGATTTAAGAATAGGTTAAGGTTTAGGTTTAGGAAATCGGGTTCGTGTTCTGGATCGGCTTTATGCTTGGGTTTTCAAGTTTTGGTTTTGGTTTAGGTTAGGGGTCGAGATTGGGATTTGGTGTAGGTTTAAGTTTAGGGATTTGAGAATAGGTATTAGGTTTAGTTATAGGTTTAGGTTTTGGTTTAGGTTTAGGTTAAGGTTATAAGTTTAGGTTATAGGTTATAAGTTAAGGTTTAGGTTTAGGTTTAGGTTTTAGTTTATAGGTTTAGGTTATAGGTTTAGGTTTTGGTTTTAGGTTTAGGTTATAAGTTAAGATTTTTGTTTAGGTTAAGGTTATAGGTTTTGGTTAAGGTTTAGTTTTTAGGTTTATGTTAAGGTTATAGGTTATGGTTGTAGGTTTAGGTTAGGTTTAGGTTATAGGTTATAGGTTATAGCTTTGGGAAATGAGAATAGTTTAAGGTTTAGGTTTAGGAGATTGGGTTCTGGTTCTGATCGGGTTTAGCTTGGGTTTTTATGTTTATGTTTAGGTTTAGGTTAGGGAGTCGAGATTGGGATTTGGTGTAAGTTTAGGTTTAGGATTTGAGAATAGGTTAAGTTTTAGGTTTAGAAATCGGGTTCGGGTTCGGGATCGGGTTTAGGCTTGGGTTTTCAAGTTTAGGTTTAGGTTTAAGTTAGGGAGTTGAGATTGGGACTTGGTGTAGGTTTAAGTTTAGGGATTTGAGAATAGGTTAATGTTTAGGTATAGGTTTAGGTTTAGGTTATAGGTTTAGGTTTTGGTTTTAGGTTTAGGTTAAGGTTATAAGTTTAGGTTATAGGTTATAGATTAAGGTTTAGGTTTAGGTTTAGGTTTTAGTTTATAGGTTTAGGTTATAGGTTTAGGTTTTGGTTTTAGGTTTAGGTTATGGTTGTAAGTTAAGGATTTTGTTTAGGTTAAGGTTATAGGTTTTGGTTAAGGTTTAGGTTTTGGGTTTATGTTAAGGTTATAGGTTAAGGTTGTAGGTTTAGGTTTGTTTTAAGTTATAAGTCATAGGTTATAGCTTTGGGAAATGAGAATAGGTTAAGGTTTTGGTATAGGAGATTGGGTTCGGTTTCGGGATCGGGTTTAAGCTTGGGTTTTCATGTTTAGGTTTAGGTTTAGGTTAGGGATTTGAGATTGGGATTTGGTGTAGGTTTAGGTTTAGGGATTTGAGAATAGGTTAAGGTTTAGGTTTAGGAAATCGGGTTCATTTTCGAGATCGAGTTTAGGCTTGGGTTTTCATGTTTTGGTTTAGGTTTAGGTTTGGGAGTTGAGATTGGGATTTGGTGTAGGTGTAGGTTTAGGTTTAGGTTTTGGTTTTGGTTTTAGGTTTAGGTTTAGGAAATCGGGTTCGTGTTTTGAAGTTTAGGTTTAGGTTTAGGTTGGGGAGTTGAGATTGGCATTGGGATTAGGTTTAGGTTTAGGGATTTAAGAATACATTTAGGTTTTAGGTTTAGGTTTAGGTTTTGGTTTTGGTTTTAGGTTTAGGTTTAGAAATCTGGTTCGGGTTTGGGATCGGGTTTTGAAGTTTAGGTTTAGCTTTAGGTTGGGAGTTGAGATTGGGATTGGGATTAGGTTTAGGTTTAGGGATTTGAGAATACATTTAGGTTTTAGGTTTAGGTTTAGTTCTTTAACTTATAAACTTTAGGTTATAAGTTTAGTCAAGATTATAAGTTTAGGTAATAGGTTATAAGTTAAGGTTTAGGTTATAGGTTTTTGTTTAGGTTAAGGTTATAGGTTTTGGTTTAGGTTATAGGTTTAGGTTTGGGTTTAGGTTTAGGTTTTAGTTTGTAGGTTTAGGTTATAGGTTTAGGTTTTGGTTTTAGGTTTAGGTTAAGGTTATAAGTTAAGGTTATAGGTTTTGCTTAAGGTTTAGGTTTTGGGTTTATGTTAAGGTTATAGGTTAAGGTTATAGGTTTAGGTTAAGTTTAGGTTTAGGTTATAGGTTATAGGTTATAGCTTTGGAAATTTAGAATAGGTTAAGGTTTAGGTTTAGGAAATTGGGTTCGGGTTCTGGATCGGGTTTAGGCTTGGGTTTTCATGTTTAGGTTTACGTTTAGGTTAGGGAGTTTAGATTGGGATTTGGTGTAGGTTTATGTTTAGGGATTTGAGAATAGGTTAACGTTTAGGTTTAGGTTAATGTTAGGTAATAGGTTAAAAGTTTAGGCTATAGGTAATAGGTTAAGGTTTTAGGTCATAGGTTTTGGTTGAGGTCTAGGTTATAGGTTAAGGTTAAGGTTTAGGTTTAGTTTTAGGTTCAAAGTTTAGGTTTAGGTTAAGGTTATAAGGTATAGGTTTTGGGAATTGAGAATTGGTTTAGGTTTAGGTTTAGGGAATCGGGTTCGGGTTTAGATCTGGTTTAGGTTTGGGTTTTCAATTTTAAGCTTAGGTTTAGGTTAAGGTTTAGGTTTAAGTTATGGGTTTTGGGATTTTAGAATAAGTTTAGGTTATAAGTATAGGTTTAGGTTGGGTTATAGGTTAGGATTTGAGAATATGTTTAGGTTTAGGTTATAGGTTATAGGTTAAGGTTTAGGTTTTATGTTTAGGTTAATGTTAGGTTATAGGTTATAAGTTTAGGTTATAAGTTATAGGTTAAGGTTTTAGGTCATAGGTTTTGGTTTAGGGAATCGGTTATAGGTTAAGGTTAAGGTCTAGGTGTAGGTTAGGTTTTGGGATTTGAGAATAGGATTAGGTTATAAGTATAGGTTTAGGTTGGGTTATAGGTTTAGGTTAAGGGTGTGGTACCTGCAAATATAGACATAAACACGGCCTGTCCAAATGGTTAGGCCCTTTCAATGCTGTCCATAGGAAATGAACAGCTTCATCATGGTCATAATAGCGGTTCCCACCTTCCAGGGACCCCTGCTCTTCCGGATAGATTCGACGCACATCCAGGTCTGCTCCATTAATTTCGAGCAAATACATAAATACGGCCTGTCCAAATGGCTAAGCCCTTCCAATGTTGTCCATAGGAAATGGACAGCTTCATTAAGGTCATAACAGCGGTTCCTTCCTTTCACGGATCCCCGCTCATCTGGATAGCTCCGACGTACATCCGGTTAAGGTTTAGGTCTTAGGTTATAGGTTAAGGTTTAGGTTTTAGGTTTAGGTGAATGTTAGGTAATAGGTTAAGGTTTTAGGTCATAGGTTTTGGTTTAAGTTAAGGTTATAGGTTTAGGTTAAGGTTTAGGTTTAGTTTTATGTTCAGGTTTAGGTTTAGGTTATAAGGCATAGGTTTAGGGAATTGAGAATTGGTTTGGGTTTAGGTTTAGGGAATTGGGTTCGGGTTCTGGTTCGGGATCGGGTTTAGGTTTGGGTTTTCTAGTTTAAGGTTAGGGAGTTGAGATTAGGATTAGATGTAGGTTTAGGTTTATAGATTTGAGAATACATTTAGGTTTTAAGTTTAGGTTTAGGTCTTAGGTTATAGGTTAAGGTTTAGGTTTTAGGTTTAGGTGAATGTTAGGTAATAGGTTATAAGTTTAGGTTATAGGTAATAGGTTAAGGTTTTTGGTCATAGGTTTTGGTTTAGGTTAAGGTTGTAGGTTTAGGTTAAGGTTTAAGTTTAGTTTTAGGTTTAGGTTTAGGTTTAAGTTATAAGGTATAGGTTTAGGGAATTGAGAATTGGTTTGGGTTAGGTTTAGGGAATCGGGTTCGGTTCGGGATCAGGTTTAGGTTTGGGTTTTCAAGTTTAAGCTTAGGTTTAGGTTAGGGAGTTGAAATTAGGATTAGGTGTAGGTTTAGGTTTAGGGATTTGATAATACATTTAGGTTTTAGGTTTAGGTTTAGGTCTTAGGGTTATAGGTTAAGGTTTAGGTGAATTTTAGGTAATAGGTTATAAGTTTAGGTTATAGGTAATAGGTTAAGGTTTTAGGTCATAGGTTTTGGTTTAGGTTTAGGTTATTTTTTAGGTTAAGGTTTAAGTTTAGTTTTAGGTTCAGGTTTAGGTTAAGGTTATAAGGTATAGGTTTAAGGAATTGAGAATTGGTTTGGGTTTAGGTTTAGGGAATCGGGTTCGGGTTCAGGATCGTGTTTAGGTTTAGGTTTTCAAGTTTAAGCTTAGGTTTAGGTTAAGGTTTAGGTTTAGGTTTAGGTTTGGGTTTTGGGATTTCGAAATGAGTTTAGGTTATAAGTGTAGGTTTAGGTTACGTTATAGGTTGGAATTTGAGAATATGTTTAGGTTTAGGTCTTAGGTTATAGGTTAAGGTTTAGGTTTTAGGTTTAGGTTAATGTTAGGTAATAGGTTATAAGTTTAGGTTATAGGTAATAGGTTAAGGTTTTAGGTTTAGGTTTAGGTTAATGTTAGGTTAGGTAATAGGTTATAAGTTTAGGTTATAGGTAATAGGTTAAGGTTTTAGGTCATAGGTTTTGGTTTAGGCTAAGGATATAGGTTAAGGTTAAGGTTTATGTTTAGTTTTAGGTTTAGGTTTAGGTTTAGGTTAAGGTTAGAAGGTATAGGTTTAGGGAATTGAGAATTGGTTTGGGTTTAGGTTTAGGAATCGGGTTCGGGTTCGGGATCGGGTTTAGGTTTGGGTTTTCAAGTTTAAGCTTAGGTTTAGGTTAGGGAGTTGAGATTAGGATTAGGTGTAGGTTTAGGTTTACGGATTTGAGAATACATTTAGGTTTTAGGTTTTAGGTTTAGGTTTAGGTCTTAGGTTATAGGTTAAGGTTTAGGTTTTGGTTTAGGTGAATGTTAGGTAATAGGTTGTAAGTTTAGGTTATATGCTATAGGTTAAGGTTTTAGGCCATAGGTTTTGGTTTAGGTTAAGGTTATAGGTTTAGGTTAAGGTTAAAGTTTAGTTTTAGGTTCAGGTTTAGGTTTAGGTTATAAGGTATAGGTTTAGGGAATTGAAAATTGGTTTAGGTTTAAGTTTAGGGAATTGGGTTCGGGTTCGGGTTCGGGATCGGGTTTAGGTTTGGGTTTTCAAGTTTAAGCTTAGGTTTAGGCTACGGTTTAGGTTTAGGTTTGGGTTTTCAAGTTTAAGCTTAGGTTTAGGCTAAGGTTTAGGTTTAGGTTTGGGTTTTGGGATTTCAGAATGAGTTTAGGTTATAAGTATAGGTTTAGGTTGGGTTATAAGTTGGGATTTCAGAATATGTTTAGGTTTAGATCTTAGGTTATAGGTTAAGGTTTAGGTTTTAGGCTTAGGTTAATGATATGTAATAGGTTATAAGTTTTGGTTATAGGTAATATGTTAAGGTTTTTGGTCATAGGTTTTGTTTTAGGTTAAGGTTGTAGGTTAAGGTTAAGGTTTAGGTTTAGTTTTAGGTATAGGTTAAGGTTATAAGGTATAGGTTTAGGGAATTGAGAATTGGTTTGGGGTTTAGGATTGGGAATTGTGCTCGGGTTCGGGATCGGGTTTAAGTTTGGGTTTTCAAGTTTAAGCTTAGGTTTAGGTTAGGGAATTGAGATTAGGATTAGGTGGAGGTTTAGGTTTAAGGATTTGAGAATACATTTTGGTTTTAAGTTTAGGTTTAGGTCTTAGGTTATAGGTTAAGGTTTAGGTTTTAGGTTTAGGTGAATGTTAGGTAATAGGTTATGGTTTAGGTCATAGGTTTTGGTTTAGGTTGAGGTTATAGGTTTAGGTTTTGTTTTAGGTTTAGGTTTAGGTTTAGGTTAAGGTTATAAGGTATAGTTTTAGGAATTGAGAATTGGTTTGGGTTTAGGTTTAGTGAATCGGGTTTGGGTTTGGGATCGGGTTTAGGTTTTGGTTTTCAAGTTTAAGCTTAGGTTTAGGTTAGGGAGTTGAGATTAGGATTAGGTGTAGGTTTAGGGATTTGAGAATACATTTAGGTTTAGGTCTTAGGTTATAGGTTAAGGTTTAGGTTTAGGTTTAGGTGAATGTTAGGTAATAGGTTAAAAGTTTAGGTTATAGGTAATAGGTTAAGGTTCTAGGTCATAGGTTTTGGTTTAGGTTAAGGTTATAGGTTCGAGTTAAGGTATAGGTTTAGTTTTAGGTCTAGGTTTAGGTTTAGGTTAAGGTTATAAGGTATAGGTTTAGGGAATTGAGAATTGGTTTGGGTTTAGGTTTAGGGAATTGGGTTCGAGTTCGGGATCGGGTTTAGGTTTGGGTTTTCAAGTTTAAGCTTAGGTTTAGATTAGGATTAGATGTAGGTTTAGGTTTAGAGATTTGAGAATACATTTAGGTTTTAAGTTTAGGTTTAGGTCTTCGCTATAGGTTAAGGTTTAGGTTTTTGGTTTAGGTGAATGTTAGGTAATAGGTTAAAAGTTTAGGTTATAGGTAATAGGATAAAGTTTTAGGTCATATGTTTTGGTTTAGGTTAAGGTTATAGGTTTAGGTTAAGGTTTAGGTTTAGTTTTAGGTTCAGTTTAGGTTTAGGTTACAAGGTATAGGTTTAGGGAATTGAGAATTGGTTTGGGTTTAGGTTTAGAAATCGTGTTCTGGTTCTAGATCCGGTTTATATTTGGGATTTCAAGTTTAAGCTTAGGTTTAGGTTAGGGAGTTGAGATTAGGATTAGGTGTAGCTTTAGATTTAGGGATTTGAGAATACATTTAGGTTTTAGGTTTAGGTTTATTTATTAGGTTATAGGTTAAGGTTTAGGTTTTAAGTTTAGGTGAATCTTAGGTAATAGGTTATAAGTTTAAGTTATAGGTAATTGGTTATGGTTTTAGGTCATAGGTTTTGGTTTAGGTTAAGGTTATAGGTTTAGGTTAAGGTTTAAGTTTAGTTTTAGGTTCAGGTTTAGGTTTAGGTTATAAGGTATAGGTTTAGGGAATTGAGAATTGGTTTTGGTTTAGGTTTAGGGAATCGGATTCGGGTTCGGGATCAGGTTTAGGTTTGGGTTTTCAAGTTTAAGCTTAGGTTTAAGTTAGGGAGTTAAGATTAGGATTAGGTGTAGGTTTAGGGATTTGAGAATACATTTAGGTTTTAGGTTTAGGTTTAGGTCTTACGTTATAGGTTAAGGTTTAGGTTTTAGGTTTAGGTGAATGTTTGGTAATAAGTTATAAGTTTAGGTTATAGGTAATAGGTAAAGGTTTTAGGTCATAGGTTTTGGTTTAGGTTAAGGTTAAAGGTTTAAGTTTAGTTTTAGGTTCAGGTTTAGGTTTAGGTTATAAGGTATAGGTTTAGGGAACTGAGAATTGGTTTGGGTTTAGGTTTAGGGAATCAGGTTTGGGTTCGTGTTCTGGATCGGGTTTAGGTTTGGGTTTTCAAGTTTAAGCTTAGGTTTAGGTTAGAGAGTTGAGATTAGGATTAGATGTAGGTTTAGGTTTAGTGATTTGAGAATACATTTAGGTTTTATGTTTAGGTTTAGGTCTTAGGTTACATGTTAAGGTTTAGGTTTTAGGTTTAGGTGAATGCTTTAGGTAATAGGTTATAAGTTTAGGTTATAGGTAATAGGTTAAGGTTTTAGGTCATAGGTTTTGGTTTAGGTTAAGGTTATTGGTTTAGGTTAAGGTTTAAGTTTAGTTTTAGGTTCAGGTTTAGGATTAGGTTATAAGGTATAGGTTTAGGGAATTGAGAATTGGTATGGGTTTAGGTTTAGGGAATCGGTTCGGGTTCTGGATCGGGTTTAGGTTTGGATTTTCAAGTTTAAGCTTAGGTTTAGGTTAAGGTTTAGGTTTAGGTTTGGGTTTTGTGATTTCGAATGAGTTTAGGTTATAAGTATAGTTTTAGGTTGGGTTATAGGTTGGAATTTGAGAAGATGTTTAGGTTTAGGTCTTAGGTTATAGGTTAAGGTTTAGGTTTTAGGTTTAGGTGAATGTTAGGTAATAGGTTATAAGTTTAGGTTATAGGTAATAGGTTAAGGTTTTAGGTCATAGGTTTTGGTTTAGGTTAAGGTTAAGGTTTAGGTTTAGTTTAGGTTAAGGTTTAAGTTTAGTTTTAGCTTTAGTTTTGGTTAAGGTTATAAGGTATAGGTTTAGGGAATTGAGAATTGGTTTGGGTTTAGGTTTAGGGAATCGGTTTGGGTTCTGGATCGGGTTTAGGTTTGGGTTTTCAAGTTTAAGCTTAGGTTTAGGTTAGGAGTTGATATTAGGATTAGGTGTAGGTTTACGTTTAGGGATTTGAGAATACATTTAGGTTTTAAGTTTTGGTTTAGGTCTTAGTTTATAGGTTAAGGTTTAGGTTTTAGGTTTAGGTGAATGTTAGGTAATAGGTTATAAGTTTAGGTTATAGGAAATAGGTTAAGGTTTTAGGTCATAGGTTTTGGTTTAGGTTAAGGTTATAGGTTTAGGTTAAGGTTTAGGTTTAGTTTTCGGCTTAGGTTTAGGTTTAGGTTAAGGTTATAAGGTATAGGTTTAGGGAATTGAGAATTGGTTTGGGTTTAGGTTTAGGGGTTCAGTTCGAGATCGGGTTTAGGTTTGGGTTTTCAAGTTTAAGCTTAGGTCTAGGTTAGAAAGTTTAGATTAGGATTAGGTGTAGGTTTTGGTTTAGGGATTTGAGAATACATTTAGGTTTTAAGTTTAGGTTTAGGTCTTAGGTTATAGGTTAAGGTTTATGTTTTAGGTTTAGGTGAATGTTAGGTAATAGGTTATACGTTTAGGTTAAAGGTAATAGGTTAAGGTTTTAGGTCATAGGTTTTGGTTTAGGTTAATGTTATAGGTTTAAGTTAAGGTTTAGGTTTAGTTTTATGTTTATGTTTAGGTTTAGGTTAAGGTTAAAAGGTATAGGTTTAGGGAATTGAGAATTGGTTTAGGTTTAGGTTTAGGGAATCGGGTTCGGGTTAGGGATCGGGTTTAAGTTTGGCTTTTCAAGTTTAAGCTTAGGTTTAGGTTAGGTAGTTGAGATTAGGATAAGGTGTAGGTTTAGGTTTAGGGATTTGAGAATACATTTAGGTTTTAAGTTTAGGTTTAGGTCTTAGGTTATAGGTTAAGATTTAGGTTTTAGGTTTAGGTGAATGTTAGGTAATAGGTTATAAGTTTAGGTTATAGGTTATAGGTTAAGGTTTTATGTCATAGGTTTTGGTTTAGATTAAGGTTATAGGTTTAGGTTAAGGTTTAGGTTTAGTTTTAGGTTCATGTTTAGGTTTAGGTTATAAGGGTTTAGGGAATTAAGAATTGGTTTAGGTTTAGGTTAAGGTTTAGGTTTAGTTTTAGGTTCATGTTTAGGTTTAGGTTATAAGGGTTTAGGGAATTAAGAACTGGTTTAGGTTTAGGTTTAGGGAATCGGGTTCGAGTTCGGGATCGGGTTTAGGTTTGGGTTTTCAAGTTTAATCTTAGGTTTAGGTTAGGGAGTTAGATTAGGATTAGGTGTAGGTTTAGGTTTAGGTTTAGGGATATGAGAATACATTTAGGTTTTAGGTTTAGGTTTAGGTCTTATGTTATAGGTTAAGGTTTAGGTTTTAGGTTTAGGTGAATGTTAGGTAATAGATTATAAGTTTAGGTTATAGGTAATCGGTTAAGGTTTTAGGTCATAGGTTTTGGTTTAGGTTAAGGTTATAGGTTTAGGTTAAGGTTTAAGTTTAGTTTTAGGTTCGGTTTATGTTTAGGTTATAAGGTATATGTTTAGGGAATTGAGAATTGGTTTGGGTTTAGGTTTAGGAATCCTGCACTGTTCGGTTCGAGATCGTGTTTAGGTTTAGGTTTTCAAGTTTAAGCTTAGGTTTAGGTTAGGGAGTTGAGATTAGGATTAGGTGTAGGTTTAGGTTTAGGGATTTGAGAATACATCTAGGTTTTCGGTTTAGGTTTAGGTCTTAGGTTATAGGTTAAGGTTTATGTTTTTGGTTTAGGTGAATGTTAGGTAATAGGTTATAAGTTTAGTTATAGGTATTTGGTTAAGGTTTTAGGTCATAGGTTTTGGTTTAGGTTAAGGTTATAGGTTTAGGTTAAGGTTTAAGTTTAGTTTTAGGTTCGAGTTTAGGTTTAGGTTATAAGGTATAGGTTTAGGAATTGAGAATTGGTTTGGGTTTAGGTTTAGGAATCGTGTTCGGGTTCTGGATCGGGTTTAGGTTTTGGTTTTCAAGTTTAAGCTTAGGTTTAGGTTAAGGTTTAGGTTTAGCTTTGGGTTTTGGGATTTCGAATGAGTTTAGGTTATAAGTATTGGTTTAGGTTGGGTTATAGGTTGGGATTTGAGAATATGTTTAAGTTTAGGTCTTAGGTTATAGGTTAAGGTTTAGGTTTTAGGTTTAGGTTAATGTTAGGTAATAGGTTATAAGTTTAGGTTATAGGTAATAGATTAAGGTTTTAGGTCATGGGTTTTGGTTTAGGTTAAGGTTATAAGTTAAGGTTAAGGTTGAGGTTTAGTTTTAGGTTTAGGTTTAGGTTTAGGTTTAGGTTATAAGGTATAGGTTTAAGGAATTGAGAATTGGTTTTGGTTTATGTTTAGGGAATCGGGTTTGGGTTCGGGATCGTGTTTAGGTTTGGGTTTTCAAGTTTATGCTTAGGTTTAGGTTAGGGAGTTGAGATTAGGATTAGGTGTAGGTTTAGGTTTAGGGATTTGAGAATACATTTAGGTTTTAGACTCCGAAAATCCATGTTTCTATTCTTCCATTTTCTTTTTAACAAGAAAATCCATATTTACTAATATTCTCATTTTTCTATATTTCAAAAGAATGAGTTCAAACTTTGAAAGCGTCAACTCCAGCCCTCGTACTTTCAGTCCAAACCCTAACCAAGGACTCCAAAATTCCTAAGTACTCATAAACATTCATTGCAAGCATTTTTTGTCTATGTGCATGATGACCATGATGTTTAGATCAATCCTCTTATTTTCATTTACAGAAACTAGTGGATGACAAATTATGTGTAACATACTGAGATGGTTCAGCCACTTATGCAATTAGGGAAGGTTCAAAAGGGCCAGATTTCCACATCAAGCATCAGTTGCATACATATGATACAGAAGGACAAAAGTATCACCTTCAACATGACTGGCAAACAAGTTTCCTCACCAAAAGTTCAGATCACAAACCATCATGTCATGTGTCCAATTTTTGTGGAAGCACAAAGTAAATGATCAGAGTTTAGAGAAGTTATTAAGAATAGAAACATGACCAAATGACAATAAGCCAGCTTATAAAAATAAATGGTTGAGATTTTTAAACAAAATTATCATTATTGTTTCAAGGAGGGTCCATTTATCTCCCCAATGTTGAGTCATCTCAAAAGCAAAGGATTAGTAAAAAGCCATAAACCAAACAATAGTATTCCAAAGGACCAGTGCAGCTAAGTTACAGTGAAGATAGCGCACAGAGAAATGGAGAAATTATAACGATTTCTTTATATCGGGAGGCAAAGAGCACTAAGTACAATGTAGCTGAAGTATTCACATATTGGTATGTAGAAAACTAGTAGAAATTTGCACATGAAGACACCCTTAACATGCAACAACTAATAGATAGGGCTAAAATGTTTAGATCTTATGGTCTTCTGTTGCATATAATTGTCCATGCAAACCTTAATGTTAAGGGAGATCATTCATCAGAGGGAGATCATTCATGTTAAGGGACGAACCTAAAAATGAGATTGATCCAAAGCCTAAGTTATCCTTTCCCAAAAAAAGGGGAACGTTCACCATTGTGATCTTTCTATAGCTAGCCATGATGTTTATATGCCATCCAAACCGTGACTCAAAAGTAGCGGGAGACTTGACTATTAAGGTAGAATTTGGGCTCAAACCCATCCAGTCATGGGCCCAGAACTTTCTAAATCTTTGTTATTGATTCAACACCAAGAATCATTAATTCACTCAGAATGCATGTTATTTGACTCGGTTTGAATGGTCTCTTGATTACTGAACTTGGCCCTCAATTTCATTAAAGGCCCATTTGGAAAAGTGGATTGGAAGGGATTGAATGGTATTAGGGTTAATGGCATGGATTTCAAGGTAATGATAGTGTTGTGAGTGGATTGTCTTACTATCCATGGGATTGCTATATCCCAAGATTGATATATCGAGTCTGTTTGGCATGTCGGCCAATCCCGGGGTTAAACCTTTCCATCCCTTCCAAATTTGTAATTATGTTACTTTAAAGTTAGACCTGAAATGCAACTAGTAGCAATTTCAAGCAAGCTTATCCATTTGAGAAGTAGAAAATGTCATATCTTATTGAATGAACTGAATTAATTCACTTGTTTATCCAAACACATCTTAAACAGATAAACTATGCAAGAGATATGCCAGCAATTTTAAAAAGAAACACACCTCACTTCTTAATTTTATAGTAGAGAATAGAAATGAATTCTCTTTGATGGTTAGGATCATCCAATAGGAGAATCAGATAGAGCAAAAGCAAACAAGAACTCCAAACAATAGTAAGATGCTATACCAAGATTGTTGCCCTCTAACAGTAACACTAACAGGTTAAGTCAACACACATCTCTAGACATGGCGATACATTCAACACATGAAGGAGACATAAACAGGTCAACTCGGCTACCATAATACATGTACCAAAATAATAGACGCTTTTAAAAGGAGTTGTCAAATGTCCACATTCAACATACAAAAATGGTCTGCCTGATGAGTGTACCATCCTGAATTGGACCACATTATCTCCATAGCTAGGCCAATCTGATGCACAGCTAGGATGGTTGTGTACACAACTCCAAACAGTAAATAGTAGACATGTTCAACAACATAACAAAGAAACAATGCTACTTGGAATATTCAAAAGTTGGAAGTATTCCTAATCTAATACAAGTAGACCCTTTTGAACACATAGGAATTTATCATTGTTTACAATTCCAGATGAATAAATTGAGTCCCATTTAAATTTTCCAAACCAACATAAAACACAATTAAACAGTTTAAATGAGATAAACACTAAAAATCGGCAATACATGGAATTCGTAAATTCCTGCAGCCACTGCCGAATCTCAACTGATTCAAACCCAAAAAAAAAAAAAGAAACCTAAAAATCTTTATCATCAAAATGCATAAAAATCACAAAATCTCCTCTGAGCAACATTAAATCAACATTATCAGGGAACCAGACACTCAAACCCTAAACACTCTCAAAAGCCCACAAAATAAAAAAATCCATAAATTACTAAATCTCCAAATCTATAAATTGGCATTGAGAGAGAGAGAAAGAGTAACCGTTATTTTGAGGAACTAGAGATCGTAGATGGTTCGCAGGATAGATGTCTGAGATGTCTGGATTTCCTCTCCTTCTTCTTCTTCTTCTTCTTCTTCTTCTTCTTTCAAGTGCTCTCCAAGTCTCTCTCACATATCTAGGGGGGTTTGCGGTGAATGGGGGATTTCAAAACCCTACCGAGCGAGAGAGAGAGAGAGAGAGAGAGAGAGAGAGAGAGGTGTTAGGAAACAGAGGGCCGGGCGCATTTGCTTGTGGGAGAGGGGTTGGGAAACCGATGGCCGGGCGAGAGAGAGAGAGAGAGAGAGAGAGAGAGAGAGAGAGAGAGAGAGAGAGAGAGAGAGAGAGAGAGACGGTTTGGGAGAGGGGTGGGCGCGGGATTTGGGTTTCAAGGGATTTGGGTTTTGGGAGGGGCAGGCGAGGGAATGTTTTTTAGGTTAGGTTTTGAGCTCATTTTTAGGAAGCAGATTGCGTACGATCTGTGGGGTCCACCTTGATTTATGTATTTTATCCACTTTGTCCATCCATTTTACCTGATAATTTTAGGACTTGACCCAAAAAATGAAGTATATCCAAACCTCAATTGGACCACACCACAGTAAACAGTGTGACTTGAACATCTACCATTGAAAATTTCTTGGGGGCCACAGAAGTTTTGGATCAAGCTTATTTTTGTGATTTGCCTTCATCCATGTTTTTCTGATCTTATGAACAGGTTGGATGAGAAATAAACATCACTGTGGACCCTATAAAGGTTTCAACGGTGGAAATAATTATTCCAACTGTTTCATGTGGTATGGACCACTTGATCTTTGGGTATGCTTAAATTTTTGTCTCAACATGTAAAATAAGATGGAAAAATGGATGGATGGCATGGATGGACCAGATACATTCACGGTGGACCCAACAGAGTTTACTCATTATGATAAGAGTGTACTGAGTAACTTAGTACGCAATCCGATTTCCATTTTTAAGTCTTGTGGGGCCCACCGTGATGTATGTTATTTATCCACTCCGTCCATTCATTTTAACAAATTATTTTAATAGTTGATCCAACAAAGGAGTCAGATCTGTGGGCCCCATCATGATGTTGTTGGAGTCAGATCTGTGGGCCCCATCATGATATTGTTGGAGTCAGATCTGTGGGCCCCATCATGATGTATGTATTGTATCAACACCGTCCATTCATTTGGAGAGATCATTTTATGGGATAATCATAAACACGGCTAGTCCAAATCTCAAGTGGCCCCACCACCGAAAACAGTGGGGACAGTGACACCCACCGTTGAGACTATCCATGATGTTTATTTGAGATCTAACTTGTTAATAAGTTAAGAAAATACATGGATGAAGAGAAAAATCAAATATCAGCTTGATCCAAGACTTCTGTAGATGTCTAAAAAAATTTATTAGTAAGCGTTCAATTCCCACAATTCTTATTTATTTATTTTTTTTGGTGGGTCAACTTGAGATTTGTGTCGCGATGAGGTAATGTCAAGGTAGGTCCCACTTCATCGAATCACGAAAGTTTTAAGGTTAATTTGGTATTTATATTCCTCCTTCATCTAATCAGTGGGCCCCACAAGGTTTTGGGATTAAGTCAATATTTATAATTTCCATTCATCCCCACTTGAGTGGTCGTATCAATTAATGGGTGGGATGGCAGATGAACAACATGGTGAGCCAAAAGGAAGTTTCAAAGGTGGGTGTTTAATTACCATTGTTCTTATGGTGGGGCCACCAAAGTCTCTTATCTGCTTAATTCGCACCTTTTATTGTGGTGTGGTCCACTTAAAATTTAGATATGTTTCATTTTTTAGATAAAGATGTAACATTATCTAGTAAAATAGATGGATGGAGTAGATAAAATACATAAATCATGGTGGGCCCCACAGAATTTACTCAATACGCAATTGGCTTCCCAAAAAATTAGGCAGATGCCGCATATCCAACGTTCAGACCCTCCTTCTACCATGTTGTTTATATGATTCCAACTCATTCATCAGGTGAGGCCCACTAAGATGAAGAGAAGAGAATCAGAATTATCCAAAGTGCCAGTAGGGGAAGCGGATCGCGCACTAACTCATTACACCTCAGTGCGTACCGAGTAAACTTTGTGGGGCTTATCCTGTCTTATCCACGCCGTCCATCCATTTTACTATTTTATTTTAGGGCTTAAGATAAAACTTGAATTATATCCAAAGCTTTAGTGGACTACACAACAGGAAATAGTGTGAATTAATATCCTTACCTTTGAAAACTTTTTGGGGGCCACGGAAGTTTTGGATCAAGTTGATATTTGATTTTTCTCTTCATCCATGTCGGATTGACCTTATGAAAAGTTTGGATAATAAATAAAAACCACTAAGGTCCTTAGGAAGGTTTCAACAATGGACGTCATTATCCCCACCGTTTTCTATGTTTTGGTCCACTTGAATATTAGATATACTTCAATTTCGAACTAAAAAATGAGTTAGATTAAAATCTCAAGTGGACCATACCACAGGAAAACAATGATGATCGAACATCAACATTTAAAAACTTCCCATGGCCCACTGTAATGTTTATTTCTCATCTAACCTGTTCATAACATCACAGACATGGATGAAGGCAAACATCATGTATGCCACAGTCAAGGATTATGTACCGAGTAACTCAGTTAGATTACCGTACAGATTAAACCCTATTGAGCCCACTTTAAATGTGTGTCTAATCTAGGGCTGAAAGTCGAGCGGGTTGGGTCGGGTTGGTGCTCAACCTTAACCCAACCCAAGCTTCCTATACCTCACACTAACCCAACCTAACCCAACCTCGGGTTGGGAATTCTCAACCCAAGCGGGCTCGGTCGAGTTGATCGGGTTGGTCGGGTGTATACGTGCTAATATTTTTATTATTACATTAGTTTATTATATTTCAATATAGGACTTATTTTTTGTATCTATGATTTTATTAATTATATATGTGATTATTCATCATAAAGAACTTCATTTTTTATTTTAAAAAACAAACTAAAATATAGGATAACTACTCCTTTAAAATGTTTGGAGCATTTAGCGACGAAAAGTTTCGTCGCTAAAAGTCTAATGCATGATATTTAGCTACAAAAATTTTTGTCGCTAAAAGTGACTTTTAGCGACGAAAATGTGTTTCATCGCTAAAAACCCTCTTTTTATAGTAGATCCAGGAGATATTACAGGTTCTCGCTGCATGCTTACCCATCGATGCCTCACCACCTCCGCCTTCATCTAATGCCCCACCACCTCCGCCTTCATCTTTGTGATTTATCATATTTTATTTATGATTTATTTTATATACGAATGTTAAACTTATATGTATTTATGCGTGGATGAATGTAATGTGGATAAGATTATTTGTGTATGTATGGATGTGGTTTGTGTTTGGATGGATGTAGTTTGTGTGTGTTTGGAAAAATGGGAATGTGAATATAGTGAAATATATTGTAACAGGTGTATAACAGGAATTTTTGCCTGTTTTATGAAAAAAAAAAAAAAACAGAGAGACTTTTACCTACGAAAATTTTCATAGGTAAAAGTTTTATTGACATTTTTACTTACGAAATTTTTCATAGGTAAAGGGTTCATTGACATTTTTTACCTACGAATCATTTCGTTGGTAAATGTTTCATCAATAGTTTTTACCTACGTCAAATTTCATAGGTAAAAAGTCTTAACATAGTTTGTACCTACAAAAACTTTCATAGGTAAAAGTCTTAACACCGTTTGTACCTACGAACAATTTTGTAGGTAAAAGTATTAACACAGTTATTAGCTACGAAAACGTTCGTAGGTAAAAGTCTTAACACAGTTAAAAATTTTAATAAAGTTTTTAGCTACGAAAACGTTCGTAGGTAAAATTCTTAACACAGTTTTTACCAAAGAAAAAGTTCGTAGGTAAAAGTCTTAACAAAGCTTTTAATTTCATAGGTAAAAGTCTTATCATTGCCGACGATGACATTTTTTGTCGGTAAAAGTCTTTACCCACGGCTTTTTACCGACGAATTCACTGACGAATTTTTTTAAGGTAAAACTCTTTGCCTACGAAATCATATCATTTACCTACGAATTTGTTCGTAGGTAAAAGTGGAATTTCTTGTAGTGCACTTCGGCAGTTGAGCCCTCGCTCACAAAGTTAACCGACAAGGATATTTCAAGCCAACCATCCAGATAGATGTCACAGAGTATACCAAGAAATGCGACAAGTGTCATCGATTCGTGGCAATACCCCGTAAACCCCCTGAGCAGCTAACTCCTATAACCGGGCCATGGCCCCTTTCTCAATGGGGAATTAACATTATCGGCCCTCTAACAACTGGGAAAGGACATACCAAATTTACAGTCATCGCAGTCGACTATTTCACTAAATGGGCCAAGGCCGAGCCCCTGTCCACAATTATCGAACAGAAGATCACCGACTTCATTTGGAAGAACATTATATGCTGGTACAGAATCCCCCACATGATCACCTTAGACAATGGGAAATAGTTCGACAACAACTGATTCCGGGACATGTGTGGAAACCTTGAAATTCGGAATGTTTACTCCTCACTTCGGCACCCTCGGGGCCAATGGATAAGTTGAGGCAATCAATAAGATCTTCAAGGGTCATCTCCGAACCAAGCTTGAAAAAGTCAAAGGAGCCTAGGCAAAAGAACTCCCCCTTGTTCTCTGGGCATACCGAACTATGGCCCGTACGACCATGAGAGAAACCCCTTTTTCTTTGGCCTTCAATGCCGAAGTCGTTGTCCCAATCAAGATCAGACTCCCAACCGCTCGAACCCACTCCTACAATGAACAGTGGAACGTCGAGAAAATGACACTAGACCTAGACCTAGTCGAAGAGAGAAGGGAACAAGCCCAACTTAAAGTCGCTACTCGATAACAGCAAGTCGCACGTTTCTACAACTCTAGAGTAAAGGCGAGGAGATTCTGAGCTGGGGACCTAGTCCTCCGTAGGACCTTTTAGAATACCAAGGAGCTTGGTTTAGGGACCCTAGGTCCGAATTGGGAAGGCCCCTGCACAATGACAAGCATGAGTCGATTAGGAACATACCTACTCGAGGACATGGAGGGACGACCCCTACCGCATCTATGGAACGCCGAGCACCTAAAGATCTACCATGTGTGATCGACTGAGCTTGAGCTCAAAGTCCACTTTTTTCCACTACATTGAATCTATGATGTCAAAATCTACATACTTATTTAAGAAATTTCAATAAAAATCCCAAGTCAAGGGAATTTTACACTACATTCCTGTCTACCAGCGCTCGACCTACAAAATCTACTAATGGCTCCCTTTTTTATAAGGAAAAAGATGCCCTCCTTAACGGCCTGGCCCTTAAAGCAGAGTTCGGGCCAACAATCAAGTCGACTAATACAACGGATCCCTATTGGGGAGGTCAGACCTAGTATCATCACTATTATCATCATAAACGGCCAGTTGATCGACCCATAATAAGGAGGTCAGACCTCCTACTATCATCATTACAACAATGTGACCTAAAAAGGTCAACCCGGCCATTAACGATATAATAAATCAACCAACACACTTAGGAAAGTCAGATCCACAAACAACCATTGTAGCAAAAAGTTTCCATTGATATGATTAAAAAAGTACAAAAATAAGTACATGCAAAAAGAATAGAAAAGGCTGATCTTCAAGGAACGGATCCAGCCCTAGGCCTGGCAGAGGTAGGAGCTTCAGTAGGGGCGGAATTCTTGGTGGCATCCTTGGCGAAGGCGTCCAAATAGATGCTCAGATGCTTCAGCCTAACCAGCTCCTCGCACTGAGCATAACTGAGGTTGAAATAATCCTTGAGCACCTCGTTTCACTCCTCGGAAAGATTAAAAGCTTCCACCGTAGTCGACCTTATCTCGGGGATGGAAGCCTCAACCTTTGTCAGCCGAGCAGAAGTCTCCGTCAACTTAGAGTTCGACTCTGCAAGAGCGGCCTTCACATCCTCCAGCGTCGACTGCTTCGAGGTACCCTCCAAGAGAGCCTCGTCCAGGTGGGCCCTCAAGACCCCCCGACGCTTGCAGAGCTCCCTGTTAAGCTTTCAACTGAGCTATAATGGCATCCCTGGTACTAGCCATAACCTGAAGTTCAGAGATCATCTTCTAGAGATAAGCCTCGAGTTTTTTTGTAACCACTGCCGACATCTTGGAAGCCCAGCCGGGTTGACAAGAGGGCGAGAGCCACCTGAAAAAGAAAATGAAGTTTAGAACAAATCATGTAAGGAAACAAGACTCATTGAACAGTCCAAGGACATACCTTCATAAGATGAATAGCCACCTCGCACGGCACATTCATTAGGCGGAGGTCGGACAAGGCAGTGATGTCCCGCTTGTCCACATGGTGAGCTGCCCACCTGGCAAGCTTCGCCAGAGGGCCCAACCCAGAGGTCAACCCACTACCCTTCGCCTCATGTGCAGGATTCCTAGCACCAGGGGCGAAACGAGCTCATCCCTCTGCCTCAGGAATAGCAGAATGAAAGAGGTGAGCTTACAGTCCTAGGAGGGGGGGGGGGTGAATAAGACTTATGCCAAATAAAAATTAAAGTACTAAAAGAATAAATAAATCAGAACTTAATCAGAGATCTCAATTGAAATAGTATTGAGAAATTGATTCAAACTGTGTTTATAAGACAACCTTACACCAAAAACCATGGTTTGAGGAAGGACAACCTTACATAAACTAGTAAGGATCAAGATCACAAATTAGAACAAGAGAATAAAAGAAAATGTAGCTATCTATTATAAGCATTCACCATGTACAAAAAGATTTACAAACATTCACCATATGCACATCTCAAAAATCATTCACCACATAAACACCAGGAATTGTAGTGGTTTAATGTGTACACCAACTATTCTCAAACAGCCACACCTACTCCACTCCCAATAATCACAACCCACGTGATATTGGCGTTCACTAAAAATAAGGTTTTCTCAGGTTCACCTTAAAACCTATACAGATGTGATTTTAGGAGGGCTATCACAATCAAAACCCACACACTGAGATTTTCTGGCTATCTCAGTCAAAACTAATACATGAGATTTTCCCGGATATCTTAAATAAACCAAAAAATAGAAATTATATACTTATCTTCTTCAAAAGACGCTGAATGATGTAGCCCGTAGAAAACCACTTCGGTTGATGACGAATATTCAATGTTCAATGTCTAATGTCCAATAACCAAAATGAAGGGTTCTAGGTTCTAAATAGATTTTAATTTAATTTAAACCTGGGCTACTTGTTTGAATTTTCAAGATCTCAAAAGGAATAATAAAAATCCCTTTAAAACATATGATTCATAATAAAAGATCTAGAAATTACGAAACAAAAAGCTATTAAAAAGAATTTAAAATACTGTTTTATAGCTTGAAGAAGATAATGGCTTTTCTCTCTCAAAGTGAAGGTTTTTGGTGGCTTGAATGATATAATTCGGAGTGAGAAAAGAACTCTATTTATAGGCTAAAAAGTTGTTGTTTCGACTGGTCTAAGGTCTCCTTCGACTGGTCTAAGAAACAACCAACTTTCAAAATTCAGGCTGGATCGAATCAGAACCATCCTTCGACTGGTCAAGGATACCCAAAATTCATTACTAGACTTCAAGTCGAGCTACCTTTGACTAGTCGAGCCCTTTTCTGGACTAATCGAGAAACCAACAAATTTTATTCGATTTTCAGTTGAAAGCTTGGACTCGTCGAAGTTTTTCCTAGACTGGTCGAACCAAAGCCTAGATTAGTCGAACCAAGGTTTAGACTAGTCGAACTTAAGCTTAAATAACGTATAGAAACCTAATTATGTTTGGCAATCGAAAGAACCTAAATCTAAGGTCTTTTTAGGGTCGAATATACCTAAAAACATTGAACATTGAAGTGTATACCTTGTAGCTTGTTGTTCACACCCCAAGTATAGGGTTGTGATGTAGTAATAATCTTGGTGAGACTGAGGTCGAATCCACAGGGACTGAACCTTGTACGTAATTTGAAAGTAACTAGAACTAGAACTAATAAAAGATGTAATTTAAATCAGGGAGAATTAAGAGAATAATGGTGAATTAATTAACTAAAACTTGTAGAATTCAAAGGTGGGAAACTAGGGTGCAAAGGATCCACTCATAGAGATCAGGGAGATCTATGCTTGATTCAAGAACCCAACTGGAATCAAAGTCCCATCTTCATCCAATTGGAGGATATAACGTTAAAATTAAAATTTGAACTTCCTTTGATTCAGTTTTCAAAAGAAGATAGGTATGAGAATTAGAATTGATTCCATCACAAAACCATGCCCATGAGACAATGCAAACAACAGAATTTAGTCAATCTACATCCAATCTAAGGGATGTATGAATGTTAGGAAGGATTCCATCATCCAAATATGCCCAGGAGACGTTGGTGAACAACAGGGTTCCCAAATTCACAAACCCTATAATGCTAAGAACATGCTCAAAGCTATCACATATCCATTGTAATTTAAGTCACAAAAACTGAAAGCATTCCTTAATATAAAATTATAATCAAAAGAAAGTTCAACTAAAGTATAAATCAAAGCATAAAAAACCATGCATCACACTACAAGCTTCACCTCTCAGCCCTAGCTAAGAGGTTTTACTTATCATAAATATGATCAAACTAAACTCTTAAAAACATAAGGGAAAGAAGAAAAATAAGGAAGGAGAAAGAAGAAAACTCCTGGCTGATGAAGCCTTCCACGGCTGCCTAGAATTTCTCCCGTCCTCCTTGCTCACGTCCTCCTTGCCTCCACGACTGCACTGATGGCTTAATCCCCCTTCACTGGCTGCCTCTCTCTCTCTCTCTCTCTCTCTCTCTCTCTCTCTCTCTCTCTCTCTCTCTCTCTCTCTCTCTAAATGGATTTCCAGTCGGTGGAGAGACTGGAATGAAGAAAGCCGGTTGCGTGCACGTGTAGCTTTTACGCATTCGTAAAAGAAAAATGCAACCAAGTTACGTTCGGCTGCAAGTTTCGGGACACTTATTGTCCAAATCCTTTTTTTTTTTCTTCTTAACTAGGGTTAGCCTTGGCCTGAGCATCATCTAAACTGTTTGGATCAACCAACCGATCAGAGATGGTGGGCCACAACCTCCCTAAAATCCCAGACACATCCGGACATTTTCCTTTCGTAAGTACCACGCTAACATGTTCAGTGGGCCCCGTGGTGATATTTTCAGAGAAATTCACCCCATTCATTGGATTTCTGGTGAAATTTCAGTTGGAAAGGAGTGGTTTTGGTCGAGTTTTGGTGTGGTCCACTATATCAAATCAACTCACTGTTCATCTGCATTTTTAGACGATCCACGTGCTTATGTGTGCATAAGGCCAAAAGGACACTTAGATGAGCATCATACCCCTCCTCTAGAGTGAATGGACGGTCTAAATCATTGATTTGGATGATGTGCGGGCCCCACTACACAAAAATGGTCGGATTGGTGCGGATGCTGTTGTTTCTTGCACTTTGAAGATTTAAGTCGGTCAGCGCGATGGGATTCAGTGCACGGAGGGAGTGTGCACATGGTGCACACGTACGCTCTGAAGTGAGGTCCATTGTGATGTTTATGAGAGATCCTCTCCGTCCATCCGTTGCCCCATCTAATTTAAGTGGTTGAGTCCAAAATTAAAGCACATCCAAAGATCAGGTGGGCCCCAAATCAGAGATTTATGGGCTGATCTGTCCGTTGGGCTACTTCCACAAGGATCCAATGGCTGAAATTCAACATGTACAGTTTAATTTAGGGTCCTCGGGCCAGATATAGTTTCGAGCCAAACGGATGGTGGGAACCCTGTGATCTTGCATTCTGGACAATTTTCAGGCCCGTTTAACGTGAGTGGCGTGATTTTCTCGGATCTCTGGTGTGTAAATCCTTCAATCTCGATCCCCTGGGGTCCGTCCCTTGTCTTGGTGACTTCTGAGCATTAAATTCATGCTTTTAGTACCCTTTTTCGGTCTAAGCTCCTAAATTCAACTTGTAACACAAACACGATTAAAATAAGGCATTAAATAGTATCATGTTCATAAAAGCATGTAATAATTGGGGTCTAATATAAAATATTTGACCCTCAACACAACCCCCAACCAGCATTTTGCTAGTCTCGAGCAAAGTACGCGAAAAATAAGTTGAGAACTACAGGAAAATTTCTATAAACTCAAGTGAATTTTGCAAAATAACCTAGATACAAGAATTCTACGATTCATGAATGTTGGGCAATACTCTTTTGGAGTTAAGTGCATGGTAAACTTCATAGTCAAGTTTAAGATATTAATCCATCAATTAGGAAAAATTCTAAACATTGAGTTCCATTGGTGTATAGTGTAATCTCGGCTTATCATCATTAAGAGATGCAATTGTCAATTTCATGATAAAATTGATAATTAAAAGGGGTATTCAGGACAACCAAAACCTAAACCAAAACTTGCCTTACAGATCATCTTTTCATTCTTCCAGCTTTTAATTTTTCCATGAAAAGTAATGCCAAGGAGGGGAATCAAATCCTCACCTATAGGGAGCAAACCTATGGTGAAGACCAGTCACCCAACCTTTTCCAAAGGCAACTATTTCTATTTATTTTTTTATTTTTCCTTTTCTTCAATTCTAACATGATGGGCAAATTTCTCAGGCTGGTTCCTTTCATGCTTAGTGATTACCAAGTTAATCCTTCAATATCGAACTGAAACCTCAATGTGTAGGCGAGATATGACATGTGAAATCATGATTCAATCAATGTTTACAATTTCTAATCATGGATTGATAATTTGAACTCAACTGTGAAATCTATCAGATAACTAAATCCAATATACGTAAATCCCCAATGCTCCGTATCGTATACTTCTCATATCACGACTATCCTTCAAAATCACTTTGAATTCACAAGAACGGCCAAAAAAATGTTTAAAAAATTTCACAATTTTTGCTCAAGACCGAAAAAAAAAAAAAACATTTATTAGGTAACCTAATCTCCCACCCCAACCTAAAATCTACATTGTCCTCAATGTAAAAGATATAAGCATGCAATGCTCATGAGACAACGAAAGTAAAAGAGAAGTGATGAAAAGATAGTACCTGTCAAGGAAATTGAACAGCCTTTCCAAAGAGATATCAACGCGAGAGCGGTTCAGCATAAGAGTGAAACCAACGAAAGCAACCTATCCTAAAACAATTTAGAAAGTAAACTAACCTAACGGCATAAAGCCAACTATCCTAGAACGGCATAAAGAAAACTACCCTTTTTGGATAAATTTCTCAGTAGGTTTCTTAACAAGTTCATCCAAAAGCCCTTTTTGCAATAGGCTTGGATGTCCTGGAGCATGAATGTCTAGAGAAACTTATGTACCTCGGCAAAAAATTGTTGTTTAATCGCTAGAGGTATCCAAAGTATATATGATTCACCTATGATAGAAAAAGTTGCATTGTTAATATTCCATGGTGAATCAGAGACTATACGTAAATAAAATTCAGAAAAATTCACAGAAAGTAATGTAGTCTCGACACATTCCGGAGTTTTAGACTCCGGTTCAATTTTCAGCTCCTCTTTTAATGGTAAGCATTCAAGATCCATGGAGGGAAGGATTTCAGAGTAAGGATTCCCTCGATCCGTAACAACCATCGAGGTATTGTCTTGCAAGGCATCAACTATTTCTTTTATCATATAATCGTTTGAATCTGCAAAGTGTGCCAAGCAATCATCCAAAGAGTTGGGAAATTTCACATTAAAATCTGTAATGAGATGCTCAAGAACTCCATCGTATTTAAAAGTAGATGGAGGTACGCTCTCTTGCTCCAGCCCTGCACAAACAAATTGACGGTCAATAGACGACGTATTGATGTGAGGACTTTGTTCATTGATACTACTCAGAAGAGGCATTGAAACGTCAAAACTTAACATCTTAGATGGTGGCCCTAACTGAGTGGTTTCAAATTTCAGAGTCATATCGAGCAACTCATCTCTCTCCCGAATCATATCATCATTCAATTCAGAGGAGTGGTCCAAACATTTTTCACAAGAGTTAAAAGGGTCGGTTGTGAGGGGCTCATCCTCCACATTTAAATCAGGCATGTCAGATGAGTGGAGTGGATCCTTATAACCGATCACTTCATGTACTTCTTGATCACTGTCCTGGACCATACTTGAGATTGATTTTAGGGGAATTTGAGCTGCACATTCATAATCGTCATCCCAATACACATCATCATCTAATTCCGTGTGTACACACTAGGTTGAGGTTCGAATAAACTAACATCTACCTCATCATTGAAATCATGTGTGTCATGTGAGTGAAGTGTGTTACTATCATTATATTTGAAAGACACCCATGTCTCTTGATCATTCCTTTGGACAGTCATCAAGATCGACTCATCGAAAAATTGAACCATATGCTCATTAATGGAATCTAACTCCTCATTCGTAATTTCAGTTTCTTCACATTGTGCTTCTAGATTGGGTTGAGGCTAGGATAACATAGCCTCTTCTTCCTCCATAAGGTGTGACTGAATTCTTTGAATTAAGGATTTGAGCAATTCACATGATTGTATGATAATTTGATTGAACTGCTCTTGTACATTCATGAGTTTCTAAAGTGAATCCTCTTGGATTGTTTCTAATTGGGTTTCAAAGGTAGAGGACCCAAGAGAATTATCACTATGATATATTGCTGGTTCATCTTCCCAACATTGATGTTTCTACTGATTATAGTCATACGGATCATAGGTGGGAGAATTTGATGGTTGGTAATACATATTATCACTCGTACTATAATCACACATTGTTTTCTTTTTATCAGATGGGTGATAATAATTCTCACTCCATAGTTATGATAACCCCAACACTCACGTACTGTCTGTGGGGTATAATTGTTCTCCTGTATATGATCGCGTAAGGACTTCTTAACCGATGGAGCATTATACTTTGGTTGGTTCTCGATGATTGTTTCAAGAAAATTCTGAGACATGGGTTGATTTCTCTCATAATCATCATGCATCCCTTCCCAGTGTCTCTTAACTCTCTCAGCATACTGATGTTCTCATTCTTGCGTATACATGGTAAAACCTTAACTCTAAATCTAATCCTAAGAAAAATAAAAGAAAAGATCCTACAACAGTATGAAAAGTAAGAAGAGGGAAGAAGTTAGAAAGAAGTTACCAAATTAGAAGTTCCTATCTTAAGATCCTGCAAAAGAAAACAAAAGAAATTAGTTTCTAAAGATAAAAATTCTAAAGTTAGAAAGTTTCTAAAAATAAAAATAGAATGTTAGTTTCCAAAAAGGAAAGTTTCTAAACCTAGAAATAGAAAGCTAAGTTAGTTTTTAAAAGAAAACCTAGAATTAGAAAGTTTTTTAAAATAAAATAAAGGAAAGATGAGTTAGTTTCTAAAATTAGAAAGAGTTTTTAAAAAGGGAAATAAGTAACTTAGTTTCTAAAAATAAAAGAGGAAAGTTTCTAAAAATAAACTAGTTCCTAAAAATAGATAAATCCTAGAATTAGAAAAATTTTAAAAAGAGAACATAAAACCTAGAATTAGAGAGTTTCTAAAAATAATTAGGAAAGTTCTAAACCTAAAGTTAAAACGTAAGTTAATTTCTAAAAAGGA
The DNA here is from genome assembly GCA_030180095.1 of Magnolia changhungtana. NCBI lineage: Eukaryota > Viridiplantae > Streptophyta > Magnoliopsida > Magnoliales > Magnoliaceae > Magnolia > Magnolia changhungtana. The sequence goes on along the minus strand of JASAUF010000674.1, from coordinate 8,472,637 downwards.
AGTCCTATAATTAAAGTTCGAAAAAATAAAATCTAATCCTAAAGTTAGAAAACCCTAATCTTAAACTAATTCTAAAACTAGTTAATCTCAGAAAAACGTAACCGTCAGTCCCCAACAACAGCACCAAAAACTTGTTCACACCCCGAGTATAGGGTTGTGATGTAGTAATAATCTCAGTGAGACCGAGATCGAATCCACAGGGACTGAACCTTGTACGTAATCTGAAACTAACTAGAACTAGAACTAGAAAAAGATGTAATCTAAATCAGGGAGAATTAAGAGAATAATGGTGAATTAACTAACTAAAACTTGTAGAATTCAAAGGTGGGAAACTAGGGTGCAAAGGATCCACTCGTAGAGATCAAGGAGATCTATGCTTAATTCAAGAACACAACTGGAATCACTGGAGGATATAATGTTAAAATCAAAATCTGAACTTCCTTTGATTCAGTTTTCAAGGGAAGATAAGTATGAGAATTAGAATTGATTCCATCACAAAACCATGCCCATGAGAGCAAACAACAGAATTTAGTCAATCCACATCCAATCTAAGGGATGTATGAATGTTAGGAAGGATTCCGTCATCTAACCATGCCCAGGAGACGATGGTGAACAACAGGGTTCCCAAATTCATAAACCCTATAATGCTAAGAACATGCTCAAAGCTATTGCAAATCCATTGTAATTTAAGTCATAATAAACCATTTAAAAATGAAAGCATTCCTTAATATCAAACTATAATCAAAAGAAAGTTCAACTAAAGTATAAATTAAAGCATAGAAAACCATCCATCACACTACAAGCTTCACCTCTTAGCCCTAGCTAAGAGGTTTAACTTATCATAAACATGATCAAACTAAACTCTTAAAAACATAAGGGAAAGAAGAAAAATAAGGAAGGAGAAAGAAGAAAACTCCTCTGATCTGATGCTCAACTGATGATGCCTTCCATGGCTGCCTAGAATTTCTCTCGTCCTCCTTGCTCACGTCCTCCTTGTCTCCACGGCTTTCCCCCCTTCTTGGCTTGATCCCCTCTCTCTCTCTCTCTCTCTCTCTCTCTCTCTCTCTCTCTCTCTCTCTCTCTCTCTCTCTCTCTTTTATATAGATTTCCAGTCGGTGGAGAGACTGGAATGAAGAAAGTCGGTTGCGTGCACACGTAGCTTTTACGCATCTAGAAAAGAAAAACGCAACCAAGTTGCATTCGGCCGTAAGTTTCAGGACGCTTACTATTCAAACCCCTTTTTTTCTTCTTGACTAGGGTTAGCCTTGGCCTAAGAATGATCTGAACTGTTTGGTTCAGCCAACCGATCAGAGATGGTGGGTCACAACCTCCCAAAAATCCTGGACACATCCGGACATTTTCCTTTCGCACGTACCGCGCTGACGTGTTCAGTGGGCCCTGTGGTGATATTTTCAGAGAAATCCACCCCATTCATTGGATTCCTGGCAAAATTTCAATCAGAAAGGAATGGTTTTGGTCGAGTTTTGGTGTGGTCCACTATATTAAATCAACTCACCGTTCATCCTGCATTTTTTGATGATCCACATGCTTATGTGTGCATAGGGCTAAAAGGACACCTAGGCGAGGGTCGTATCCCCCTCTGGAGTGAATGTACGGTCCAAATCACTGATTTGGATGATGTGTGGGCGCCACTACATAAAAATGGTTGGCGTGGTGTGGAGGCTGTTGTTTCTTATGCTTTGAAGATTTGAGTCAGTCAGCGTGCGCTGACCGACTCTATGGGATTCAGTGTATGGCAGGAGTGTGCACATGATGCACACGCACGCTCTCAAGTGGGGTCCATTGTGATGTTTATGAGAGATCATCTCCGTCCATCAGCTGCCCCATCTAATTTAAGTGGTCGAGTCCAAAATTGAAGCACATCTAGAGATCAGGTGGGCCCCAAATCAGAGATTTATGGGCTGATTTGTCTACTGGGCCACTTTCACAAGGATCCAATGGCTAATATTCGACGTGTACGGTTAATTTAGGGTCCTCAGGCCTGATATAAAGTTTCGAGCCGAACAAATGGTGGGAACTCTGTGATCTTACTTTTTGGATGATTTTACGCCTGTTTCATGTGAGTGGCGTGATTTTCTCGGATATCTGGTGTGTAAATCTTTCAATCTCGGTCCCCTAGGGTCCGTCCCTTACCTCAGTAACTTCTGAGCATTAAATTCATACTTTTAGTATCCTTTTTCAGTCCAGGCTCCTAAATTGACCTTGCAACACAAACATGATTAAAATAAGGCATTAAACAGTATCAAATTCATAAAAGCAAGTAATAACTGGGGTCTAATATGTAATATTCGACCCTTAATACTTGTACTTGTATCTTCAGTTGCATTCATTCGATCTTCTACTTGATGTAATCTTGTAAATGTAGCTTGATCTTGAACTAGAAGAGAAGTAGAGCTTGAGTACATTGGACTTCAAAGTAACCATCTTCATGTTCTGAACTTGCACTTTCAAACTTCATGTATTGAACTTTGAAGATGAACTTTCCATCTTCATGACTTGAACTTAAATGTGAACTTTCCATCTTCAAGTCACCCCCCACCCCATGGTCATGCTCCACCTTAGGAGCATCGACTGAAATGCAAGAATCTGGAGAATGTTTTTCTGTATTTCTTCAACCTAAAGGTGGGTTTAAATAACCTCTCTACAAGACTGTACTGGGAAGCTTATTTAAAGCTTCTCTATACACAGTATTTTACCACTAATAATTCATATACACAATCCCATATACACAATATTCCCCCCCCCCCCTCTCAAACTGATGTGGGATAATGAACCAACATCAGTTTGCTATGAAGAAACCTATGACTGGATGAGGTCATAGTTTTGGTAAACAAATCAGTAAGTTGTAGCTCTAATGTCACATGAGGAAGAGAAATGATTCCAGCTGTGTATTTTTCTCTCACAAAGTGGTAGTCAACTTCAATGTGTTTAGTGCGCTCATGAAATACTGAATTGGAAGCTAACTGAATCGCACTGAGAATGTCAGCATATAATGGAGTTAGTAAGACAAATGAATCTCAAGATCTGTCAACAATCCCCAGAACCAAGTAATTTCACCACATACCTTTGTCATTGCACGATATACGGCCTCTATGCTCGATCTAGATACTGTGGTTTGCTTCTTACACTTTCAACTAACAAATGATTGTCTAAAGAAAACACAATAGCCAGTGGTGGATCGTCATGAAATGGGACAACCTGCCCAGTCTGCATCAGAGTAAGCAGATAATTGTAGAGCATGCGATGATGGAAATAGAAGTGTCTGATTAACGGTACCTCGAAGGTATCAAATAATGTGATGAATTGCCATCATATGCAATGTGCAAGGTGCCTCGACAAACTGGCTAACAACATGAACTACATATGAGATATCAGGGCAAGACATAGTGAGATAGACTAATCTCCCCACTAGTTGCCTATAGGATGTAACATCAGAGAAAATGTCTCCTTCATCTTTCCCATTCTTGACATTTAATTCCAGAGGAGTCTCATGGGTCTTGTTATCTATAAGGTTTGCTAGCTTAATCAAATCACAGGTATATTTCCTTTGACTCATGAGATAACCTTGAGCATTATGAGAAAGTTCAAGACCCAAAAAATATGTTAATGGCCCCATATCCTTCATATGAAATGAGGAGTGAAGTAAGGATTTGAGATCGCCAATTCCTTGAGCATCACTTCCTGTGATGAGGATATCATCAACATATACTAATAAAGCAACAAGACCTGAATCAGAATTGAGAATAAACAGTGATGAATCATATTGGCTTTGAGAATAGCCTATTGTGGTTAACACCCCATGAAATTTATCAAACCATGCTCTCGGTGCTTGCTTGGGTCCATATAAAACTTTAGATAACTTGCAAACTAAGTGTGGATCGTTGGACTTATAACCGAGAGGTTGCTTTAAGTATACTTCTTCTTTAAAATTCCCATGGAGGAAAGCATTCTTGACATCGAGTTGACTGAGTCGCCAACCTTTAGAAGAAATTATAACGATCAAGGAACAGACTGTTTTCATTTTTCCACTGGAGAAAATGTCTCATCATAATCAACTCCATACTCTTGTTTATAGCCCTGGGCCACTAGTCGAGCTTTGTATCGATCTAAGCTCCCATCAAATTTTAATTTTACAGTATATACCCATTAACTGCCTATCACTTGCTTCCCCTCATGTAACGGAACTAGCGTCCAAATAGCATATTCCTCGAGTGCCTGAATCGCATCATTCATGGCCTTTACCCAACACGGTTGTGTAGATGCCTTAAAATAAGAGGTAGGTACATCCAAAGAGTCTAATCTAGAAAATAAGGCTTCATGAGAGGCAAAAAGATTTAATCGACGGGGAGGAACAAACGGTGACTGGAACGACGTGATTAGATCACAGTGGAAAATGGGATAGTTACCTGCGCTGTAGGAGAAGAGGACACCTTATCGAAAGCAGGAGCAGCTGAGGGAGAGGACCCAAGAGAGATAGGCTTCGCACGGTGTTAGTAGACCTGCAAAGGAGGAGTGGGAGAGGGAGGCATAGAATGATTTTCTTCAAATGAGGACATATGAGAAATGGAAGATAGAACAACGGTAACTGAATGAGATGCATGAACAACTTTATAGTATAGTAAATTTTCAAAAAATGTAACATATCTAGATACACGAACACCATGATCACGTAGATCATAACAATGATACCCTTTTTTATGCTCCCCATATCGAAGAAAAATATATTTAATTGTCTTAGGACTGAGTTTATCCCGTTCTTGTTCTAGAAGATGAACAAAAGCAATGCAACCAAACACTCTTAACCGACTATAATCTGGATCTTTATCATGAAGGAAGAACGTGAGAGTTTTTTGGTTGGCCAAAACACTGGAAGGTAATCGATTGATCAAATACACAGTTGTTGATTTTACTTCAGCCCAAAGAAATTTTGAAACACGTGCATATTCCATCATGGTGGTTTCTACCTCAGTAATGTGCCGATTCTTTCGTTCCGCTACTCCATTCTGCTCCGGTGTGTGAGGACAAGTTCACTGACGTATAGTACCATTTGAACTTAGAAAAGTCTCAAACTCGTAAGACATGTATTCTCCCCCAGAGTCAAATCGTAGAATTTTAATTTTCTTTGCAAATTGGGTCTCCACATATGAGAAAAATTGTCTCTAACATGAGAAAGCTTCAAACTTGTGTTTCATGAAATAAATCCAAGTGTGCCTTAAATAGTCATCCATAAAGATGATGTAATATAATGAACCACCAGGAGCCATGATGGGAGATGGACCCCAAACATCAGTATGAATGAGATCAAATAAATTCTAAGTACGAGAGTTACTCAATGAAAAAGGCAATGTAGTAGATTTATACACTTTGCAACTAACACAGTTCATATAAATGGAAATGAGACTAATATTGATTTCATCATTTAAAAGACCAGATCTAAATAAGAAAAGCATGTTTTTAGAATTTGGATGCCCTAAACGACTATGCTAAAGTTTTCAGCATTTATTAGCAAAAGAAATATCATGCAAAGATGGAAGAAAGAAACAACGCGATGAGACAACTTCGGGATCGAACTCCAAAGTAAATAGCCTTCCTCTCTTATGTCCCTTCCCAATTAGCTTCCCTGTTTCCAGATCCTGTATGAAACAACCAGACCGAGAAAACAAAACCAAACAATTATTTTTCCCCAATTGAGCAACCGAAACCAAGTTGGCAAATAATTTAGAAACATAAAACACTTTGAGAAGGAAGAAATTGCGAGATGATGAAGGGGAGACTTTCAAGGACCCGATATGAGAAATAGGTAAATGGTTCCCATCCGCAGTGTAGATGGAACCCATTCCTCTATAAGGGACACAATCAGTTAGACAATAAGGGTCCACAGTTATATGATTAGATGCCCATGAGTTAATATACCAAGGATTTATGGTATCAATATTACCTATCGAACCTGAAGAACCCATTGCTTGAAGGATTTGCTGAATTTGTTCTGGGGAAAGTAGATTAGGCTTTACTGATGGGGCCATAGATGACGAGTCAGGCTTCTCAGCAGAGGGAGCCAGAAATGCAGGTCTACGTTGCTAGTAGTAAGGAAGTAGGGGAGGGCGAGTTGGGCAATTGGCTATATCATGTCTTTCTTGTTTGCAGTATCGACAAAACAGAGTATTGGGTCCAGAAGATTTCAGATTTGCTTTCTTGTTAAGACAACGAATATCCACATGACCAAAACTATTACACTCAAAACATTTAACATTCGACATGTATTGTGACTTTCCTGAAAAATTGCAAGTAATGAAGGCAGCATCAGGAACAACCTCTGTCATAGAAGCGAGGGTTTTCAAACGTGTCTCTTCTACCATCAAATCAGATAGAGCCACCTCAAGGGATGGAAGTTGAGGTCGGTTCATCAGAGCAGCTCGGGTTGGTTCAAACTCCGGACGAAGTTTATATAGAAATTGCATCAATTTACTTGTGTAACGAAGTATCTTTACTGTCTATACCGCCGCAAGGAGAATAACTGGATCCATAAGTTGAATCTCATGCCAAAGGGAGGTAAGTTTAGAATAGAAATCTTGTATACTCAGAGCTCCTTATTGTAATTTTGACATCTCATACTTTACTTGATAGCGATGAGCATGATTTGATTATTGATAACACATTTTCAAGTAAACCCATATTTCGGATGCAGTCTCGAATGATGTGAGATTAATTGCAATGTTACTCTCAACACTGTTAAGGATCCATGTGACCACCTTTGAATTATTTGTGGTCCTAGATAGGAGTTCCTTTTCATCATTTCATTTACCCGTAAAACCATCTACATAGTCGTAGAGGCTCTTTCCTGCTAAAAAAATGCTTGAATTAAAACTGTCATAGGGAAAAAATTTTCCCATCCAACCTAACATGGATAGTTTCGATCTTATCGAAGGGATTCATGGATGTCATAAGAAAGAAAAACCACAAAGAAGAAATGTACCACTGATTTATAGGCGAGCAGGACTGAATCTGACGAGCAGGGGTAGAGCCGTTGTCGTTGATGGACTGAATGTGACAAATAATCAACTTGATGGGTTCAACAGATCTCAGATCAATGAATCCAGATGTGAAGACAGAGGTGGATCTGATGTGAAGACAGAGCTGGATCCAGATGGGGCCGGATATTGAGGTATGGCCGGATCTGGAGGTGGGTTTCAACAAAGATATTCATCGAATCAAGCCAAATCTAGAGGTGTGGCCAGATCTGGAGGTATGATCGGATCTGAAGGTGTCGTCAGATCTGGAGGTGTGGCCAGATCTGGAGGTATGATCGGATCTGAAGGTGTCGTCAGATCTGGAGGTGTGGCCAATCGTGTGGTCGGTCGTTCACCGAATTTGGAGGTGTGGCCGATCGTGTGGCCGGTTGTTCGCCGGATCTGGAGGTGTGGCTGATCGTGCAGCCGGCCATGTGCTGGATCTAGAGGTGTGGCCGATCGTGCGGCTGGTCATACGCCAACCAGAATCAATGGAGGAGTGATGTGGCTGGTCGTACGGCAAGTATGGGCCACTGGAATCAATGGAGAAGTGATGTGGCTGGTTGTGCGGCAGGAATGGGCCGTCGGAATCAATAAAGGAGTGGAGCTATGGCGATGATGATGCATGGAATGGCAGAGATCTGCGACGGCTAGATGATGGCTCTGATACCATTAGGGGTGTACATCGAGTCGAACAGAGTCGAACTAGCCTCAGCTTTACTCTCCTCGAACACTGGTTGACCTCAGCTTGAACTCGGCTCAGCTCAGTCCTCGAGCTTGACTGGCCAGCTCAGCTCAGGCCGAGTTCGAGCCGAGTTACCATTGAGGCATTTCCACAAACACTTGATCTGCAACTTCAAAATACCACTGTTTTACAAACAAAGGCAATGTTTTTACAGGTATTTTGTCAAACACCTTTCAACATAAAAACCAAAAAAAAAACAAAAAAAAAAAAAGAAAAAAGGTATTTGTTTAATGTACATACTTTGCTTGCTCGGTTCATCCATTGTTCCTTTACTTGCAAGATGATCAACCACTGTTCATCCATTATTCCTTTACTTGCAAGGTATGGGAGTTCTTTGTTGCCCTATCCAACATTCAGTGGGTGATGAATTAATACCGCTCTGTTAAGGACCTTCTGTGGACCTGGCATGGTGGCAGATTTGGGAAGGAGGGCAAGGCAGTATGGTGTCTTATCCTCATGGCTGCCTACTGAGTCATTTAGTGCGAAAGGAATAGTCAGTGTTTTAGGAATAAGAGTTTATCCTTGGAGGGAGTGGTGGAGGTGGTGAGATGGGCATCTTAAGTGGAAGCAGTGGATATTTGTATCCTTGTATCTATTCCTGGGATGTAATTCACTTGGGCTGTTGTTCTTTACCTACTTAGCTTGTGGTTTGGCAAGTTTTCTGATACAATTTCGTTACTCTTCAAGAAAAAGAGAGGGAAAAAAGGGGGGCCCTTAAGTATCCAAATGCACTACCATACTCGATGATAAATCAAAGATGACAATTTGGTTGAGTCATTTTATCAAATAGTTGGTGAGCAACATCAATAGCAAAGTAACCGAGTCACCAAACTGGCTCGATCCGAGTTCGATTCGAGCTGTATTCGAGCTGGATTCAATCCGAGTCAAGTCGAGCTGGGGCTTGCTCAAATTCATTTTCGAGCTTAAAAAATCAGCTCGAACTCATCTTCGAACCGAGTCGAATCGAGCTTTTTCGAGTTGAGTCGAGCAAGCTAACCAACGAGAATCTGAAGAATGTTTTTCTGTATTTCTTCAACCCAAAGGTGGGTTTAAATAACTCTCTACAAAACTATATTAGGAAGCTTATTTAGAGTTTCTCTATATATAATATTTTACAACTAATAATTCATATACACAATATTCTCACATCGACCTCTGCCACAGCAACAGCTGCGACGAGCATCTCCTCCATGGCAGCCCTGGCCTGCTCCACGGACCGGGATCCCGGAGGATGTGCTACATTACTAGCCAGCGCCTTGCCACGTCAAGGGGCACCATCGTAATAGCTTTTCTAAGCCACGCCACATCTCCCACGTAGGGCAATCATTATCCGTGTACATTTCTATAATATTATCTTTCCTTGTAGATGGACGGTGTAGATACAGCAATACGTAAGGATGAGGTACACGTTAGTTGATAACCTCTGCACATCAGTGAGGTAGGACGCAATCTGCTTCCGAGATTACCGCCAACAATCCATATGGCCGAAGGTAAACGTCACATCCTTCTTCAGATTGGCGTGAACTATGGTATCTTTTGATGTGGCTGAATGATAAGTACCAGGTTCCTACGTCATGTGTTTATCTATGACGTGGGTCCGTAGTAAATTATTTAAAAAAAGAAAAAACAATAAATCCGGGGCAGCGGGGAGCCGATTAGGTGATCCTACAGAGGTGGACAATGACTGTGGGGCTGACAGTGATGTATGTTCCTTTAATCCAGGTCATCCATCACCATTTTGAAAGCTCATTTTAGGGGAAACGGATTGGCTACTCCCCCTGCCACCAGCCAACTGGTGGCCGGTGCTCTGTGGTCCCACCATAGTGCATGTGTTTCATCCATGCTGTCCATATTTTTTTTAAGATAATTTTAGGTTAAGAGACCAAAATTTAGGTATATCCTTACCTCAAGTGGATCACGTTATAAGAAACAGTGTTGAATGAACGTGGGCCATTAAAAACTTTTTTGCACCCGTGAAAGTTTTGAATCAAGCTGATCATTGTTTTTTCCATTCATCTTGATCTGTATAACCTAATTAACATATTGGATGTCAAATAAATAGTACAGTGGGCCTTAGGAGGATTTTAACGGTGGATATCCAATCACTATTGTTTTCCCCGTGGTATCGTCCACCTGAAATTTATATCCCTCTCATTTTTGGTGTCGAGGCCCAAAATGATCCGTAAAAATCGATGAACAGCATGGATGAAACATATGCATCATGGGAAACATATACATCATGGTAGGGCCCATAGAGCGACCACCAAACCCCTAGTGGCAGGGGGAGTAGCCAATCCGTTTCCCATTTTAGAATATAAGATTCCAAAAATGAAGCTGACTTAAATCTTACGTGAACCATATTACAAGAAACAGTGGTGGTTGAATCGCCACCATTAAAAAGATTATGGATTTCATTGGAATGTTTATTTGCCATCCAACCTTTTGATAAGGTCACAAACACCTGGATGAAGGGACCACACAAATATCATCTTGATCCAAAGCTTTTGTGGCCCACAAGAAGCTTTTAATGGTCAATCACCACTATTTTCTATTCTCCAGAGCTCATTTGATGAAACCTGAACTCACCCGGCCATTACCATAAGCCCACTTGATGCATGTATTTTGTAATCATCACGTTTTGTTTTGTTTTTTCTTTTTCTTTTTTTGGATCATTTTAGAGAGTTATACCAAAAATGAAGCACATTCAATTATTAGGTGAAACATATCCATACTACACCAAGCAATGCTCACTGAACACCCTACCATTAAAACCTATTAGAACCCACCTTAATATTTATATAGTGTTTATTTGCCATCCAACCTTGATAAGGTGGTACAAACTTCGATAAAGGAAATACACACATGCACAGATATACATGTGTGTGTAGGGGTGTACATGAACTGAGCTAGCTCGGTTAGCTCACTCGACTCGACTCGAAAAAGCTCAATTTGACTCAGCTCAAAGTAGAGTTCGAGTCAAGTCGAGCTGATTTTTTGAGCTCAAAAATGAGTTCGAGCTAGCCCCAGCTCAACTCAACTCGAATCGAACCCAGCTCGAATCAAACTCGAATCAAACGAGTTCGATGACTCGGTTACTTTGATATCGATGTTGCTCACCAAGTGTTTGATGAAATGACTCAACGAAGTGTGGCTAGTGGCAAGAAAGGTATGTATATGAAACAAATACTTTTTTTTTTGGATTTTTATATTGCTTGGAAGGTATTTGATAAAATACCTGAGCAACTTTTGCTGCCGTGTTTTACAAACAGTGGAATTTTGAAGGTGCAGTCTAGGTATTTGTGGAAATGCCGTACAAAAAAACTCGGCTCGATCTTGGCTCGAACTTGGCCCGAACTGGCCCAAGCTGCTGACCGAACCGAACCGAGCTGGCTAGTCAGGCTCAAGGACCAACCCAAGCCGAGTTCGAGCTGAGGTTAGCTAGTGGCCGTGCCGAGTCGAGCTGAGGTCAGCTCAACTCGATTCAGCTCGATGTACACCCCATGAGGGGTTACCTTTTCAACATATATATGAAAAAGGTTCTATGCCACCGAGCTCATGAGAACTTCCCATGAGGTCGAGTTGTGTAGGTTCACCGCGATGCGTGTTAAACATCTACCCCATCAGTCCGATGCACCATTCCATGGTGGGCCGGGGCTTAAAAATCAAGTCAATCTGTGACTTGTGTGGGCCACACTACATACAAAAGTTGAGAGGGGTTACCTTCCATTAAAACATTCATAATCATTTGTTAGGCCTACCGAGATATGGTTCAGAAATCCAGACCAGCCATTATGTGTGTCCCACTTAGATGAGGGGTCAAACCAGGTTTTAGATGCATCCAAATTTCAGGTGGGCCCCACTAAGTGCTTTTATATATTTTAGGCATGTCTTCACATGATTTTAGGTGGTATGGCCCACCTGAGTTCCGTATACGGTTGATTTTTGAGATATCCCATAATTTAAAGGGGACCCATCAAATGCACGGTGTTGATGTTCGACATACATCACTTATTGATTTTTGTCTAGGCATCACAGGCATGACCTTTACAAGCACAGGTAGCTTATTAACTATATGAGGCCCACTACGATGTATCTATCTTATCAACACGTTCCATCCATTTTATCAGCTCATTTTAAGGCCTGAGCTAAAAACTGAAGCATATCCAAGTTTCAAGAGGACCTCTTCATAGGAAATAGTAGGAATTGAATGCTCACTGTTGAAAACTTCTTGGGTCTATGGAAGTTTTTGGATCGAGCTGATATTTTTTTTTTCCTTCATCTACGTTGTGACCATATGAATAGGCCCTGAGAAGGTCTCAATTGTGGGCATCATTATCACCGCTGCTTACTGTAATGTGACCCACTTGAGCCTTGGACGTGCTTCAATTTTGGGCTCATGCTAAAATGAGCTAATAAGACAAATGGATGGTATTGATAAGAGATACGTTATGGTGGGCCCCACTGAGTTTACTCAGTAGGTATGCAATCTGCATCTGTGATGTAGAGCGGGTCGCGGACAATTACATGGCAAAGATGGATCAGAAAAGGCCCGGTCGGCGACAGAAGTGATCTGGACCATCAGACCTTCAATCAGGCGTATCTCGCAATCCGGGATGAGTTAGCCGACGTAAAATATATGATTTTGGGGTAGAACGAGCTACTTTAGCCAACCAACCCTACTATGCTGGGTTGCGATGCTCGGAATTGTGAGAAACCCCTGATTCGACAGTCATTTCCCTGTTTCAATTTCATTTTTACTTTAAATAGTAAGTTTTAGTTTGACTATAACTCTTCATCCGTCGGGCTTTAGGAGTTGCGCCCAACGTGAAAAGAGCTTAGAATAATTAGGAGAATGGTTTGGTGAAGCCAAATAGGACACTTACTATTTTTGGCCGAAAACCTTAGCACTACTAGTAGACATCACGGATGCCTATATAAATAGTAAGTTTACTATTTATAGTAAGTCGCGAATTCTAGGAGTTTTAGTTGTAGTTTGATTATGATTTCTTTCTCATTGCTTAGTACCCTTATTTAAAGGGTTGTGAACTCGTTTTTATGCATTCATTAATCTATTCCGAATTTATTAGAATTTATTTCTATTTTCTGCTCTCTTTTCTCGTGGATTCGAGAAAGTCTCTGTGAGGAGTCCAGAGAAGTTCCGTGGATTTGGAATAGTTATCCTCTTGAGGAAGACAGTGCTCGACCTCATGTCCTCCCCTGCGTCAATCTGACATTTACTAGGTGTTAGTGTCCCAATCAATGGGCATGTTGATGGGAAAGATGGTAAGTAATCTACGTCTCCACACGTTGGATTCTCCTTTTACACAACCTTTATCACAAACTTAATACAAACGATCCCAATTTCGGGGGAGCAGATTGCGTTCGGTCCTTTCCTGTTTCTTGCAAGGAACGGGCAGATCTATGTGGGGCCCACCGTGATGTATTTGTTTATCTACGCCGTCAAAAAAAAAAAAAAAAGAAACTGTCAAATGTGGCTTTTACATTTAATGTAACCCAAGCTTACTATTTGGTGTGGTCCACTTTAGCATTGGATCTGCTTCATTTTTAGCCCCTTCATTCCTGTGACGTGCACGTTTGTGGCTAGAGACGATAGTGGGATGTAGGTAGGAAGCATGTCTCTAGCCACGAATGGACACATTTGTGTGGGGGTACAACATGATGTATTTATTTATCCACCCCATCTATCCCTTTTTTTTTAGATCATTTTAAGGTATGAACCAAAAAATGAGGTAGACTGACCACACTAAATAGTAAGCTTGGGTTAGATTAAATGCACAAAGCATTAAATGTAAGAGTCACATGTTGTTTACTTGAGCATTAGATCTGCCTCTTTTTTGGCTCATAACTTAAAATAATATGAGAAAAAGGATGGACGATGTCGATAAAAAGATACATCACGGTGGGCCTTCACACTAGCGATAGAGTCGGTTTGTACGTAATTCGTGTTCCCCTTGATCGCGGGCTGCATTAAATACACAAAGTATTAAATGCAAGTCATCTATGGTGTGGTCCACTTTAGCGTTGGATCTAACTCATTTTTTTGGCTCATATCTTTAAAAAGTCTTAGAGAAAGGGATGGATGAAGTGGATAAACATATATATCATGGTGGGCCCACATAAATCTGCTCATTCCTTGCTAGAGACGAGCATGGCATTGATGCAATCTGCTTCCCAAGTTTAGAGATGTAATGGCACAATTGCATGTGGGGGCCACATAAATCTGCTCATTCCTTGATAGAGAGCATGGCATCGATGCAATCCGCTTCTCAAGTTTAGAGATGTAATGGCACGGATTTACAATTGACTTCCTAACATGAAAGGGTTTCCTATATAGTTACTTTAGATAAGTTACTTATGCCTCAAATAACTTATCTTAATTTCTATTTATTAAGCTGAAGTGATTAAATAACTTTAAATAAAAAAGCTATTTATAATTGATCTTAAACTAACCTATAATTGATCTTAAACTAACCTTACTTATCTCAAATAAGTTACTTATCTACTGGTGTTAGTAAAATGGATCTCTCTCTAATGGACTTGAATGGGCAAAGCAAGATCTCCTTTGGATTTTTTGGGGGAAGCTACCCCAACAGAAATGTGGTCGTGGTTTATTTTGGAAATAGGATAATTTATAGGGATATAATCACCCATGTCCAAGAAAAAAAAAAAAACATCTATGTTGTTGTAGAGAAGTTGAAAGCGATGGGTTGAAAACCTAAATGACGAAAAGCTGCATCAACCACACTAGGTTGTGCAACTTAATTAAGTTGAACTTGCACAACCACGTTGCACGATCTAGGCTTGTTTTAACCCTTTGTTGGATGGCAGCACGACTCAACTAGATTAGAGCATGTTTCTTAGACTTAAGAGCTTGTGTGATTTTTAGGTCATCCATAAAATGTTGTACATTCTTGATTGAAATATGAACAGCGAGATTGACCATTTGAGCAGTGTAGACTTTTGAATGATTTCCACGACTTTGGATTCGGTCTGTAGTTACTGACTCCCGACGATGTAATTTGAGATTATCCAAACATTCTTGAGGGTCCGGATTGCTGTTTCATGCATTTTTAGCTGTAAAAAATACACTAGTGAAATTTATGGTGAAACGGCCTGCTATAGTCACTAATCAAGAGATGATTAATAGAGCCCATTGATGATGGAATTGTCATGAAAAATGAGCCAAGTCAAAGGTCTTGATACACCAGTTGTATTTGCCAGGTTTGGAATCAATAAAATAGTAGTATAATCACCGAGGACAGCACTTCATTGCTATCCTCAAGCTTGGGCATGGTGCAACAAGAAAATTATCAGAAATCAAAAAAGAATTTACTCAAAACTCTGTTCTGATACCAACTATGATGCACATGGGTAGATAGTCTGCCCGAGTCATGCGGCTCAAGCGACCCTAGTGTAGTGTAGCACCTAATACCTGCCCTATACAAAGTTAGATTCTTTGCATAGGTAGCACTGTTTTTAAGGGATGCAGACTCCTAAACAATAAACAGTACCAGAAAAACTGAATATTCAATTTTGAAGGTAAGACCAATTGATATAAACCTCTCAATATTTATTAAAATAATTAAAATATATGTAATAAATACGAAATGAGTAACAACTTATATTTTAGGTACATGTATAGCTCACATGATTTATAGAATTTCTTGACTTTAGCCATGGTCTGTTCATGGTGGTCCACCGACTAATCAATGGCTTGGATTATTCACATGTATGTCATGTTCACTTGTGTGCTATGATTCACTTCTCTCCTTGTAAATCGCCTAACGAGCTGGGAAGCTCTGTACAAGGAGATTCTCTAAGAAAAGATATTGCGTTTAAACCATACCAAGGGTGACAATTGAAATTGCAGTTTAGACCGCTATAGTAGAAGTATGTGTAAGTGCTATATTGTATATCAAGCACCTTGTGTTGTCAAATTTCGTAGTGACTAACCACTTTAGAATGATGGACTTGTTCAAAGATGGAAAGTTCACCTTCAAGTGAAGAATGATGGAAAGTTCACTTTCATATGAAGATTAACTGAAAGTTCAAGTTCAAGTGCATGTTCAAGTTCAAGAGCAAGACCAAGTTTAAGTGCTACTACAAGTTCAAGTGCTATTACAAGTTCAAATCCAAGTGCACTACATGGTTAAGATCTAGTTAAAGCTTCAAGTGTACAATATCACGCTTCAAGTAAATCAAGTAGAAGATCTACCGAAGCTACTGAAGCTACAAAGTTCAATGTTTAATATTTAGGTATAAATAACCCTAGGAAGACCTTAGGATTAGGTCATTCATATTGCATATTTGGTATGGGTTATTATACTTCTTATAGACGTTATTTCGACTAATCTTAGCCTTTGTTCGACTAGTCCAGGTTTTGGCTCGACTAGTCCAGGATTTTTCTCAACCAGTCCAGGATTTGTTTCAAATTTTCAGAATTTTCTGGTAGGGTCATGATCAGTCGAGCACCCTGCTTAACCAGTCGTGGACACTGGCTCGACCAGTCGAGTAAGGCTCGACTCGAACTCCATCAAAGTTTTTTGGACCCACTCGACCACTCGAGTGCTATGCTCGACCAGTCGAGGGTCGGTTTTATCCGATCGCGCTAGAATTTTTAAAATTTGGTTGAATCTTAGACCAATCGAAGGTGACTTTAGACCAGTCGAAGGAACCGTTTTTCAGCCTATAAATAAAGGTCTTTTCTCAAATTTATTCATTCATTAAAAGTTATATCAAGCCTCCACTTTGAAGAGAAAAGTCCCTGTGATTATCAAACTATTGTTCTGTAAATCGTAGATTCATTTTTATAGCTTTTGGATTTGTAATTTCTTGATCTCTCTTTGCTTCGATCTGATTTATAAAAGGGTATTCTTCTCTACCCCTTTTAAGATCCAAGGAATTAAATCAAAGTAGTCCAAGGTTGGACTAATCTAAATTAAATTCATTTAGACTTAGAACCCTTCTATATGTGTGATTGGACATTGAACATCTACATCTACAAGTGAAGTGGTTCTACCAGCTACATCAAAGCAGAATCTTCAGATAAGTATTTTGTTTATTTGCTTTTGGTTTTTTAGATTGCCAAAAAATCTCTGTACTGGTTGTGACTGAGATAGCCAGAAAATCTCAGCGCGGGGTTTTTAATTGTGATAGTCCATTGAAAATGCAATTGTACAGGTTTTAAGGTGAACCTTGGAAAACCTTGTTCATAGTGAACGTCAATATCACGTGGGTTGTGATTATTAGGAGTGGAGAAGGTGTGGCTGTTTGAGAACAGTTGGTGTACACACCGAACCACTATAATTCCTGGTGTTTGGTGAATGATGATGTATGTGATGAATATGTGGTGAATGCTTGTATCTATTTCATGTACGTGGTGAATGTTGTAATAGCTAGATTTCATTATTTTCCTCTTGTTTTAGTTTGTGGTTTTTATCCTTACCGAGTTCAAGATATCAAGTTGTCCTACCATAAACTTTGGTTTTTGGTGTAAGGTTGTCCTTTGAACAAAGTTTGAATCAACTTCTCAATACTATTACAATTGAGATCGCTATTTGATTCAGCTATCTTTCTTTCTATTTCGTAATTATTTTTTATTTGGCATAGTCTTATTCACCCCTTAGGACAAAGAGCTCACCCTTTTCAAATGATATCAGAGCTAAGTTGCTCATTCTTTTGGATTTATTTCCTAAGCTTAGCGATCTAGAGCTTTCAGTATGTCAAATTTTGATAACCTATCTATTACTAGGCCATCACCGTTTGATGGTTCAAATTACGCTTATTGGAAAGCCAGAATGAGGATTTTTTTGAAATCTAATGATGAAAGCATGTGGCAAGCCACAGTTAACAAATGGAACTAAGTCCATTAAAGAAACACCTTTTTATTTATGGACCATACCTCAGAAAAATGAAAGCAGTGCTAATGCTAAGGCTTTAAATGCAATCACTTGTGCACTATCACCTAATGAATTCCATAGAATAATTTCATGTGATACTGCTAAACAAGCTTGGGACATTCATGAAATGACACACGAGGGAACAACTATAGTAAAAAAAAAAAGTCTAAAGTTCAAATCCTCACCACTAGGTTTGAGGAGATTCGTATGGAGGAAAATGAGTCTTTCATGGACTTATATATATACGAAACTAAATGACATAGTTAACTCTAGTGGGGCCTAGGAGATGGTATCCCAGAAAGCAAAGTCTGTGAAAAAATACTGCGATCACTTCCTAAGATATTTAATTTCAAGGTGACTGTCATTCAGGAACTTAGAGACATAGACCAAATAAAGGTTGAGGAACTTATTGGTTCACTTCAAACTTACGAGTTAAATTTCAAAGTTCCCAAAGGTAAGTCCATAGCTCTTAAATCATCCAAATCAATTTCAAAAGATAGTGATGTTATTTTTTATTGTGAAAACTCAGAGGATGATATGGCTTTACTTGGTAAAAAGTTTTACAAGATTTTCAAAAGTAAGAAAAAAGTATATTTTCAAAACCCTCTAAGAAGAAAAAGGGTAAATCTAAAAACTGGAAATCTCCAAAAGATAGTCAGTGTTTCAACTACATGAATATGGGCATTTGGTAAATAAGTATCCAAAAAGAGACAAGCCAAAGAGAAAAGACATGTTAGCCACATGGGATGAATCATCCAGTTCTGAAGCTTCTTCTAAGTCGGATGAATCAGAACCTGAAACTTCAAATGAAGTCAAGGCTTTAATGACTCTAACCAAAGTCACTTTCACATATAGTTGCAATTCAACTGAATATGAAAATCTGAGGAATGACCCTGAAAATGAAGATGATCTTTAGGATGCCTATAATGCCCTATACAGGGAAAGTTGTAAGATTGCTGTCAATCTAAAACTTCAAAAAGAAAATTTTCTAAAATTAAAAGAGGAATTTGAAAATTTTATTTTAGAAAAATCTCATATTTCTGATTGTTTTGAAAAAGCAAAACGCAATTTGATTGTTTTTAAGAAAAAATGGGAAACTAAAACTTGAAATTTCTTCTCTATTGAGTTTCAAAATATATGGAGGTATGCCCATGAAGACCCTAAACTTGAAAAGTTATTAACCGCTCCATGAACTTAAAAAGTTATTAAGAACTAAAAATGGGAAACTAAAACTTAAAATTTCTTCTCTATTGAGTTCAAAAAAGGATATAATAATCAAAACAATAAAATGCTTTTCCATCTAAAGACCAATGCTAAACTTTAGAAAAAATTATAGATTTACTCGCATCTAACTCTAAAAGAGTTGTGCGAAGAAAACCGATAGTGTGCTCCAAAACCCAAAACAACGATGAAATGGGTTCCTAAGGTTGCTTGTTTTGTTAAACCTTCAAGAAATACATAAACAAATAGCTCACACATGATAAAATTTTTTCAAGAATGTATCTCCTGGAAGCAATCATTTGTCAAAGGAGAATTTCTAATCTTCCTCCTTTTGAAAATATTTTAAGAAGGACTTAAGAAATATAATAATCAAAATTTAATTTTTAAAAAGATGTCTCAAAAGAAAAGGTTTGTGATATTAAATGGTCAAGCATCTAAAATGTCAATACTAATAAACTAATGAAAACGAATTATGGCACAAACGCCTTTAGAAAACAATGCTATAATCCTTTATTAGAGGTGTACCCAAATTAACGAAAATGGAAAAATATTATATGTCAAATTACAAACAAGTCATAGGAAAGTGAACTTCTCAAATCTAATCTTCTCCACATGGATCTTGTTGGAATATGAGAGTTGGTAAAAAGTACTTCTTGGTTAAAATTTAATACTTGGGTAGCATTCATGAAAGAAAAAATATCAAGCGTAATACTCGATGAAGTTAAGAGAATACTCAAAAAGCAATAAATGTGCTCCAAAGTGATCCAAAAAACGATGAAATGGGTTCCTAATCATGGTATATCGCATGAGTTTTCAACTCTAAGACACCTCAACGAAATGCCTACAAATGTTATGCTAAATAGCATGAATTACCTAAAAATTTATAAGCCTTCAATTAGAAAATATAAAGATAAAACGGCTTATGAATTGTGGTTTAATAAGAAACGTATAGTTAAATACTTTCAAATTTTTAGAAGTAAGTGCTACATTTTACAAGACCGAAAAAATTTAGGGAAGTTCGATACAAAGAGTGATGAAGGGATATTCCTAGGTTATGCTCTAATAGTCGAGCATATCATGTTTTTAACAAAAGAACCGATTCGATCACCCACCGAACACACCAACATCTAGTTCAGAAGATGATGAAGTCAATATAATTGAAAAACCTGACTCCTCATCTTGTCCAATCAATACTAAACTACGATCAGTCAAAGACCATCCTACTGATCTAATTCTAGGCGATCCTCTCACTGGTGTGCATACTCAAAAATAACTAGAAAACATATGCAATTATGTGTGTTTTACTTTCCAAATCGAACCAGCCAACGTAAAAGAGGCACTCACTGATGAAAATTGGATTGTTGCCATGCAAGATGAATTGAGTCAATTTGTTAGGAATGATGTGTGGTATTTGATTCCAAGACCATCTGATAAACATATAATTGGGACCAAGTAGATTTTCAAAAATAAATCTGACGAATTAAGAAATATAATCAGAAACAAGGCTAAACTGGTTGTATAATGGTACACTCAAATAGAATGAGTCAATTATGGTGAAACCTTTGTCACGGTAGCTCGTCTTGAATCCATTAGATTATTCATATTCATTGCGTGCTTTAAAAATTTTAAGATTTATCAAATGGATGTTAAAAGTGCATTCTTAAATGGTGATCTACATGAAGATGTTTATGTTGAACAACCTAAGGGTTTTGAGGACCCCAAACACTCTAAGCATGTGTATCGCCTTAAAAAGACACTTTATGGTTTGAAACAAGCTCCCAGGGCATGGTATGAAAAATTGACTAAGTTCTTACAAAGTCATAATTTTGTTATGTGGAGTGTTGATAAAACTCTTTTTGTTAAAAAATATAATGAACACATACTAATAGTACAGATATACTTTGATGATATTATCTATGGTTCTACTTACTCTAACCCGTCCACTGAGTTTGCAGAGCTTATGAAATCCAGGGTCGAAATAAGTATGGTGGGAGAATTGAACTACTTTCTAGGTTTACAGATTAAACAACTAGAAGACGGTATCTTCATTTCTCCAACCAAGTATACCTTAAACCTGGTTAAGAAATTTGAATTTGAAAATGGTAAGAAATTTGATGCTCGTATGAGTACGACTGTCAAGCTCTCAAAAGATGCAACAGGTAAAAGTATAGATCCTCGGTTATATCGTAGTATAATTAGTAGTTTACTATACTTAACCACAAGTCGTCCTGATATATCATTCATTGTAGGTATTTGTGCTAGATATCAATCCGATCCTAAGGAATCTCATCTTATTGTTATCAAGCATATTATTAAATATGTAGCAAGTACGGCTAATTTAGGCCTCTGGTATCCGCATGATACAAATGTTCAATTAGCTGGTTATACGGATGCTAACTGGGCTGGGAACATAGATGATAGAAAATCTACCAGTGGTAGATGTTTTTATGTTCGGAATTGTTTAGTTTCCTAGCACAGTAAGAAACAGAGTTCCGTATCATTATCCACAGTGAGGCTGAATACATTGCAGCCGGAAATGCTTGTACCCAGCTAGTATGGATGAAAAAAATGCTTAATGATTATGGAATTGCACAAGATACAATGATATTATATTGCGATAACTCTAGCGCAATTAATATATCTAAAAATTCCATCCAACATTCCCGTATGAAGCATATTGACATTCGATATCACTACATTTAGAAATTGGTTGAAGATAAAAGCATTTTGTTGGTATACATTCAAACGGAAAATCAGCTTGCTGACATCTTTACTAAACCACTTGACAGGAATAGGTTTTCTAAATTGAAAATGGATATTGGTATGTGTAATTCTAATTGAGTTTATCATGTTATATTTGCATGCTTTATTTTTATAATTTTTTTTACAAATAATTGTTGAATAAAATTTAAATAAATTCAATTTTTTTTTTTGTTCTTGCACAACCGGTCGAGCACATCCTCGACCAATCGTGGCTCGACAGGTCGAGCATGTACTCGACCAGTCGACTTGTACGGTTGGGTGTTTTTATGAGAGAGAAAAGCACTTTTTATTCACATTTCTCTTCTTCATCATCCTGCCCCCTTTCGACTCGTTGAACCCATCTTCCATTGGGACATTGTAAGTACTCCATTTCTTATTTTCTTCCATATTTGGGTTCTTATTTGCATACATTGCTAGATTTTGGAGTCGATTTAAGTTTTTCTTTCGATTTCTAAGGGTTTTTAGCTCAAAATCTATTTACCTTGAAACCCTTCTTTCCATTGTTGTGTTTTCTCCATTATTATCTTGCAATGGAAGGTCGTTCTAAGAAGAAAGCAACTCGTGCTTCCTCTTCTCGAACTACTCCTCTTAGGGTGAGAACCCTACGACCTCCTGAGGAAGACCCGGATGTATGCAGGATCTTCGAAACCGTGAGATTATTATTGAGCATCTAGTTAATGCAAATCATTTAGCTCAATTTTAACTCCTTCCCATCCTTTTCTCTGTAGGTTAGGAAAACATTTTGAATTGGGGCGGACCGGCATATTGCTCCATTGCACAAGGGATGTTCGCTTCCATTAGCGATGTATCTCTTAAAGATTTAACTTTCTCTATTAGCTTTAGAGAAGGTACATTTTAGGTTGATCGATATTTAATTTCGGGTTTGCTAGAAGTAAATGCTACTAATGAAGGTATTCTGATACCATCTTTAGCTGAGAAAAGGATTGAATCGGAACGTCAATCGCTAACCTGTAAATTATGTCGCATGGACTCTGAATGGAGTACGGGGAATGCGCTTCGGGCTAATCAAATGTTACCCAAGTACAGGGTTCTACATCGCATCTTCATTGCTAATGTATATCCTCTCTTTGGCAACAAGACTGAATTAACTTCTTTCATGGTTCGTATTCTCCATTCAGTTGTGTCGGGTATTCCTATTTGTCTTTCGTCCTTAATTTGTAATATTATCATTCAATTTCGTCTTCATCCGAGCCACAGATATATTCCATTTGGCTACTTGATGACCACTTTGGCTTTACATTGTAATGTGATCATGCCACCTAGTGAAGCTCCTATTGTGGTTCTTCCTTTCAACAATTCAAATATAATCAAGATGAACCTGAAGCTCAATCCTGGCCAAAGAGACGAGGAAGCAGATGATGTTGAAGAAGAAGACACCTTGCCAACCGATATTATGATGCATGATACTTTTGATGAACTTGAATCCGAAGATGATGAGGTTGACCCTGATTATCAGCCACCTCAATTTGATGAACGCCTTCGCGCTTTGGAGGAGAAGGTGAATGATCTGAAAATTTCTCAGGACAGTCTGCATGAGATCCACAAATCATCTATGAAATATATGTGTAAGTATTTTTGTCACATAACTAAGGGCCTCCATCAGATTGATCTGTCCATTCCACCTCCTTCTTCGTCTGGATCAGATTAGTTATATTTCTTGATATTTGGGCATGTGTAACTTAACTATCACTTTCACTTTTTCACTAATTTTATATGACCTGATGATGTCGACACTATGATTTATTATTATGTTCTTAATGTTAACTCTTTTTCTGTTGTTTTCTTCTTTTCTCATAATCACTATTATGCTCTATCTCTATATGAATATCTTCCTTTGTCAAGTTGTGACAAAAAGGGGGAGAGATTTGTGGTTATGTTTATGAATTTGATTATGTGGTGTAGAGTTTGTAAATTATTATTTTTTTTTGGAGAAATATGTATATGTTAATACAGGTACTCTACTACAAAAGTCGCCAAGCTCAGATTGAGGGGGCGTAGATTAAGGGGAAGTTTGTGAAAAAGTGTTTTAATGTGAAGCTGTGAAGTTTGTTGAGTTTGTGAACTTGTGAAGTTTGTATGATATTCTTCTAAGTTGGTTTTGTCACGAATTTGACAAAGGGGGAGATTGTAAGTGCTATGTTGTATATCAAGCACCCTGTGTTGTCAAATTCCATAGTGACTAACCACTTTAGAATGATGGACTTGTTCAAAGATAGAAAGTTCACCTTCATATAAAGATCAACTGAAAGTTCAAGTTCAAGTGCATGTTCAAGTTCAAGAGCAAGACCAAGTTCAAGTGCTACTACAAGTTCAAATCCAAGTGCACTACATGGTCAAGATCTAGTTAAAGCTTCAAGTGTACAAGATCACGCTTTAAGTAAATCAAGTAAAAGATCTACCGAAGCTACTGAAGCTACAAAGTTCAATGTTCGATAATCAGGTATAAATGACCCTAAAAAGACCTTAGGATTAGGTCGTTCATATTGCATATTTGGTATGGGTTATTATACTTCTTATAGGCTTTATTTCGACTAGTCTTAGCCTATGTTCGACTAGTCCAGGCTCTGGCCAGTTCAGGGTTTTTCTCGACCAGTCCAGGATTTGTTTCAAATTTTCAGATTTTTCAAGTAGGGTTATGACCAGTCGAGCACCCTGCTCGACCAGTCGTGGACACTAACTCGACCATTCGAGTAGGGCTCGACTCGAACTCCAGCAAGGTTTTTTACACCCACTCGACCAGTCGAGTGCTATGCTCGACCAGTCGAGCAGGCCACTCAACCAATCGAGCAAGCCACTCGATCAATTGAGGGTCGGTTTTATCCGATCGCACTAGAATTTTTGAAATTTGGTTGAATCTTAGACCAGTCGAAGGTGACCTTGGACCAGTCGAATGAACCGTTTTTCAGCCTATAAATAGAGGTCTTTTCTTAGCTTTATTCATTCATTAAAAGTCATATCAAGCCTCCACTTTAAAGAAAAAAGTCCCCGTGATTATCAAGCTATTATCCGGTAAATCGTAGATTCATTTTTATAGCTTTTTTATTTATAATTTCTTGATCTCTCTTTGCTTCAATCTGATTTATAAAGGGTGTTCTTCTCTACCCCTTTTGAGATCCAAGGAATTAAATCAAAGTAGCCAAGGTTGGATTAATCTAAAATTCATTTAGACCTAAAACTCTTCTATATGTGTGATTGGACATTGAACATCTATATCTACAAGTGAAGTGGTTCTACCGGCTACATCAAAGCAGAAACTTCAAATAAGTATTTTGTTTATTTGCTTTTGGTTTTTGAGATTGCCGAAAAATCTCAGCGTGGGGTTTTTAATTGTGATAGCCCATTGAAAACACAATTGTACACGTTTTAAGGTGAACCTTGGAAAACCTTGTTCATAGTGAATGCCAATATCATGTGGGTTGTGATTATTGGGAATGGAGTAAGTGTGACTATTTGAGAACAGTTGGTGTACACACCGAACCACTATAATTTCTGGTGTTTGGTGAATGATAATGTATGTGATGAATGTGTGGTGAATGCTTGTATCTATTTCATGTACTGTGGTGAATGTTGTAATAGATAGATTTTCTTATTTTTCCTCTTGTTTTAGTTCGGCTTTTGATCCTTACTGAGTTTAAGAAATCAGGTTGTCCTACCATAAACTTTGGTTTTTGGTGTAAGGTTGTCCTTTGAACAAAGTTTGAATCAACTTCTCAATACTATTACAATTCAGATCGCTCTTTGATTTAGCTATCTTTATTTCTATTTCACAATTATTTTTTATTTGGCATAGTCCTTTTCAACCCCCTCCCTGAGAGCTAGCCCTTTTCAGTATGAAATAGGTCAAAGTGTCCTAGAGGGGGGTGAATAGGACTTTTATAAAATGTATGCCAATTTAAAATCCTAATTATTCAATCTTGATCTAATATGAAATTAATCAAGATGTAGCAACCTTAACTGTACAGGCTTTCAAGCCATGTAGAGGATCCAAACAATAGACTACTTTAGTTAAACAATTTAAGTAATTAGTCTATGTAGAGTGTATGAGTGTGTGGGATGTGATTCATATCAGTTCTAACCATTCACATGCATCATTTTAAGCATGATTAAATGAGTACACAAATAGCAACCTCAAACACAAGCATATATAGTGGTTCGGCTATGTGCCTACTCCACTCCCAGTGGACGCACTCAACCCTTGAGCGTACAGGATTTCACTAACAAAGGTTTCAAATCAGGTTCACCTCAAACTGTTACAACCTACACAAGGTTGACACTAGGACCTACACAAGATTCCTAAGGATTCCTACACAAGGCAACTAGTCCTATACAAGGACTCAAACATGCCTACATAAGATAACTAATCATGCCTACACAAGGCAATCAGATGTGTCTACACAAGACACTCAAACAATGCCTACACAAGGCAACTAGTCCTACACAAGGACTCTATACGTATTCTCTCATCGGAGGCTTATAAAAGGTCTTGATAATTTGTAACACACAACCTAAGGAATCAATCCTACACAAGGAAGGATCCCCAAAGTCTGTGGACTCTTAAACTTTACCTAAAAGTAGGTGAGCCCCATTTAGCACATGATGAAGACAATCTCCCTCGATGATGGAGATTCTTTAGCTCCCTTGAACCACATTTGTTGAGGGTCAAATATTGCATATTAGACCCCAGTTTTTACCTAAATTTACAAACATGATACTGTTTAATAGCCTATTTTAATCGTGTTTGTGTTGCAAGGTATATTTAGGAGCCGAGATTGAAAAAGGCCACTAAAAGCATTGATTTAACACTCTAAAAGTCACCAAGGCAAGGGACGGACCCCAAGAGACTGAGATCGAAGAATTTACAAGCTAGAGATCCGAGAAAATCAGGCCACTCAAGTTAAATGAGCCTGAAAGTCGACCAGAATGCAAGATCATAGGGTTCTCACCATTCGTTCGGCTCGAAACTTTATATATGGCCTGAGGAACATAAATTAATCATACACATCAAATTTCAGCCATTGGATACTTGTGAAAGTGGCTTAATCAACAGATTACCCCATAAAATCCTGATTTGGGGCCCACCTGATATTTGGATATGCGTCAATTTTAGTCTCAACCCATTAAACAAGATGATGCAACAAATGGATGGAGCGGATTTTGTGTAAATATTACAGTGGACCCCTCATCAGGATACGTGTACACCATGTACACATGACCAGATGTGCATCGAGTCAGAGGAACCGGTCAATAGACTGTGGACTCAATCCATCTTCTCTGCAGAGATAGCGTAACGAACGTTGTCTAGTTGGTTCGTGCTAGTAGGCTCCACTCGTCACCTATTTTAAAGATATGGACCATCTATTATGTACAGAGATTACACGTGACCCTCGCCTAGGTGGCATTTTGGTCTCATGCGCATGTACACGTGTAGATTGCCAGAAATGCAAGATGGACGGCGAGTTGAGTTTATACATTGGACCGCACCAAAACTCGACCAAAATCACTCCTTTCTGACTGGTTTTTCACCGAAAATCTAATGAATGGGATGGATTTCACTGAAAACATCACTGTGGGGCCCACCGATTACTTCAGCGCAGCCTCGTGCGTAAGCCTACGGACGTCCATGGAAAACTGGACTTACAGGTGGTTATGGCCCACCATCTTTGATCAAATGCAAGATCTGAACCATCCATCGTGTAGAGCATCCAAAAATGTCCCAAGGGACAATGTTTCTTTGGAAAATGAGTAAGGAAAGTGGTGTTGATTTTACGTGTCTTCTTGGCTGCATAAAGAGGTTACACGGAAACTTTCTTGGCCGACTTGCGCACTCCACTGCCTTAGGCATTCTCCCATCCGACCAACAGCTATAAAAGAGAGGGAGAGAGGACGTGGAGAGAATCTTAAGCAGTCATGGAGGCCATGCACGTTGGAAGAAAGAGCAAGGCGAGAGAGAGAGAGAGAGAGAGAGAGAGAGAGAGAGAGAGACGTGGAGACGGCTGGAGTGCTTCTATCCTTTTCCTCTTTAGTTTTTTTTTCCTCTCCTTTATGTTTTTAAGAGCTTTTAGCATGTTTATGACAGGCTAAACCTCTTAGCTAGGGCTAAGAGGTGAATTTTGTAGTGTTATGGATGGTTTTCTATGCTTTGATTCACAATTTAGTTGAACTTTCTTTTTATTATAGTTTGATATTAAGGAATGCTTCCAGTTTTTAATGGTTTGTTGTGACTTAAATTACAATGGATCCGCGATAGCTTTGAGCATGTTCTTAGCATTATAGGGTTTGTGAATTTGGGAACCCTGTTGTTCACCATCATCTCCTGGGCATGGTTGGATGACGAAATCCTTCCTAACATTCATACATCCCTTAGATTGGATGTGGATTGGCTAAATTTTGTTGTTTGCTTTGTCTCATGGCCACGGTTTTGTGATGGAATCAATTCTAATTCTCATACCTATCTTCTCTTG
This sequence comes from Magnolia changhungtana, assembly GCA_030180095.1. NCBI lineage: Eukaryota > Viridiplantae > Streptophyta > Magnoliopsida > Magnoliales > Magnoliaceae > Magnolia > Magnolia changhungtana. Next base: position 8,444,478 of record JASAUF010000674.1, on the reverse strand, counting down.
AAAAATGGATCAAAGGAAGTTCAGATTTGATTTTTAATGCTATATCCTCCAACTGGATGAAGATAGGACTTTGATCCCGGTTGTGTTCATGAATCAAGTTTAGATCTCCCTGACCTCTACAAGTGGATCCTTGGCACCCTAGTTTACCACATTTGAATTTTACAAGTTTTTAGTTAAATAATTTACCATTCTCCTCTTACTTCTTCCTGATTTAGATTATGTCTTCTCCTAGTTCTAGTTCAAGTTACTTTCAGATTACGTACAAGGTTCAGTCCTTGTGGATTCGACCTCGGTCTTACCAAGATTATTACTACATCACAACCCTATACTTGAGGTGTGAATAGCGATACTAGAAGATGCTCCAATATAAGTAGTCGAGGTTGGGTCAAGGTTTTTTAAGGTAGAATCTACTCTATTAAATATGATTTATTAAGAGATAAAGTAATTCCAAGGTTTGTGCATTCAAGATATTCCAGCCTAATGATTTACCATTAAGAGGTTGCTAGAGGATCCTTGAATGTTGAAATTCATTCTCCAATCCAATCTATAGAATATTCAATGAATACGAAGGGATTGGGGAATGAACTTCCATGAGAAGAAGGTTAATGATGGTAGGTAAGAATTTACCTCCTTGGAACTCTCTCTTTTTCTCAATAGATTACTAAAATCGAGCTTCTTTTTATAAAGGCAAAAAGTCCAACGGTAATATAATTGTCAAAATCTGACTGCGTTCAATGTCATCGAAACTGGTTCGATTCCTCAAATTTATGCGTGATTTATCCTCAAACCTTGCTAGACGCTTTTGATACTTATTCGATGTCATTGAATATTGTTCGATGTCATCGAGACTTGAATCTTGATGTCATCGAGCGTAGTTCGATTCCTCAAACATTTTAAGTATTTTTCCTTTGAAGCTCGCTGGACATTTTTTTGTCCTCTTTTGATGTTATTGAACCTATTTCAATGTCATCAAATCTTGAATTCCGATGTCATCGAGTCTGGTTCGATTCCTCAAATTTTTCCAAAAGATTTTCCTAGAGGCTTGCTGGACAGAATCTTGTCCTTTTTCGATGTCATCGAAACTATTTCGATGTCATCAAAGTTTGATTTCCAATGTCCTCGAGTCCGATTCGATTCCTTGAATTTTCCAAGGGATTTTCCTAGAAGCTTGCTGGATAAACACTCTGCTTTCTTTAATGTCATTGAAGCACTGTCGATGTCATGATCGAATATCCATGTTCTATGTTATCGAAGATACTTTCGATGAATCGAATTTTCTATCCATATATTCATTTGGTTGTTAGACATGTGCGAGTCATTTTCGATTTCATCGAGACATGCGATGTCATCGAACACGAGTGTTCGATGTCATCGAATCAAGTTCGATGACTCGAAGTGACATGCAAAGAACTTTTGAAAGCTTACTTATTTGCCCAAAGTCTTCAAACATTAAATTCCTTTGTTGTTCTACCATTTTTAAAGGGAATTATATACCTGGGTGTTTTGGACATGGGATGTGAGGTTTAATTTTACCTTTGACTTTCGTGAATCACACATCCAGTTGAGGCAGCATCTTGTATTGTCTTCACTTGGGGCCGCTCGACTTACTAATTCAACCTTCACGCTAATTGACAAACAGAGGCACTTTCAATCTCCCCCTTTGTCAATTACGTGACAAAACACCTAGAACAACAACCTAAATTGTGTGCAAATCAACTTTACACAATTTTACATAGATTCTAGCTAACACACACATGATGTCTTTACTTGCAGCTGCTCCTCCTGCCATCCTGCAGTTGCTCCCCCTATCGACCTGCATTACCATGTTCTTAAAACATACAACCATAGAGATTACGTGGTGGGATTGTTCTCCCCCTTTCTGCTAGTGATTGGCAAAGGGTCAGCGTATAGTAATATCATATAGTATAACTGAAGTTGCACTTGTAAAGAGGAAAACCAACAAAGAGGAGGACATTCAAACATCATTGCACAATATATAATCTTAATTCTAAGCATGGATATCATTCAAACATGTGTGCAATAGAGAGATTTAACATCATTCAACCAACATCATACTACCCAAGCTTGCCAGTCATTCATCATTAAGCATTAAAGAGAATATCCAAAAAAAAATAACCTCCTCAAACTAGAATATTCAGCCCATCCATGGGCATAACCAACCAACAAAAAGGAATATTCAGAAACTTATAGCCCTTTCAAGGGCATGACACAACAAAAAGTTAGCCTATCCATGTCAGTGAGTCATCACATACACATATATATACTTAGGGCACTCAAAAAGATATACATGCCCTAAGCATCAATAGATGATCCAATGTATGTGATGAGGTAAGAAAACATGCTATGGCATCGGAGTCGTATCCAATGGAGTGGTGGCGTCACGTCTGCAAGTCAGCAAATCCACAATGTGTTGGGCAGTGCACTGGAGTGTCGCAACCATCTGCTCCAGTCTGGAGAGCCTCTCCTCCTGTCTGTCAAACCGATCCTCTAGCCGCGCCTGTCCATGTAGTGTCACCCCAACACGATCCTAATGCCGCTTGTGGCACTGTACATGTCTGGAATCAGGGGTGGTTGGGATAACCGGTGGTGGTCGTGCCTCGTCCTCTGTCGCTGCAGCTGTCTCCCCCATCTCTGTCTCGGCTTACGTTTCCTCTTCATCTGAAGCTCCTGGAAGTGGATGAAATTTGAGGTCCATCCTTTTGATGTTTAGTTTTGTGAAGCGTTGCAAGGGATGCTCAGGGTCATCCATTATGGGCAAGCCCAACTCATTATTCAACACATTGATAAGGTGTGGAAACGGGAGATGAGTGGGTCTAGAAGAGTGAACGACTACCGCAAGTTGATGAACAATCAAGGAAGGAAGACATAACTTCACACCAGATGCAATACTATATAGGACGAGAAGCATGAACGGGGTTAAATCGACACAATTTGTCCCTCTTAGGTACACATTTGTAGAGAAGATACCGTGAAGGACTCGATACTTCGGCAACCTGTATTTGGTCTTGAGAGCATTCCCTTGGTGCCAAGGGACATCTTGACCATAACATGTGAATTTTGTCATTAAGGAGCGAACCGTAGGATCATCAATATCTAGTTTACACAGACACTACAAGAAAAACGGGCAAAACTATGGCCAAAAACCGTAGCAAAAGCCCTTTTGCTACTGATATAATTCGTAGCACGTCCATCACTATTGGTGGGGTAGCTAAAGGTATCGCTACAGACTATATCCGTAGCAATAGATACCAATAGCTACGGATTATATCCGTAGCAATAGATAGAAATAGCTACGGATTATATCCGTGGCAATAGATACCAATAGCTACGGATGATATCCGTAACGTTATCTTTAGCTACCCCACCAATAGCGACAGACGTGCTATGGATTATATTCATAGCAATAGATATCAATAGCTACAGATTATATCCATAGCAATAGATACTAATAGCTATGGATTATATCCATAGCAATACATACCAATAGCTATGGACAATATTCGTTACAATAGATACCAATAGCTACGGACAAAAGCCGTAGCTATAACTATGGATTATATTCATAGCTATTTTTAAAAAAATTGTAATAATACGACCTGTTTCCATTGCAAGAACCTGCTATAATTGATAACTCATCTAAGCTTAATGCTGATAAAAATAGTACATAAAATGCAATCAGAAATAAAAAATGATGCATTTATTACAAGTAGCAATCAAATCATACAATGCATCCTACATTCACATTTCTAAATAAACAATACTTCACTTTGCTCAACCTATCATAAGAATTACAACTAAGGCGTGCCCTCATGTGCAAGAAACAAATACACTCCAACATAGTAAACACCCTCCATAGAGCTTCTTCTTTCCTTGAAACTGCAGATGTAACTTCTGTGGATTTCGACACAAGATCACTTTCAAGTTTTGAAACCCTTCCCTTGAGAAAATGAATTTTATCCTCCACTGACTTCTTTAGTTTGTCAGCCTGTATAAAACAGTATTTGTAGACATAATCAAACAAGCATTCCTTTGTACACATCTCAAAAGGAAGAAAGACAAAAAATAAAAATAAAACACATATATGAAAAAATAAAAAAATGTACCTACAAATCTTCTAAATTATGGCAAAATCCAACATGAGTAATGTGTTGAAACCTAGGATGGACTTTTAAACTCAAAACCTAGGTTTAGGTTAAGGTTATAGGTTTAGGTTTAGGTTTAGGTTTAGGTTTAGGTTTAGGTTTAGGTTTTAGGCTTAGGTTAAGGTTATAGGTTTAAGTTATAGGTTTAGGTTAGGTTTAGGTTATAGGTTATAGTTTATAGCTTTAAGGAATTGAGAATAGGTTAAGGTTTAGGTTTAGAAAATTGGGTTCGGGTTCGGGATCGGGTTTAGGTTTGGGTTTTCAAGTTTAGGTTTAGTTTAGGTTAGGAGTTGAGATTAGGATTAGGTGTAGGTTTAGGTTTAGGAAATCGGATTCGTGTTCGGGTTCGGGATCGAGTTTAGGTTTGGGTTTTCAAGTTTAGGTTTAGGTTTAGGTTAGGGAGTTGAGATTAGGATTAGGTGTAGGTTTAGGTTTAGGTTAGGGAGTTGAGATTAGGATTAGGTGTAGGTTTAGGTTTAGGGATTTGAGAATACCTTTAGGTTTTAGGTTTAGGTTTAGGTTTTAGGTTATAGGTTTAGGTTTAGGTTATAGGTTATGGTTTAGGTTATAGGTTTAGGTTTTGGTTTAGGTTTAGGTTAAGGTTAGGTTATAGGTTATAAGTTTAGGTTATAGGTTATAGGTTATAGGTTAAGGTTTAGGTTATAAGTTATAGGTTTAGGTTAAGGTTATAGGTTTAGGTTTAGGTTAAGGTTTAGGTTTAGGTTTAGGTTATAGATTATAGGTTATAGGTTAAAGCTTTAGGGAATTGAGAATAGGTTAAGGTTTAGGTTTTAGGAAATCGGGTTCGGGTTTGAGATCGGGTTTAGTTTGGGTTTTCAAGTTTAGGTTTAGGTTAAGGAGTTGAGATTAGGATTAGGTGTAGGTTTAGATTTAAGGATTTGAGAATACATTTAGATTTTACGTTTAGGTCTTAAGTTTTGGTTTTAGGTTTTTAGGTGTAGGTTATAGGTTATAGGTTATAGCTTATAGCTTTAGGGAATTGACAATAGGTTAAGGTTTAGGTTTAGAAATCGGGTTGGGTTCGGGATCGGGTTTAGGTTTGGGTTTTCAAGTTTAGGTTTAGGTTTAGGTTAGGGAGTTAAGATTTGATTAGGCGTAGGTTTAGGTTTAGGGATTTGAGAATACACTTAGGTTTTAGGTTTAAGTTTAGGTTTTAGGTTTAGGTTAAGGTTAGGTTATTGGTTATAAGTTTAGGTTATAGGTTAAGGTTTAGTTTATAGGTTTTAGTTTAGGTTAAGGTTATAGGTTTAGGTTTAGGTTACGGTTTATGTTTAGGTTATAGGTTTAGGTTAAGGTTATAGGTTTAGGTTTAGGTTATATGTTATAGGTTATAGGTTATAGCTTTAAGGAATGAGAATAGGTTAAGGTTTAGGTTTAGGAAGTGGGTTCGGGTTCGAGATCGGGTTTAGGTTTGGGTTTTCAAGTTTAGGTTTAGGTTTAGGTTAGGGAGTTGAGATTAGGATTAGGTGTTGGTTTAGGTTTAGGGATTTAAGAATACATTTAGGTTTTAGGTTTAGGTTTAAGTTTTAGTTTATAGGTTTAGGTTATAGGTTTAGGTTTAGGTTTAGGTTTAGGTTTCGTTATAGGTTAAGGTTTAGGTTGTAGATTTTGGTTTAGGTTAAGGTTATAGGTTTTGGTTTAGGTTTTGGTTTAGGTTTTAGGTTTAGGTTAGGTTTAGGTTAGGTTTAGGTTTAGGTTATAGGTTATAGCTTTGGGAATTGAGAATAGGTTAAGGTTTAGGTTTAGGAAATCGGGTTCGGGTTCGGGATCGGGTTTAAGTTTGGGTTTTCAAGTTTAAGTTTAGGTTAAGTAGTTGAGATTAGGATTAGGTGTAGGTTTAGGTTTAGGGATTTGAGAATACATTTAGGTTTTAGGTATAGGTTTAGGTTTTAGGTTATAGGTTAAGGTTATAGGTTTTGGTTTAGGTTGAGGTTTAGGTTTTAGGTTTAGGTTAAGGTTATAGGTTTAGGTTATAGGTTTAGGTTTAGGTTATAGGTTATATCTTTAGGGAATTGACAATAAGTTAAGGTTTAGGTTTAGGAAATCGGGTTCGGGTTCGGGTTCGGGATCGGGTTTAAGATCGGGTTTAGGTTATAGGTTTAGGTTTAGGTTATAGGTTATAGATTTAGGTTACAGGTTTAGGTTTAGGTTATAGGTTAGGTTATAGGTTATAGGTTTAGGTTTAGGTTACAGGTTAAAGTTTAGGTTATAGGTTAAGGTTTAGGTTTAGGTTTAGGTTATAGGTTTAGGGTGTGGTTTAGGTTAAGAGTGTGGACCCTGCAAATACATATATAAACACGGCCTATCCAAATGGCCAGGCCCCTCCAAAGCTGTCCATAGGAAATGGACAGCTTCATCATGGTCATAACAGCGGTTCCCACCTTCCAGAGACCCCCGCTCAACATCCAGATAGCTCCAATGCACATCCGGATCTACTTCATCAATTTCGAGATAATAAATAAACATGAGCTTGTCCAAATGGTCAGGCCACCCATATTATTGTCCATAGGAAATGGACAGCTTCATCATGATCATAACAGTGGTTCCCACCTTCCAGGGACCCCCGCATAACATCCGGATAGCTCCGACGCACATCCGAATCTACTTCATCAATTTCAAGATAATATAAAACATGGGCCTGTCCAAATGGCTAGGCCACTTCATCAATGAATCATATAGTATGAAGAAAAGAAGACTCACCAATTTAACTAGCAAGGAGAGAAAGTGTGAGTGCTTAGAATGTCGCCCTTTCTTTGAATAATGGATGCATATTCCACAATGCAATCTGAGAATGAGTAAGTTTTTTAGTTTCTCCGACAATGCATATGGGCACAGATTTACAAATAAAGATTTTAAAGATTATAAAATAGAGTAAATGATTATATTAACTTCCAAGTATCAATTAAGAAGAAAAATGTAAATGATGATAGGAAAGAAATCTCGATATATTAAATTATTGAAGGACAATGAGGCATACCAAGACTACGGGTACCCGTTCTCTTCTAAATGTAATGAAATATAAATTACAGACATGTTCTCTTCCTTAGCAGAAATTGTACAAATAAGAGTACATTATAACAGTGGCCTCCATGACTCCTAGAATCAACATGGGCTACCCGACAAGTATCGGCAAATAGTTCCTGCAACAAGTTGAGTCACTGAGATTAAGATGCTAGTGCCTGCAAAGACAAAACAGTCGTTGATCAAACTTGTCAATTTTCATTCCAAAAGAATATTCCCAGGCCAGAATCAACCATGGCATCATCTAAAAACCATAAAGATTCACCAATAGACAGTAAAATCCTAACCACTTCAATTCATAAAGAGTGGTTTGGGTGTCTCGAAAATATCCACTATGGAAATGAAAACCATAGGTAGATGCAAATTCTTGCATTTGGGCCTATGTAAATACTTGGAATTGGTTTCCTGTTGGAATCCATTTCCACCAAAAGAGACATTAAAAAAAAATCAACGAATCAAGCCAATGTTTACACTAAATAGAAAAATAAACAGGATGTGTTATGGAAGCTTACAGCTCATACATTTTCTTTCAAATTCATAGGTTAGAATCTCGGTCATACCATATGATTCTTATGAGAATGTGAGTTTTGCACGTATAGTATGTTCAGATCCACCAACAATCTGAAATATTTCACATCTGCGCTAAATCATTAGTATTATAAAACAATAAAAACACTTCAGAAATGATAAAATCAGATGTATATTGGACCCAAGACTCCTCTAAACAACATAATGTGGACCAATCACTGCTACTTCTGGGTCGAACAAATCCATATTGTTTCTCCCAATCAAGCATCATATAACACCTCTAAAGTAAGTGACAGGTCTCACAATCGAGAAAAAAGTTTTTTTTTCCCTTCCTTCTGTGCAAGATTCCAGTGTAGACAGTTTGATCTAGAATGCATGGCAAAAGCATCCATACGAGAGTATATACCTTGTCTATTTCAATGTCAAACAGTTGATTTAATCCATATGAGTGCAGAACATGGGATCAACAAATTGGCATAGCATATTATCTGCCAAATACAGATATCTCCTGTCAAATAAAAGCATATAAAAAAGAAAAAGAAAGAAAGAGTGACGTGGTTCATACCATGTCCAAGAGCTTTTCTTCTAGTCTAGCTATGACGAAAAGTAAACAATGATTTTCTGGTAGATGCCAACAGTTAAGGTAGCTGCCAAATTAGAAAAGGTGACAGCAAAAGTCATTACTTGTTTAGTCTACTTTTTAGTACCTGTTTCTCCATGTGAGATGTAGTTCTCCTACACAAGCCCTGTTAATGTCAAAGAATCTCAGCTAATGAGGGCCATCTTAAATGTGATTTTAAAAGTTTTTTTCTCTATTTTTTCAATATAAGTCCAGTGTACCCCACTAAAAAAGTCCCAAGGCTCAAGGCTCCTCACTTGAATAGAATTGCATGCAGCTGCTTCCTGCTTGTTTCAAGAGTTCATTTGAATATTCTGAAGCAAATACCGAGCATTTTTCAATATGTTCTATGTATTTCAAGAAACATGTGTCTACGAATCAGAGGTCATGATTGCTCAACCAATCTGATTTTGGGACAATGACTTCAAGACAGTGGGTCACACAATTCAATCCGATTTTAATTTGAGTTCATGTATGCCTCATGTACATTGTCTGATGAAAGCCCATCCTTGCACCTGGTTTCTCCATTAGAACTAGGTACATGGTCTATACATAAATCAAGTCAATACAAAAAATAAAAATAAAAATAAACAAAACTAATCATACTCTTCGCATGAAGTTAGTAGCTTTGATAAATCAAGGATGGAATGGACCAAAATTTCCAAGGTGGTAGCTTTTTAAAAAATCTATCAGTAGATTAAGCGGAACCCAATGATGATCATGATGATTAATTTTAGATTCATCAGTGGATTAAACTAAACCTGGTGATGATGATGAAATGGAAAGCCACAAGTTCTAATGAAGACTATTGGCAAAACAGAAGTAACAATGAATGGAGGGGGAAAAAGAAAAAAGCACACAAGAGTTTTCTTGTGTGCAACTGTAATTCTCTTGGATTTGCAACTCACCACATGAAACATTAACTCTGCCCCAAACTATACATCAGGTACTAACTATGCCCCAACCAAAAGTCTGACCTAAAGAAAACTAATGTGAGAGAGTTAAAATGATAAAAGGAAAAGAATATGAAATGGAAATGCATGGAACAGCTCTAGAGATACCTGTTATCAGCAACCTTTTGTTCCAACATACAATACCGATTCCTTCATCTACACATGAAAACAAAAGAATATCAAGAAAATAGAAATTTTATTACCAACCATTTTCTTGAGTCCTATATGAGCATCTGGAACTGGTTGTAATTCGGTCACTTGTTCCCTTTCAGCCAGGGTGTCATGCAATATTATAAAAAAATCTTTCTGCAGAAAGAAATCAACAACTTAAGCATACCCTTAAAATCACAAAACAACAATCTGAATCATGCAAAAGGGCTTATTAGGAACTTCTAACAATGGAGGTCTTGTTCCATAATGGAACCATCAAATCAACAGTCTGGCTCACCAAACAAAAAGTAAAAAAATAAGAGACATTACCTAAACTTTGGGATGGTTGAGCACATTGAGCAGCCATCTATTTTCAAAATGAAAAATTAAAAGGAATGTACCTAGTCTTTTTAAGAGGACAGAGAATTCAAAAAGTGGACAATGACATATGATCAATTAGTTCTGGATTCTAGATTGAACACAGCCCCATTTGCTAACGACTTCAGTCATTCCAAGTATTTCAGTTAACACATTAACAAAACCAAGAATAACGACTTTTCAAGCACTGTAGTAGCATTGAAAAAGACCTTATATAGAAACTTTCATTTTAAATGGATTCAAACATTCCATAAGAATTACCAAGATCATTGAGTACAAATGCAACAACAACACTTCTGCTTTGTTCAGACCTGTGATATTCTCTGTAATTTGGTCATCATATTCACTAGTTCCAATAAAAGAAAATTTCAAAATTCAAAGGACTGCATCATCATTAAATCCAGAAGCAAAATAGAATTTTTGGAATCAACACTAAATATATGAAAATTACACAGTAACTGTTGAGAATGTAAAATCTCTCAGTTGAACTAAATATATGGGATAGGTGTTCACTCCCCAAGTATAGGGTTGTGATGTAGTAATAAACTCGGTGAGACCGAGGTCGAATCCACAGGGACTGAAACCTGTACGTTATCTGAAATTAACCAGAACTAGAACTAGAATAAGATAAAATCTAAATCAGGTGAATTTGAGGAATAATGGTGAAATAGTAAACTAAAATATATAGAATTCAGATGTAGGGAACTAGGGATTCAGAGGATCCACTTGTAGAGATCAGGGAGATCTACGCTTGATTCATGAACTCAACTGGACTTCAAGTCCCATCTTCATCCAGTTAGAAGATATAACCTGTAAATCAATTCTGAACTTCATTCAATCTAGTTTTCAAGAGATCAGATGGGTGTAAATTAGAATAGATTCCATCACAAAACCATGCCCATGAGACAAAGCAAACAACAGAATTAAACTAACTCACAGCTAATCCTGAGTGATGTATGAATGTTAGGAAGAGTGTTATCATCCAACCATGTCCAGGGAGCGATGGTGAACAACAAAGCGTCCTGGCTTCATAATCACAAGAAAGGAAGGGGAATACTTAAGCCATCGCAGATCCACTGTAATGTAAGTCACAATAAACCATAAACAACTAGAAGCATTCCTTATAATCAAACCAAAATCAAATCAGTTCAAAACATGAATCAAACTAGTCGTAAATGACCCATCACACGACAAGCTTCACCTCTTGGCCCTAGCCAAGAGATTCAGCCCAACATGAATGGGCTAGATAATAAAAGGAAAAAAAATAAAAAATAAAACAACTAAGAAAAATAAAACTACACTACTCTCTCTCTCTCTCTCTCTCTCTCTCTCTCTCTCTCTCTCTCTCTCTCTCTCGTGAAATCCCAAGCCTCCACGGCTGCCCATCCCACGTCCAAGGCATCCCCTTCACGTCTCTGCCTGTCTCTATTTTATAAGTGTTCATAGGTCAGCTGGAAATTGGACGCAGCTGTGAAACAGCATCCGTATGCACAGAAACGCAAACAGGTGGCGTTTGGCCTCAGATTCGAGACGGACGGTGGTCTGTCTTTGGAGTCGGACCCCATGGTTAGAGTCATGGCCCACCTCTAGATCGTTTGGACGGTTTGGATCATTGATCCAATCCTCTCTATAAACATGTAACAGCCCGGCAAATCCGGACAAAACCCGGACTGCATAACAGAGTCGGCGCACCTTTGCGCTGTGCTGATGGTGGGTCCCTTTTCACTATCATTTTGCGAAATCCACTCCGTTCATCGCATGCAGATTGAATTTTCAGCCAGAAATGGATAGTTTTGGATGTCTTTTATCGTGGCCCACCTGATCTGTAAAGCCACTATTCATCTTCCATTTGGACAATCACAAATCAATCTTTAACATCCTTTGAGACTTTTTCCACCTAGGCCTTGGTCACGCCTACAATATGGAGTGAATGATCGGTGTGGATCATCTAAATACATGATGATGGTGGCCCATTGCTACATCCCGCAAGCTCTGTTTGAGCTTTCCAGGAGCAAAATGGCGATTACCGTTTTGAGTCGGATTACAAATGTTGTTGACCGACTTCAATGACTCAGTGCACTTCATTTGTTTCACCTACTGTGCACTCACACCATAATTGTGGTATCCACTGTGATGTTAGTGAGAAATCCACTCCAACCATATGTTTTATAACCTTATTTTAACGGTTGAGACCAATCTTGAAGCATATCCATATATCAGGTGGGCCCCAAATCACCAATTCATGGGTTGATCTGCCGTTGGACCACTTTTGTAAGGGTCCAATGGCTAATTTTTGACGTGTACGGTTACTTTATGGCCCTCAATACATATAGGAACTCTTGACCTCAACAGATGGTAGAAACCCTGTGATCTTGCATGTCGGACCCTTTTTAGGCCACTTGAGCTTCAGTTTCTGGATTTTCGCAAATCTCTGGCATGTAAACCCGTCGATCTTGGTCCCCTGGGGTCCGTCCCTTGCCTTTAGTGTCATCAGAGCGTTAAATCCATGCTTTTAGCACCTTATTTCGATCCATACTCGTAAATACACCCTACATCACAAACGCGATTAAAATAGGCTGTTAAACAGTATCATGTTCATAAAGCAAGGCAATAACTGGGGTCTGATATGCAATATTTGACCCTCAACAATAGGTGAACTATTGGTCAACATTTTTTAACTATCCACTTCTCCATACATGAATGTCAACCAGTTTAGTGAGGCGAAGAAACAGGCTTGGTGGATCTATCTGATGGATGGCTCTCACAAAGCAATACATGTGACATGCTGGCAAGTCTAATCCGCAAGCATCATATAAAAAAAGCTTTGTTACTAAACCCATCATTTTGTATGATATGCACAAATCACTATAGAGGAAGGCCAAGAACAACAATGGCCATTAATGGTGAATGACCCCCAAAAGTAGCTTATGTAACCACAACTCAGGAACAAATGGAAGAGTTGGAACTGGCCCTATGTGCTAATGATTCTAGACCAGTTGCCAAATTTCATTTAAATGCTAGAATGCTCTTGCATAGATTCTAAAAATATCATGTAGTCATCAATATAATTGGTGATGAAATGATTTGAAATTTTCATCCATTTACCTTTGGAATTGGGACAGGGAACTCTTTTTCAGTCCAGATGGCATTACTAGTCATTCAAAAAGCCTAATGGGTGTAGTTCAAGCTCATTTTGTCAATAATGGGTAGTAATACCATTTGGATTAAACATTCAAATTTTTTTTTAATCACATTCAATTGAGAATTTGATGCATTCTATGCAATCTTAGACAATGAGATTTGTTGGAGTTATTAACTTGTCACTATGTTTTTCTACAAACTTGATTAAAGCCTATGTATCTACACTCTTCTTTTATTGACAACAATCTTTGTAAGGCATTCACATCTTGTTATCATTCCTGGTCTCTTCCTCATATATGTTCTTTCCAAATTGCACTTACAACGTATCTCTTCTTTTGAACATCTCAAAATCCTCATTAACAGTTCACTAGTTTTTGAGAATTTCAACATTAACTTTTTCGTATGCTAAACCTGCAAATGATTTACAGCCTGTTTTAATTAGACTAAAAAATTAAACATAACATTACTAAACTTAAAAATAAATCTCTTAGTTGTAACCAGGAGTGCTGGACAGAGAGACAGACATGCGTCAACACTTGACATAGCTTAATTTCAAAAGAAGTGCCATGTCTTTGTTACATAGGTTTGGATGCATCCCTTGTTCTTTACATAAGTTTGGAACTTTGGATGCGTCCCCTATTCTTTACATAAGTTTGGAACTTTAGATGTATCCCTTGTTCTTTACATAAGTTTGGAACTTTGGATGCATCCCTTGTTCTTTCTCCACATATCTTTTTGAATTTATTAAAATCATAGGAAATACAAGCTTTTCCATAATTTCAATTTCTGTACCACAAACATTAGTCTTTTAAGAGAAATACAAGCTAAGTTTGCAAAAATATGGTAAAGCATAATGCTTGAAGCTTTTATCAAATTATGAAAAATGGTAATTAATAATCTAGGAGTAATTAACCATCATTCAAGCCTTAAATGACTTTACCTTAGCTTCCACTGCTTTCAAACCTCCAGAAACAACATAGTTACTGATGCAGGACATGGAAAATTAAATATGACATGCAAGATTTCAGCTAAGATCCTACCAATTTAGAAACAATCACACAAATTCTACATTCCACATGAAAATCCAAACATTCAATTAAGAAGGGGAATCTATGCAGGTCCAAGCCGACACAGACTAGGGCTAGACCAATAAAAATTATAAGCCAAACGATGTCAAAGGGAAATAAAATCAACCACTCATGTATAAAAATTAGTCCCTAATCCAAGGGATTCCCTAATCTCAATTCAAGGAACCCTATGGTGAGTAAAAGGGCAAATCAGTGAGGGACAATGTAATCTAGGTATATGGTTATGTAATTAGGTATATATATAAAAAAAAAAAAAAAGAGGAAAAACCTGAACCCGAGATGCTTCCAGCGTGTGGACAGTGGGCCAGGTGTGTGTGCACGTGCACCTAAGGCTAGCCGCACATGTGAGGGGGGAGAGAATCCGGAAAAGGATTCCTAGGCCTTAGTTGGTCAGGCCTGGGCTACAAAACTCCCAATTTTAACGTCGATCCGAGCTATGATCTGGGTGTGGTGCTCCGTCAAAGTTTCAGTCCCCCTGCAGGCTAAAATCTGAGAACCTACTGTAATGAAAGGAAACTGATGCAACCAAGGATGAATGTAAAGTATGGATGGTGGTGGATTATAGAAGAAAAGAGATGATGGAGGATGGGGATGACTCGGGGTCAATGTGGCTTTTCACCACGGTAGTTAGCCCTTCGAAAAGGGAGGGCTTTGCACCCATTTTTGAATTCTTCCACAACTCACGAAGAGAGTAGGAAAATAAAGTAGGAATTTTTATTAAACTTGAATGAATGAAAAGAACTACAAGGGGTGCCTATTTATAGGAAAAATCCTATACCCTAAAACTCGTACCATGTGCGTAACTTATTAGTTGGCGATGAAGTAAACTAAACAGAGAAATCCAAAGCGTTCACAATGTTCTAAATAATAACAATAAGTAAAACCTAAAATATGAAATCAATCCAACGAGTGGGACACAATCATGAGATCCCATGATGGGCTTTTCTTGACTATCGGGTCTACTTTTTTGAACAAAAACTTGTCTTCTAACTAGGAGGCCCTCCCTGGATGTCGTCATCGAGTCAGATCAATGGTGAGATCCTCCTTCTACGTATGTACGTGCATAGGGGTGGTGGTGTGCGAGCGTGTATGTGCACGATGTCCTCATCAACTCTTCCCAGCTGCGAAGATTTCGCCACTAGCAAAATAAAATTTCTGAACCACTCTAGGATATCGGGATCAAGTCTCTGAAGTTTCTCCTCAGTGAGCCACGTGCTATCTGAAGCTGGGTGTGACTTCCATTTAACTAGGTATTTCTGAAACCCGCCATCTGACGTAGAAATTATCTCATGGTCCAGAATATCCTCAATTTTCTCTTTGGGTGTGTGAAGGCTAGGTATATAGGCAAAGGCTGGGATGAAAGGTTGGGAGGAGGCCATGGATCAAAGGGTAAGTCTGGGGCATCAGGATGGATGGGCGAAGGGCCGAACAAAGTATCAGTGGGTCCCTGAAAAGTAACTAAATCCTCCACATTGAATGTGGAACTAATTTCCATAGAAGGTAGAAGATCTGCCTCATATGCATTGAGATCGTTTCACTTTATAATTTTGAAGGGCTCAACGCTATGCCCGTGTAACTTACGAACGGCCCCTGGAGGGTACCTTTCGAGCCTAATGCGGACCATCCAGAGTCCTCAATATTGAACTCTTTGAAACGTATATGTAGGTCTGTAGAAAATTTGTAATGTTCATTACTAGTAGTGATCTTTCACCTAATTTCTTAATGCAATGAATGTATGTGATGAGCAAAAGACTTTGCAGACTCTGATGGCCTATGGGACAATGACATGGGGATAAGATCAATAGGCTTCCTAGGCTTATAACCAGTAACGACTTCAAAAAGGACTTAGACCTGTGGACTTATTAACAGAACTATTGTATGAAAACTCAGCTATGGGTAGTATGGCATCCCATGTCCTGGTATGTTCCCCCACTAAACATCGAAGTAAACTCCCTAGGCTCCTATTAACCACCTCAGTCTGGCCATCGGTGCAAAGGTGGTAGGCAGAAGAAAATTGGAACCTAGTATTCATCATGTGCCATAGTATCTTTCAAAATTAACTCATGAATCTCACGTCATGGTCAGATAACCCATGCATCATGGCCTATGGTTTTTGGTAACCCATGCAGTTTAACGACCTCACTAAAGAATAGTTTGGCAACATGAGAGGCGTCGGAAGTCTTAGAACAAGGAATGAAGTGGGCCATTTTGGAGAAACGGTCCACGACAACAAATATGGAGTCATGCTTTCGAATAGTCTTGGGAAGTCTAAGCATGAAGTCCATATTGATGTCCTGCCAAGGGATGAACGGGACTGGCAAAGGTGTATATAATCCTGTATTTTGTTTCCTCTGCTTTGCCAGTTGACAAGTACGACATTGCCCTATAATTTTGGCCACGTCCCGCCTGAAGCTTGGCCAATGAAATCTATCCCCCACTAGGGCAATGGTCTTGTCACGACCGAAATGACCTGCGACCCCCTCCCCCCAGAATGTAACTCCCAGACAAGAAAACCGCGAAGGGAGGTGCGTGATATGCACAAGCGGTCACTCCTAAACAGATATCTGTCCAAAATTAATTACTCATTGTTAGCTCCTAACGGACTCTCTAATAAAGACGTATACACAACCCCAAAATCTGGACACTCAGAATACTCTTCTTTGATACGCTCAAGGCCCGTAACTTCAACGCTCATAGAGTTGATTAATGCGACTCGACGACTCAACGCGTCGGCAGGTTTATTCTTTACAATAGCCTTGTGCTTAAGCACAAAGTGTACTCTTGCAGAAATTGAACCCACTTAGCATGCCTGGGGCTTAATTTCTTCTGAGAGTTCAAATATCTTAAGGCCTCATGATCTGAGAATAAGACAAATTCTTGCAGTAATAGGTAATGTCACTAATGGCATAGTGATTACACTACCGCGCAGAATTTCTTATCATGAGTGGAATATCTTTGCTTCGCCTCATTCAGTTTCTCACTAAAAAAGGCGACAGGGTGCTCTTCCTGTCTAAGTATTTCTCCTATGCCGACTCCTGACGCGTCACATGCGACTTTAAAAGCTTTTGAAAAATCTGGAAGTCGCGTGACTGGAGCTTCGGTCATCTTGACCTTTATCTCCTTGAAGGCCTTCGAGGCGGCCTTTGTCCATTGAAACTCTTCTTTTTTTTTTATGCAGTCCGTGATAGAAGCCACAATGGAACTGAAGCCTCGAATGAACCGCCTATAAAAAGTGGTTAAGTCATGAAAGCTATGCACCTCATGAATATTGGGGGTTTAGGCCAATTAACGATGGCCTTGACCTTTTCGGGATCTGTCGATACGCCCTCAGCTGACACAATAAAACCTAAGAAGATCACACTACTAGATAAGAATGCACACTTCTTTAGGTTGGTGTATAATTTCTCGGCCCTAAGGATCCTACAAACCCGCCTCAAATGGTTGAGGTGTTGCTCCTTAGTCATGCTATAAATCAAGATATCATCAAAGTATATGATTAGGAACTTTTCCATGAAGGGTCTCAACACTTTGGTCATCACACTCATGAAAGTGCTTGGGGCATTAGTTAACCCAAAAGGCATAACTAGTCACTCATATAACCCATCCTTCGTCTTGAAGGCCGTCTTCCACTCATCACCAGGGCGTATACGGAGTTGGTGATACCCACTTTTGAGGTCAATTTTTGAGAAGATAGTAGCATTGGCCATCATATCTAGCATGTCATCAAGACGCGGTATGGAAAACAGATACTTGACTGTGATTTTGTTGATGGCCCTACTATCAACACACATCCTCCACGTGTCATCCTTCTTAAGCATAAGAAGGGCGGGTACGGCACACGGACTCATGCTCTCTTGAATGAAATTCTCTAGGAGTTCATCAATCTACATTTTCAACTCAGCCTGCTCCTTTGGGTTCATTCTGTAATGCGGAAGGTTTGGTAGAGTTGCCCCAGGGATTAAATCAATGGTATGTTGTATATCCCTCATAGGAGGAAGCTCATTCAGTAAATCATCAGGAAAGATATCACGAAACTCATGTACTACCTGAATGGCCTCAGTAGGAAACTCTACGCTAATCTCTGGTACACTCTCTCTAGCCACAAGGGCGTATATCATCGAGTCCGCCTCCGTCTCTCACTCAAAGTCTTTGGCATTCAAAATATGACTTTGACTCCTTCACTTCTCTTGGGCCGCTCACAGCACTTTATGTGGTGAACTCTTTTCCAGTTATATTATTGGGTGGTAGAGGACTTAACTTAACCTTCTTGCCCTCAAACCAGAATGTACACACATTTGAACGACCGAATATGGTAACATCCCTGTCATAAAGCAACGGCCTACCCAGAATGATATGGCCCATATCCATAGGAACAACATCACACCAAATTATGTCTTTATAAGATCCGAACTGAATAGGGACAAGACAGCGGTGCAAGAGTGAAATGAATGTTTCATCAACCCAGGAGACTCTATAGGGCTGAGGATGGGCTTCCAGCTTCAAGCCCAAATGACTCACAATAGTCGATGCCATGTTGGCACAAATACCACTATCTAAGATCATCTTACAGTTCTTTTCTCCACATTTTACATAAGTGTAGAAGATCCTGTTGCGGCGCCGGTCATCAGTGTTCTTAGCTTAAGCCAAGGCGCAACGCACAATTGTGAGGGTCACAAACTCTTGTGCTCCCTCTTCCTCATCACTAGGGGTTCCAACCGGCTCATATTTCTCCTCCTCACTATCACTCTCTGGGGGCTCTACTTCTACTTGTCCATCAATAATGAATACTTTGGTGCTCTCTCTCGTGCCGCACTGGTGAGTAAAATGACCAAACTCCTGATACTTAAAACACCTAGTGGCCCCACTTCCACGTAAACTAGACCCGACAATTTCTTTACCCTTATCATCCTTAGGTCTGGGCTGAACATTAGGGAAAGGTTTGTGTTGAAACCTCGTGTTAGGTCTAGCCCTAGAGGGGTTGGCCTTAGCACCAGATTCGCGAAAGTCAAACCACCTTCCCACAGATGCTTTAAGGTATTATTCAACATCTAACACTACTTGGTACAACTATTCAATAGTGTCTATGTCTTTGGCGAGCAATTCTCTCCTAATGTCAGGATGGAAGCCCATTTTAAAACAAGCAAGGGTGAGTACAGGGTCCTCATCAACCTCACAGCAGGTCAAGTACTCTTCGAATTTCTCAATATAGTTAGTAACACTCATGGAACCCTGTTGAAGAGACTGCCACTCTTCAATCAACCGCAGGCGATAAGAGAAAGGGAGGTACTTCTCTTTCAGCGTTTCTTTCATTTTTCCCCAATGGACCATTGGGAGTTCCCTCGTTCTTTCTTTTTTTCGCTCAACCGTCACCCAAAACCTCTTTACTTGACCCACAAGCTTCATCTTGGCGAATCGGACTTGTCAAGCATCCGACATATCATACCACTCAAAATAGTGGTTCATATCCGCCAACTAATCTAAAAAAGCTTTAGGGTCTAAGTGGCCATCAAAAATAGGGGCATTTACTCTAACTCCCTTGAGGAGTTGCGCATCTGGGTTATATTGGTCATGATATCCCTCACGGGGTGGGTACATAGGTGCGCGCCCATGACCAACTCCTTAGCCGCCTCCATTCCTTAGTCTAATCTCCTGACCACCGACTTGAGAATGGGCATCTTTCCCAATGGTGGGGTTTGCCCTAAGGGAGGCCTCTATCTGAGTAACGCGATCATCAAATTGGTTAAGGCGTTGATCTATGCATTGTTCCAAGCGCTTAGACATAGACTCAACCTGCTGGGTTAACTTGGCCATTGATTCTTGTAGTTGCTCCATGTTTAGAGTAGGGTGCAAACCAAAACTATGACCCGTACGTGTGAGCATACACAAGCTAACTCAACCTAAGGACCTGTTATGGCAACTATATGCATCTAAAAAAATTAAATGACCCTACGAGACTCTATATGAAGGCGATTACACACCGTTACTAAAATTCAGCTATATATAATGGACTGAATGCATGACGGACTCAAATAAACTAAACCCTAAATATGTGGTGAATTTCCCTACAAGAACCCTAGGCTTTGATACCAAATTTGATGCAGGACATGAAAAATTAAATATGACCTGCAAGATTTCAGGCTTAGATCCTACCAATTTAGAAACAATCATACAAATTCTACATCCCACATGAAAATCCAAACATCAATTAAGGAGGGGAATCTATGCAGGTTCAAGCCGACACAGACTAGGGCTGGACTAATAAAAATTATAAGTCAAACGATGTCAAAGGGAAATAAAAACAACCACTCATGTATAAAAATTAGTCCCTAATCCAAGGGATTCCCTAATCTCAATTCAAGGAACTCTAGAGTGAGTAAAAGGGCAAATCAGTGAGGGATAATGTAATCTAAGTATAGGGTTATGCAATTAGGTATATAAAAAAAAGAAAAGAGGAAAAACCTAAACCCAAGATGCTCCCGGCGTGTGACAATGACGGGGGCAGTGCATGCGCCCTCGAGGCGGCGGCTGCAAAGATGTGTGAGGGGGGAGAGAATCCGAAAAAGGATTCCTAGGCCTTGGTCAGCCAGGCCTGTGCTGCAAAACCTCCGATTTTGCGTCGATCCGAGCTCTGATCTGGGCGTGGTGCTCCGTCGAAGTTTCAACCCCCCTGCGGGCCGAAATCTAAGAACTTACTGTAATGAAAGGAAACTGATGCAACCAAGGACATATGTGAAGTATGGATGGTGGTAGAAGATAAAAGAAAAGAGATGATGGAGGATGGGGATGACTCGGGGTCGATGTGGCTTCGCACCACGGTAGTTAGCCCTTCGAAAAGGGAGGGCTTCGCACCCACTTTTGAATTCTTCCACAACTCAAGAAGAGAGCAAAAAAATAAAGCAGGAATTTTTATTAAACTTGAATGAATGAAAAGAACTACAAGGGGTGCCTATTTATAAGAAAAATCCTATACCCCAAAACTTATACCATGTGCGCAACCTATTACTTGGCGATGAAGTAAACTAAAATAAAAACTAAACAGAGAAATTTAAAGTATTCACAATATTCTAAATAATAACAATAAGCAAAACCTAAAATATGAAATCAATCTAACGAGTGAGACACGATCATGAGATCCCATGATGGGCTTTTCTTGATTATCGGGCCCACTTTTTTTAAACAAAAATTTATCTTCTAACTAGGAGGCCCTCCTTGGATGTCGTCATCAAGCTAGATCAATGGTAGGGTCGTCCTTCTGCGTACGTACGTGTGTACGTGTGGTGGTGTGCAAGCATGTGTGTGCACGATGTCCTCATCAGTTACCCTACCATTATGAAATGAATTTAATGTCAAATATTGAGAAATAAAGAAAGGCTTCCTAAATTGGATAAAAGAAGATACTCAATGACAATCTTACTGGACAGAGGAAGTTTATAATTTGATCTTTATTTTTCTCATCTAACTCTTCATTAGCTGCATCGCATAGCAGCTGGACCTTTTCTGAATCTAGTTCTATGACACCAACCATAGTACTATTAGCAACATTTACAACTTCCTGAAAAAATTGAAGAAGTATCGTTGACTAGCAAAATGTCTTGAATCTATCAATACCAAGTTTTGCAAAGTGAAACTATTGATCATCTACCTAAGGAATGGAAAGAGAAACTACCCATTGAGCCAGTTTAGATGCCCACCTACATAGCTTCTCCTCTGACCTTGACCAGCCTGAGTCCATCCTCGAAACCTGTAATGTAGAACATCTAATCCAAGATATCCAAAACCCATTTGACTCTCACATCATTTCTACACACAATTAGAACAGGTCCAGTCATTACCAAGTTAGAACCGATACCAAGCATTAAAACCTGAAATTGTGTTAATCCCATTACCGGGAGCAGTTTAGAGAGAGAAATGACTTTTGGTTTATTAGTAAGAAATGACAAAATTAGATATGCAAAATTGCAACCCACCCCTAGAGTTCGGCAGGCGCATTCTTTCTTCTAGCAAATCCTGAGCAAGAAACACAGTGAGGTTATACCTCGCTCATTGCATCTGCAACATAACATTTTATTAGATCTTCATAAAGATCAGTTGATCGCTAAATTTCAGATGCATCAGCCCAGTACTCTAGGATCAGAAGTGCATATTTTCAATACCTGTAGTGGCATAAAAATTTGTAGACGCAGTCTGCAGCAATCTGATGGGAATACTGAAAGTAAGGAATAACAATACTACTAGAAACATAGTGAAAATATTGGCATTGGCATGGTGAGCCAGCAGACGAAGGACCTCTAATTGCATTGGCATACAAGTAACTCAGATTAATATGTCTAAATTGTCGGCACCACTTAGATGCATCATAATCTAAAAATTACCTTAATTTGATTACCTAACTAGCCAATTGGTGGACAAGTATTAGATGGTTAAAATTGTTTTTTTAAAAAAATAAAAATAAATAAAAATAAAAATCCAACAGTTCAACAAATAAGTTTCCACAAATCAAGGTTAAGATTGTTGAACCAATTTTCAGTATAAGAGCTTGGGCTAGATTATAAAAAAATAATAATAATAAATAAATAATAGAAAAAAAAAACCATGCAATTAGATTGGATTATAAAAACAAATCATGCAACTATAGAACCGAACAAGTTTTTTACTATCCAGTTCCAATTCAGTTCTAGGGTGCAAATGGTCCAGTTCGGGCTCTAGTTTTCTTAAAACTGTTGGGAACGATTCGGTTCCGGTTTCACCTTAAAACCGGACCGACCGAACTGTGTTCATGCCTAAATGGTACGCATTACAGATTAAACTATAAAAGTAATTTTTTTAGGAAAGTCCTAATCCTTTTCCCATTACAGATTTTAGGAAACCCCTAATTCCAATATTGTTTCTCTATAATCTGCGAATTTATAGATCTATAAACAAAAAATCTAACTCTCCATTTAAGAGAAATGAGTACCTGTCGGGGAAGATGTGAAGGGCAAGAGCTGCTAGTTGCACCAGATTTGGAGAAATAATGGTGGCAATGGAGACGATGCGCCGAGAGGGAGAGGTAGCACATGACGGAGAGGGAGATGGAGCAAGAGACGAAGAGAGATGGAGCACGAGATAGGGAGAGGGAGAATGGAGAACAAGAGAGGGAGAGGGAGATGGAGCACGAGACGGAGAGGGAGAGATAGATTGGGGAATAGAGAGAGAGAGAGAGTGAGGAAGATGAGAGAGAGAGAGCAGAGATAGGGTTAGGGAACGAAGAGAGAGAGAGAAATAGAGGAGATTTTTCGGGCGTGGCTCTGTTTTGAGCACGCGCCCATTTTTGGGTGTGGGTGTGGTAAGACGGACGGACGGACGGTCCTATCAGGGGCTCCATGGGGCCCACCATGATGTATTTGGTTTATCCATTCCAACCATTAATTTTCATAAATATTTGTAATTCTTTATTCCAAAATTAAAGTAGATTCAAAGCCCAAGTGGACCACACCATAGGAAGCACATGTGATTTAATCTTCATGTTTCCTACCGTGTGGTCACTCGAGCCTTCAATCTAGCTGATTTTTGGTTTCATGTCCTAAAATAATATTTCAAAATAGATGGACGGCTTAGATAGAATAGATATATTTTTGTAGGTCCTATAGATCCCCTCACGCCATTGTTAAGTATTAATGGTGTGGCAACTCTTTAGCTACGGATTAAAACCGTAGTAACTATAGCTACGGTTTATATCCGTAGCAAAAGGCTAACACGATCTGTATCCTTTGCCCCTTTTTTTGGTAGTGAGACCAATCGAGGATAAAGTAAGACCAAATTGATTTTCAATAGTTTCAACAGTGATCTCTACACTAATCTCCCCAAATGTGACCGTTACAGAAGGTGGGTCCAAAAAAGGAGAGTGACAGTAGGCAAGAAAACGATAGACTCTCTCATCACGGCATGGCCCACCAAAATCCAATAGTGGCAACTAGTCAACAGCCGACAAAAAGGGTTTAATCTCAAAAACCCGAATACATTCCCGATCAACCTGCCTCTCATGCACGAGTTGCCTCCCCATGTATTTTTCCAATAGTTTGGCAGGAGTTGGAGGAATCAAAGGTCCAGCAGGAGGTGCAGGAGCAGCAGGCGGAGCAACACTCCGCAACAGATGTCGGGCAATGTTGCCTCGTCTGGGGGAAGGAGACCCTTGGTCCAATGCCCTGGCCCTTTCTCTCGAGGCTAGGGTTTTCTTCCTTGTTGGCCGAGAAGATTCCCCTTCGGCTGGTGCCTTGCCTTTATCTTTAGCCATGTGTGATAAGACAGAGATTTTCCCAAAAAGAAAAACAAGATGGACTAAGAAGAAGAACATGATTTGAAGAAAAATCCCAAAATCTAACCTAGGAGCAAGGCAACCTTAGATTCAACCTACCCGAATAAAATAGAGTGAAGGGATGTGGGGTTTTTACCAGGAAATACTTTGATTTGAGCTCAGGACCACTGCCACAGCTTTAATGGATGAAAAGGAAATGAAGAAGATGACTTTCTGCCCAAAAATGAATTTTCGCGCTTGCCCAATCTTTTATAAGTCGGGGATATTTGATGTCATCGAAACTGATTCGATGACATCGCTCAAGCAAGCTAAGGTGTCATCGAAGAGGTGTTCGATGACAGCTGGCAGTTTTCGACGTTTCAGTTCTTGTTACTCCTTCGATGTCATCGAAGTTATCTCGATGTCATTGAAGTGTCATTCGATTCATCGAATGTTCCATCGAAGCAATAGATTCAACATTGTTCTGGGAACTTCGATTAGTTCCAAAGAGATGTACAACATATCATTTGCTTCTTATCAATTTGTACACTCAACAAAATTTATACAAAAAGTGTGAGAGCCAAAATTATAAACATTTCCTATGTTTATGTTCAAAAAGAATTTGGAGGCTTAAAAATCCTCTAATATATCATGACGACCACAAAAAAAAAAAAAAAAGCATCATTTCACACACATCCAAGTCTTGATGTCATGACTTGGGCTTGTTCTTGGTCTCATGGTATCAGATAGATGGATCATTCTCTCTACTACTTTCAATTACGTAGCAGTTGTTACTTGTGCGAAGATCCTTCATAATGCATTTTTCTGATAGGTCTGAGATCTTACACTCTTTTGGAGAATATGACCATGTGTTCTTTGTCATAGATTTGTGAGATATTAAGAAGATTGTGTTTCAGTCCTTTTATGCAAAGAACATTTTCAATCATGGTCATCCCAAGGCCAATAATTGTTCCTTGCCCAATTATCTTGGCAGAGCTTCCATCTCCAAATGTAACCGCCCCACCATCAAATTTTGAATAGTCGTAGAAGTGGGATTGGTCACCAGTCATGTGTCTAGAGCAACCACTATCTAGATACCACTTGGAACCATTACCTGTATTAGCATCAGAATGAATTATCAGGCAAGTGTTCTTGTTTTTCACTACCCATTTGGTGACAATTTTTCTTGGTGAAAGTGCTTTGTCTTTACCATGAGCCTGTTTGGATTTTTTAAGCAAGTGAATCAGATTTCCTTGTTTCATTAATTCTTTGGTTTTCTGATTTAGTTGTGACACCTGATTTAATAACTCCTCCATCCTTTTGGTCATTTTAGGTGGAGTAAGATGTTTCCTTCCTTCTTTTGTTATGTATATTAAAGGACTCTTGACATTTTGCATTGATCTTCCGGTTGGTTTGAATTTACCAGAAAAGTTCAAATCGGAAGTAGATTGAGACCTTCCAAACATAAGACATTCAAACCTGTAATGTCCTAAGTCTCCACATAAATGACATATAGGGTTGTCCCTAGTATTGCTTCCATATGCCACATTTTTCTTAATCATAAGTGGTGCAAGAAAGGAGTTTGATTTACAAGATTCATAACCTAAGCCTCTCCTATCCTTCTGTGTTCTTCCCATTCTTAGAAGTTTTTCTAGTTTTTCGCTGCTATGGGAGAATCTATGACTAAGTTCAACAGATTGTTTTGATTTACCTAAATCAAAAATAAGTTTATGATTTTCATTCTTTAGGTGCATATTTTCATATTCTAAGAGTTCAATCTGTTTGCTTAATTTTAGCATTTCAGATGTGAGGGAAGTAGTTTTCCTTTCTAGTTTTTCATTTTCAATGCGATATTGCTGAAGATCATTTATCAAGTGGGTATTGATTTCCAGAGTTTTGTTCAAATCATCTTGCAACTGTGTGTTCTTATTTTCAACAACACCAAGTTTCTTAAGGTCACTGATGCTATGGTTATAAAGTTGATCATAAGCATCATGGATATCCTCCCTTTCTTATTCTTCTACCTCATCCTCATCTTCAAAGGGATGTATCTCTTTGGTTTGTGATTCATCTCTTTCCTCTTTATCCCTGGAGCTAGGAATAATTGCAGTGGTGAAACCCTTAAGTATTTTTAAGGATTTTTTCTCTCCATTACTTTCAGAGTCACTGCTTTCTGAATTAGATTCATCTGTGTCATCCCATGTAGCTGTCATTGCCTTTCCTTTTGATTTCTTGGTAGGATAATTGGTAGACAAATGGCCATATTCCCTACAGTTATAACATTGAGGTTCCCTGGACTTTTTAAATGATTTGCCTATTTGGCGCTTGTTGTCCAGTTGTTTCCCTTTGTTATTGTATGATTTTCCACGATTCTTGTTAAAGAATTTTTTAATCGTTGAGCTAAGAGAGATACCTCCTCATCACCACCTTCATTTTCACTTTCCTCTTCCTTTATTACAGTCATGTTCTTAGAGGTTTTAAGAGCGTTGTTTTTGGGCTTTGTGTGTGGTTTGAGGTGTAGTTCAAAGGTTTGTAGGGAACCTACTAGTTCTTCTACTTTCATTTCATCAATATTCTGACATTCTTCTATGGTGGTGACCTTGGGGTTAAATCGTTCCGTCAAGGATCTCAGAATTTTCCTACAGATTTTAGATACCGAAATGCTTTCCCCAAGTCCCCCCATGAAGTTACATATGCTGTTTAACCTAGTGTAAAATTCTATGAATGTCTCATGTTCTTCCATCTTTATGTGTTCAAATTGAGATGTTAGAAGTTGCAGGCTTGACATTTTTACTGTGTTAGTTCCTTCATAGGCATTTTCTAATAACTCTCATGCTGCCTTTGAGTGTGCACACATACATATCTAATTAAAGACATCTAGTGAAACTCCACAGTAAATTGCATTCATGGCTTTGGCTTCACACATCCTCATTTCTTTGTCATATTGTGTCCACTTCTCATTTGGTTTGGGTTTAGAAATTGTTGTACCATTTTCGAGAACCATCTGTTCAGTAGGTGGAACATATCCATTCTCAACAATCTCCCAAACGTCATGATCTAAGGTTTTGTAAGAAGTATATCATTCTTGCCTTCCAGTACGCATAGTTTAGGCCATTAAAGATGGGAGGACATGAGACTGATGTTCCATCTCCTTTGCCCAGAATTCTAACTTCAGTCAAGATTTTCCTCTTGGTGATTAAACCCCTCAAGAGGAACGTGCTCTGATACCAATTGAAATCGTAGTTTAGACTGCTATAGTAGAAGTATGGAATAGGTCAAAGTGTCTTAGAGGGGGGTGAATAGGACTTTTATAAAATTTATGCCAATTTAAAATCCCAATTCCTCAATCTTGATCTAATATGCAATTAATCAAGATGTAGCAACCTTAACTCTACAGGCTTCCAAGCCATGTAGAGATCCAAACAATAGACTACTTTAGTTAAACAATTTAAGCAATTAGTCTATGTAGAGTGTATGAGTATGTGGGATGTTATTCATATCAGTTCTAACCATTCACATGCATCATTTTAAGCATGATTAAATGAGTACGCAAATAGCAATCCCAAATACAATCATATATAGTGGTTCGGCTATTTGCCTACTCCATTCCCGGTGGACGCACTCAACCCTTGAATGTACCGAATTTCACTAACAGAGGTTTCAAATTAGGTTCACCTCAAACCGTTACAACCTACACAAGATTGACACTAGGACCTACACAAGGTTCCTAAGGATACCTACACAAGGCAACTCGTCCTATACAAGGACTCAAGCATGCCTACACAAGGCAACATACATGCCTACACAAGGCAATCGGTGCCTACACGAGGCAACCAAATGTGTCTACACACGACAACTAATCATGCCTACACAAGGCAATCAGATGTGTCTACACAAGACACTCGATCAATGCCTACATAAGGCAACCAGTCCTACACAAGGACTTTATACGTATCTCCCATAGGAGGCCTATAAAAGGTCTTGATGATCTGTAACACACAACCTGAGGAATCAATCCTATACAAGGAAGGATCCCCAGGGTCTGTGGACTCTTAAACTTTACCTGAAAGTAGGTGAGCCCCATTTAGCACATGATGAAGACAATCTCCCTTGATGATGGAGATTCTTTAGCTCCCTTGAACCGCAACACTAGAAGATGCTCCATTATAAGTAGTCAGGGTTGGGTCAAGGTTTTTTAAAGTGGAATCTACTCTATTAAATATGAATCATTAAGAGATAGAGTAATTCTAGGGTTTATGCATTCAAGATATTCCAGCCTAATGATTTACCACTAAGAGGTTGCTAGAGGATCCTTGAATGCTCAAGTTCATTCTCCAATCCAATCTATAGAGTATTCAATGAATAATAAGGGATTGGGGAATGAACTTCCATGAGAAAAAGGTCAATGATGATAGGTAAGAATTTACCTCCTTGGAACTATCTCTTTTTCTCAATACATTACTAGAACCAAGCTTCTGTTTATAAAGGGAAAAAGTCCAATGGTGATATAATTGTCAGAAGCTGACTACGTTCGATGTCATTGAACCTATTTCGATGTCATCGAGATTTGAATCTCGATGTCATCGAAACTGGTTCGATTCCTTGAATTTATGCATGATTTATCTTCAAACCTTGCTGGACGTTTTTGAAACCTTATTCGATGTCATCAAACCTAGTTCGATTCCTCGAACTTTTTAAGTGTTTTTCCTTTGAAGCTCGCTGGACATTTGTTTATCCTCTTTCGATGTCATCGAACCTATTTAGATGTCATCGAATTTTGAATTCCGATGTCATCGAATCTGGTTTGATTCCTCAAATTTTTCCAGAAGTTTTCCTAGAGGTTTGCTGGACAGAACCTTATCCTTTTTCGATGTCATCGAAGTTTGAATTCCGATGTCATCGAGTCCGGTTCGATTCCTCAAATTTTTTAGGGGATTTTCCTAAAAGCTTACTGGACAGACACTCTGCTTTCTTCGATGTCATTGAAGCACTGTCAATGTCACCAAATATCCATGTTCGATGTCATCGAAGATACTTTCGATGAATCGAATTTTTTGTCCATATATTCATTTGGTTGTTGGACATGTGGGAGTCATTTTCGATTGCATCGAGACATGTCCAATGTCATCAAATCAAGTTCAATGACTCGAAGTGACATATAGATAACTATAGAAAGTTTACCTATTTGCCTAAAGTCTTTAAACATTAAATTCATTTATTGTTCTACCATTTTTAAAGAGAATTATATACTTGGGTATTTTGGACATGGGATGTGAGGTTTAATTTTACCTTTAATGTTCTTGAATCACACATCCAGTTGAAGCAGCATCTTATATTGTCTTCACTTGGGGCTCACTCAACTTACTGATTCAACCTTCATGCTAATTGACAAACAAAGACACTTTCAACAATGGCGAGGGTCAACGGGTCAGGTTTGGATGAGGTCCTTAGAGTAACTGGACCCGGACTAATCAGGATCTGGGTCACATGGCTAGGGTGGCAATGGATCTGGTCTCTTTTATTTTAGACTCAACCTGGATCAAATCAGGTTCAGATCCCCACTGGCTCATTGGACCTAGTTATGAGTTGGATCCAGGTCGATTGAGAGAATTTGCATGATGTTGGCTCAACTGATGGATGGATTAGATCTCTCTCGGGTTTGGGTCAAATGAGAGAATTTACATGATTGGCTCACCTGATGGATGGATTAGATCTCTCTCTCTGGTTTCGATCAAATGTGAGAATTTACATGATTGGCTCACCTAATTGATGGATTAGATCTCTCTGTGCATGCGCATAGGGAAAGATCATGAGGTCGACCTCATGGGTTGAATTTCATGGCCCCAGCATGTTATATGTTGGATATCAATACCGTGCATTTGATGGGTCCCCATAACCGAATGTTCCAAAAATAACCATATTCAGAACCCAAGTGGGATACACCATCTGAAACCATATGAAATTGCTCCAAAAACATCATCTAAAAGCACTTGGCGTAGCGCACTTGAGTTTTGGAATATACAGAAATTTAGTGTGAGCCCTTATCAAAGTGCGACACGTACAATGGATTAGCTGGATGTCTGAACTACTTCTCAGTGGGCCCTGTAAAAAAAATCAGGAAGGTTTTAATGGCTGGGCATCCACCAGCTGCTGTGGGGCCTATAGCCCATGGGAAGCTCCCATGAGGTCGAGTTCTGTGGGGCCCACCGTGATGTGTGTTGGACATCCAAGCTGTGCATTTGGTGAGTGCCCTCTTAGTTATGGGATGTCCCAAAAATCAGCTGTATCGAGAACATATGTGGGCCACACCATCTAAAACCATATGAAATCAATCTTATAACATCAATAAGCATTTGGTATACATATACATGGTCTCTAGCATGCAGCTCATAGGAGAGCATCTGTGCAAGCAAATGAGGGGCTGCCTTGAGTGGACCCCACTGTAATGTGCATATGAAATCCACTTCGACCATCGGGTACGTCATATAATGTTATGCCCAGGCCCAAAATATTTAAGCACATCCCTGGTTAGGGGCCCAATATTCCACCCTTAGATTTTGTGCAGGGCCACCATGCCCTGTATGTGCAATTCAGTCCATCCACTAGGTGTGTCACCCAATCTTACACCTTGAGCCCAAAAATCAGGCCATTTCGTGATTTAGGTGAGCTTGATGGAATCAACAGTGTACATTCGATCCCAAATTATTTTCCTTGGTGTGGCCCACATTAACCATGAGTTCACCTAATTTTTTTGGCCTTATCCTAAGATGAAGCAATGTATATAATGGTCAGAGTAGATTTCATATACACATCACTGTACGGCCCACTTGGTTTACCTGTGCGGATGATCTTCTCCAGCGTAGCTCCAATAAACAATATTGGTCCAATCATCCCACTTTGTATTGCTAATGATTTCAAAGTAAAACTTTGGTCTGACGATTTTAGCCATATGATCTATATAACTTTAAACAAAAAAAAAAAAAAAAAAAAAAAACAGACAAACAGACAAACAAACAAACAAACGGTTGTAACAAGCTGGCCTTATCTATAGAATATGGATAATCCAAACAGACCGTTTTCCTTTTCTTTTCTTTTCTTTCTTTCTTTTTTTTTTCTTTTTTTTTTTTTTTTTTTTTTTTTTTTTTTTTTTTTTTTTTGCAGTGGTTACAAGGGCCAGATAGGCTTGACAACTGGACCTGAGCTTGGCATTACTGTATTTCAGGTCTATGTTGATTTGCCAGGCCCGACTTAGGCAACTTGTACTTTTAATGTTATATGGGCCCAATGAGCCTTAATATGGGACAAGAGCATGGTCTGCTTATCATTTGGGCCTGCGAGGAAACTTTCCTACTGCACAAGGAATTTTTACATGTGGACCTATGTTGATTATACAAATCATGAATTTGATGGCACCTAACATGGATGAGCTATGCCCTCAAAATATATCATCTTCCATACTCATAGCCATTTAATCTTTGATTTTATTTCCACTGCATAAATGAAATTTACCCTTGCAATTAGTCACAGGGAGGAGTTTGAATGGGATGTTTCTCGCATTCAACTTACATTGTTAAGCAAAGATGGTTTGTCCACCGTTGAAACCAATCTGAGTTACCTTTTCTTCCCTCCCTTGTGAGAATATCTACTCAAAACAAGGTAAATCTATAACTTGGATGATATATAACACTAAAAATAATAAAGTAAAAATAGGTCGCCACTGTTGAAATCATTTTGAAAACCATTTTCTCTTCTCGTTTATTAAATAAAAGGCTGTTAGTGTAGTTCTTCTTAACCATTTCTACTTGCATGACTAGGGCTAAGGATCAATAGTTCAAAAAGTCGATTTGACTCAAAATCTAGTTGGGTCAGGTCAATATGAAAACTGGACCAACTCCCTTTAATTGACCCCGCTATATATTTTAATAATTAAAATTCAATCATAGAAGCTACTTACAAAATTTTTAAATTATTTGAGTGGATAAATTAATTGAACAAAAAAAAAAAAAAAAAAAAAAAAAAAAAGACTTGGCTTTGGGCTAGTCATGGAAGTACTACATAGCTTGGTCCATGGGCCAAGCTTGGGCCTCGCATTGATGGTTTGATCAAATTTTCAGTTTCGGCTTCTTCTCAAGTCATTTTAATGGACCCAACCCAATCTAGCCCGACTCGACTCTATACATAGCAACCATCTATCTTGAATGCAGACCATTGGTTTTATTCTCTAAAATGTTTATTTCTTTGCGATCGTGTGACCCACTTGATAAACAGATAGATCAAGAAAATGTAATAGATAAATAGCAATTTTATCAATTTTATGGTCGGGCCTCGGCCTAACCAAAAAAAATTGGGTTAGTCTTGGGTCTGCTATGCTAGGTCCATGTTGGACTCAGACTGGCCCACTGCCACCGTAAGGATAGATATTCCGATTGAGGAGGATTTTGTGGTGTGGTCCATCCATGGGCCCATCAATTCAATGATCACAAACCATATCTCGCCGTATGTGTGTTTGTGCACGTTTGTGATATACATACCAATGAGCTTGATCCAACCAGTCAAGCCTAAAAACTAAGGCCCAAAGGCCAAACTCAGTCCACTCTAGACTGTAAATGGGCCCACTCAACCCTCAGCTAAGATAGAAAGCAGAAATAAGTGTTTAACATAAAAATTAAAATTAAAAATTTTATAATAAAAAAAAAAAAAAAAATTTTAATGCTTAACGAACAATGGAAAGTGAGTTTTATAAGAAACACTATTTCCTTTCATATGTTTTCCATGAATCCAAACAGACCCTAAAGGAAAAGAGGAGGAGAAAAAAAGTCTATAATATGCTAGAGGTGGCAATGGGCTGGATTTGGGCAAGGCTTGGCCTAGCCCGCACTTAATTAATACCCAAGCTCGAACCCAGCCCAAGCCCTGTATGGCTACAAACCTAACCCAAAAAATTGGTTAGGCGCATGCCTGACTTAACCCAATTTGCCCAGCCCAAAAATTCTTAAAATTCCTATTTTCCACTTGAATGTTCTTAATATATTCATTGATCAAGTAGGCCTCACATGCTCAAAGAAATAGACATTTTAGAGGAATGAAACCGATAATATATATTCACAATGAATGAATTGCCTAATCTAGGGTTGGAATGACATATTTGTAGGATATAACACAAACATATAAATTTAGATTGGTGGGCTAGCATGGTCAAGCTAAATAACATGAGCCCAGCTCAACCTAAAAAATGATTGGACCATGCATGGAAGGCCCAAGCCTAGCCTGCAGTCCAAGCTAATAGGACCAAGTTGGGTGCAGCTTGTTGGATCAGCAGGTTACTTAGCCCATTGCTATGTTTACAAAATACACCTGATCTAGATAACCCGATCTAAAACCATCTCTCGAAAGCCCTACAATTAAGATAATAAAGGGGGTTGATTAAAAAAAAAATCCCATCTAAAAGAACAATGTAATTGGTTACTCAATAGTTTTATAATAAATAATATATGGAAAATTAAAAATTAGACCAACTGAACTTAGATCCAACCTAAATGTACCTGAAAATTGACTGTGTTAGAAATGAATCCTTTTAGTCTGGACCCAACCTAACCTTGAATAGGGCTACAACTTGGGTTTGAGTCTATGGGTTCGGGTTGTGTCAGTTTGTCAGGTCCTTGGGTCAGGTCAGGGTTGGAATACTCCAACCCAATTTCAGTGATTATATGTATTTGGGTTGAGTTGGGTCAGGTTGATAGCCTAGGTTCTGTTTGGATTCATGCAAAGGATGTAAAATGAAACAATGTTTGGAAACCTTATTTTCAAAGGAAATAATGTCTAGAAACCTTATTTCAAGAAATTATGAGAAAGAAATATTGTTTTCCTTATTTGTTTTTCAATAAGATTTTCTTGAAATTTAAGATTTATTTTTAAATTTTAATGGAGAAAATGTTTAGATAGTCTTTGGCATATATCAAATTAGCACATGTGAGATCAAAGGAATGCTTGAAGATGACAATGAAGACGTGGCACATGCAACATATGTGAGAGTTTGAAAGGGCTTGAAGCTGAGTTATAACACATGGCACATGTGAGGCATTTGATGATGTATGATAGCACATGTGGTACAAGACACACATGGGCACATTCGACACATCTGCGAAAATAAGATCATCAAACTTGTGCACAATGGAACCATTTGAGCGATTTTGAAGATGGATGATGGCACATGTGGCACATCGGTGGCACATGTGTGGTGCCAAAGAAGATGAAGATGATGACACATGGCACATTGGCACATGTAGTAAGAAGGCACGTGCCATAACCAAAGATGGAAAAAAATGCTTACTTGGTACATTGGCGCATGCCTTTGCACAAAGAAAGGCAGACAAATAACCATTTTCTTTTCATGAATCCAAACAAGCCCTTAGGGCTGTTTGGGAGCGTGGATTTAAAACCCCTTGGATTTGAAATCCTCTATATAGTGTTTGGCACCCTGGATTCAGAATCAACTTTAATTCAAAAGTAGTTATGCATAGTATATCTACGACGGTTTGAATTTAATTACTAAATCAACTTTAATATCTCTAATTAGTGAACATATGTAATGTTTGACACAATGATTGTAATTAGCCTGTTGAAATATATACTTCGCTTGAAAATGATGAAATTTCAAGTCTCGGATGAGCCACAAGCACAAGATCATGTCCGAGTGACTAACCAACTATTTTTAACTGTTGATTTACATGGACAATGTTTGGACGGCACTGATCATCATATTAAAGTAATTATAGTGATGCAATTGATAATCTAATTATTTTGGGATATCATTAGTGGGTCATATGTCCAATAGATTAGGTCTAGTGACACACATGTTACACATGCAACTCTTAGAAGGATTTTAGATGTAATCCAAGCTTTCACCCTGAATTTCAAGCCCCCTGAGGGGATTTGAAACCCCCGGTTACTTTATGGTGCCAAACAAACAGGGGATTTGAAATCCCCCCAAATCCATAGTGTCAAACAACCCATTAAGGTAGAGCATAGAAGAATTTGGGTTGGGTTGAGATCGGGCACCTAGGGTTTGAATTTGGTTTGAGTTGCAAGTCAGGTCCTTTTGAGGTCGAATCAGGCCGGGTAATCGGCCTGGGCTCAACTGACCCAACTCACCCAAGTTGCATGACTAACCTTGACCGAGCCTATTTGGAGTTGGACCTGCCCGAATCTATACTTATTTTGCTCACATGCATGGATCCAATTGCACCTCAACCAAAGATGGGCCCTGGTCAGCACTTAATCTTGCTTTCCTCTCACACTCAGCGTCGATGAGGCCCACCTAAGTGTTGGACCCAGCTTAAGTGGGTCATGTCCTAAAACTCATGCTAATATGCTAATCACAACCACAAGAGTAAGGGCATGGGAAATGGATTGTTAAATTAATCTGTACAACGATCCACCTTCAACCAAGGAGATCTCCATTTTTTGAACGGCCAGGATTCTCCAACCCAGTTATGGGCGACATCCAATTTAACATGGACCCAAACTTGCACTGTCCAAATCGGGGATCACATGTTCCACATGTATGGTGAGGATTCATTTTTCCCACATTCTTATGAGGATTACATAACTTTGGTAGAATAGATCAGATCACACAAACCCACAACACATAACATGTCATTAGTTCAATCCAAACCATCTTGTTGTCCAAATCACGGGCCCACGGTATTCATGGGTCATAAGAAAATTGAATGACCATTAATCAGAGGCTACATTGTCCAATCAGATTGATTGGTTTATGCCTTATCTCTAGTGGGACATTATTTGGACGGTTTGGAGTGAGCCACGTATACGGCATGTGCAGAGTGCTAATATGGATGCATATGAATCGTCATGCTTTGGTCACACGATCGGTGGTTCAAATTTGGAAAGTTAGTTGGATGGTTTGGAAGGTAGGACCATATAAGGTGGTTTTGTAATCTGATTCAGGTTGGGTTCGTTTTGCAAGCCATAATTCATGGTCTTTAAGAGTCTGAGTCCTCATTTCCTTCCATTAATCAGACAGTTCTGATGTAATTATATTCCTTATGTTATTCCAAGGATCCATTGGCTAGTGTTGGCAATTGGCCGGATTGGCCTGCGGGTGGCCCGACCAGCTTCTAAGGTGGGTTTGGGCCAACCTAAATGGGTAATGGGTTAGGTTTGGGTTACAAAATGTGGCTTGTTTAAGTAAACAATTAGTCCAAAGTTGAGCCCTAGTCAACTTGACCTGCCGGTATGGTTTATTAATGATTAGATGACTATATTCAACATCAATAATAGTGTCTGTAACGTTCACCATTATAATTATGATATATATATTAACAGTTGTTGTGTCTTTATACCAAGAAATCTTTGTACCAAATTTATTCCAAAAATGTCCTGATTATCCGAACAAACTCTACACGGCTCGTTAGT
The DNA here is from genome assembly GCA_030180095.1 of Magnolia changhungtana. Classification (NCBI taxonomy): domain Eukaryota; kingdom Viridiplantae; phylum Streptophyta; class Magnoliopsida; order Magnoliales; family Magnoliaceae; genus Magnolia; species Magnolia changhungtana. The sequence continues at coordinate 8,407,708 of JASAUF010000674.1, read as the reverse complement.
GGGCCATTAAACCCGAAACTATACAAACACGTTCATTTTAGCGGACTTGACGTCCATTGCGGGACATCGAGCAAAGATCATATCTCAAATCGTGTGAATATTCCTTAAATCAATCTAGAACTTAAGTTAATTATCTATATCCGGTCTTTGCCAAAGTTGTGGCTTCTGGATTGTTAGATCATGACCAAATTTATGGTACCAATCGAGATTATTACCATACTCATATCCATATAATTGTAGACCCGATCAATGCTCGATGACCGTCGATTTGAGTTAGGGCATTTCTAGTTGATTGGCATGTCCAATCATCATATGGTTGTGTCTAAACATAGATCACCTAGTAGAAACTGATCCCATGGCTTAAATTGATCCGTATACCTCCCGTTGGGTCCCATTAGTTGGAAACAACCTCCCATAGGGTTAATATAATGAATAAAAAGTATATTGGAGCCATTTGTGCACCTTCTGGTTCTATAAATACCCCTTGATTCCACACCCCCTCTCCCCATGCGAATTTCATACCTTAGCCTTGGAGGAGAGAAGAGAAAGAGGATAAAGGAGAAGAGAGAGAGAGAGAGAGAGAGAGAGAGAGAGAGAGAGAGAGAGAGAGAGAGCTTGGTAGTATGAGGGTTTGTGCACCTTCACCATCTCATCCCCCTCTATAGCCACCTTGTTACTCACGAATCCTTCGTGGAGTTCTCTCGGCAACTATTGGAGGTAAGAAATGGATTTTACTATCTAATCTAGTCTTTTAGGTTAGAGTTTTTAGTCTTTACAATAATTTGTATGATCGTTTAGGCTTTAGTGGATTTTTCTATAACCCTAATCCTAAGATTGCTTTAAGTTGGGAAAATCATCACAAGGTGTGGACCATTATCACTGGGTTACTTTTTATCTACTCTTAAGGGTCCCGGTTAATGATCTCTTGTGGTGAATGTTTTTTCGATTGCTAGCATGTTTATATTTCGAGTTTAAATGCAATATGTGTTATTAGTTGTTTATGGAAGCTCACATGTTTGATAAAATACCTAAGTAATTGAATGTGTTGTTCTATTGATGTTGTAACACCCCGTACTTTCAGTACTTAGGTGTTACCTTTTAAATCAAAATTTACACAAGTACGTGTGTGGACACATGATCTATAATTGATACACTGCTCGATTGCTACGATTCCTTCACGTAACTAGCCCATTGGAGATCATCCTGCCATTGATCGACCCTTGACTTCTTATTGTGGGATTGTACCATCAATGATTATTCAACTCACAATTGAAGTGTGCAACATTGCACGTGAAACATCCCAGATCAAGCTTGGCCCTAAATCAACATGAACAACCTTCATCATGACCATGAAATAAGGCCAATCATGCCATTAGCATCGAGATCAATCATTTGGTTTAGATTATACATCTGTTCAATCACAAGATCGACCATCTAGTCATCCATTGCAGACCATGGAATGTCATGATCATTAATCATGTGATCGTTAGTGAATGCCCACTAACATTTAAGCATGTTTGAAAGCTAATCCAGATCACCTAATCCACTATCGAGTAATCCATGATGTCTGGTCAGGCGAAGTCCCCACTCAAATGGGTTGGATTGGCAATTCAACTCAAGGTTTAGTATTAAACTTTGTGTAATGACTTTTAGGACCCGATATCATCGAGTAATTAGTTGCGTGAACTGATCCAAGGCCATTGATCGATGATTTAAAACAAGTTAGTCGTAGGCCTTAAAACCATCCATTGAATATCAAGATCATCTAATGGTTTAGATCATGAGCCCATTTAATAGCAAGCTTGTCCATATGACCATCCATAGTGGACCATAGAAGCATCCCGATCACTCAGACAAATTCCTATGACCCTTTTAACCGTTGACGTTCGATTCCAAAATGATCCGACCCTCAGATCAAGGTAGATCCATAACTGGACCCTTCAATCGGTTAGTATGGCCCACCCAAGTTTTGAATCTTCCCGATCTCTGGACAGAGGCCCTAATTGAACCCGCCGCACCTTGTGATCGGGGTGGATTTCACAAATCATTAGTGTGGGGCCCACATTTATGGTGGGTGTGCACCAACTATGCACCGAACTTGCTTGGACGGTCAACCAGCATTGACCCGATGTTTTCTAGAAAAGGAAAACATCTCCGACCTTCAGCCGTTCCAAAACGGCTATCTGTGTTTTCTTCTCCCACGTTTGATCGAGATATGGCCCACCACCTCATCCCAGTCGGTAGATCCAAACCGTCTATCTGATAGAGGGCCCGCGTCTGAACAAACCGCACTCAGATCCACACCCTGGAGCGCATGAGAGTGCACACGATTTCCAGCGTGATAGACGCGTGCATGCGGCTATTTTGCCAAAAATGGAAAGCTTCCGTTTCTCCTTTCGTTTGACAGCTTGGTGATCCGCGTGAGCCAGCAAAGGCTCATCTAGACCGTCCCAAATGGAGAAATCTCGACCATCCATTCACTATTCACGTGAAGGAGGGTTTTCTGTGGAAAATCGACACAAAAAATCACCCTGGTATTGCTGTTTCAAGAGAACCAAACATTGGGATTAAATCCTAGCCCTTCGTTCGCATCCAACGGACCTAAGGGCGCTGGAATCTCTACAATAAGGGAGAGAAAACACCCTATCTCTTGTTCTTGCAGCAACACAAAGAAAACCTGCCGTTTTCGTCTAAGCTCGATCGAACCCATCGGTCAAATGACACTAGAGCTTCATTCCTTCTGTTCTCTAAGCTTCCTAGGGTCCATTGGATCAATCCACAATAGGTAAGATGAAGGAAGACCCACCGGATTTTGATTCATCATTGGAGCCACACCTTATTCCCCGTCTAAACCGCACCAGTCATCTCGGGTTGGGGCGAGATTTGGACAAGTGGGAGCTGTTCTTAATTGTAAGACCCGTATCCTAGTTCGTACTGTTCCGTCGAATCCCGCGATCCTTTCCGTCGAAGTCCGGCAGTCCGTGACCAATAATCAACGTTGCGCACGACTGTAAATCGTATCCTGTAGGTTCAAGTTGATTTAATCCAAGACATATATCATTGCGACTGCACCGTCGCCGCGGTTCCAACGCCGCGACTCACACACCGATCCGATACCTTGACCAGAAGATGTGAGCCGGCGTTTATTTCGAAGAAACGCCGCGCTTTCTCAATCCCAAGAAAATCTCTACACAATGTCAAATTAATCTCATCAATCTCAATCAATCAATCAATCACTTCAATGTCAAGTACAAAGCAACCCATGCTTTCTCTCTCCAAAGTCAACTCTTTCTCACCCTCTCTCTTACACACCCATACCTAGTCAAGTACCACATCCATCACCTCACATCACTCACTCACATCTCTCCTTACAACTCTCTCTCTCTCCCTCTCTTTCCCAACATTCTCAAGCCAAGCAAGAGCACCACACGTCCATGGTTTCCAAGAGAGAAAAGTGATTTTTATGGCCCACTTTCCCATTCCAAAATCCATCATCCTAGCCATCCATTTCCCATCTCCACCATCAAAGTGAAGCACAAGGAAGGTGGCGTTCCAACGGACCAAAGAGATCAACTGGTGGGTGCTCCTATAGGCTAGTTTTCATTTTTTATGATGGGCCAAGTGAGGCCTACCGATCAATGGTGTGGATCTTACTTTGGACCCTAAGATGTGGCCGATGGCCCACCTTGATTATCAATATCATTCCATGATAGGGCCATTCTCCATGGCCCCATCATGATGTTTACTTTCCTAGCTTGAATAGAGGTCATCTAGACCGTCTATTTTAATGGAGAAGAAATCTCCACCGTTAGATTTTGATTTAATGGGCCCACATGTATTGGGACCCACTTGATGTATGATTGATTTCAAGGGAGGGCCCATAGTGTCGGGAGCCCTCCATCATACGTGTCCCACTCTCTCCTTCTCTCTCTCTTTCCTTACCTTTTCTTTCTTTTTATGTGATGATATGAATGTATGGCCCACTTGGATGGACCTCCACCCTAAGGCACGAATTGTATCCAAGCCACCTATAAGTGGGGCCCACTTCTTATGTGTTGTACCAACACCATCCATCATTGTGTGGCACAACTGAGTAGGGCCCACCTTGGGCATATGTTACGGCCAGACGTCCAGGGACGTCCCTTGATTGAAATGAAAACACAAATATTAGCTTGAATTCAAAGCTCATTGGGCGAGCCGCTCATGTAGGCCCCACCTTGATAATTAGATTCAATACAAGTCGTCCATCCCCTTTCCTACCTCATTTTAGGCGTTGAGCCAAGAAATGAGGTTAATCTGATCCTCAGGCGGGCCATAGCATAGCAAATAGCGATTTTCACCATTAAAATACCCTCAATATTTCCTATACGTCAAAACACCCTGTATATTGAGCTTGTTTGGTTGGTATTGAGCCATGAAACACTTGGATGGAGTGGATTCATCAGATGCGGTCAAGACATATCGAAAATCGCAAGATAATGCGATTTCAAAAATAAAATAATAATAAATACACGATGGCCTTTGTTATTGCGAGACGCCGTGACACACGCTGCCAGCGTCAGCATGAAACGGGCAGGGTCCCACGGCTCCAGCCGTGGGCCCCACCATGATGTATATTTTGTATCCACACCGTCCATGAGGTGGACCACCCCCTGAGGTGGGTCCCCTCCAAATTTCAAGCCTGTCCAATGCTCAGGTGGCCCACATCATAGGAAACAGTGTGAAATGAACTCTACCATTGAAACCCTTCCTGGCCCCCACAGAAGTTCTGGATCAAGCTGAAATTTGTTTCTCCCCTTCGTCCAGGCCTGTCTGACCTTATGAACGGATTGGATGGAAGATAAACACTATGGTGGGCCCCACTTGGGACCCACAATGATGTATGTATTTTTCCTCACATCCGGACGGTGAAGCCAACCATGATATATGTGTTGTATTCCCACCATCCAGGGGACGGTGGGTGCGGTAGTGTGTGTGTGCCCGTGTGTGTGTATGCGTGTGTGTGTGCGGGTGTGTGCATGTGTGTGTGTGTGTGTGATATATATAATATAATATTATATTATAGTATTGTATATATATATATATATGTTATATATATTGTATATAGCATTTGGTGGGCTTTCATGGGCCCCACCATGATGCTTGTGTTGCATCCAAGCTGTTCAACCATTTGGCCAGCTTGTCCTTACCCGCGTGTGACTAAAAATA